>JAUMHP010000072.1:7339096-7412480 GCA_032361065.1 Enteromius trimaculatus | reverse complement strand
CTCTGTTCTCAGTGAACAAGCACACACACACTACCTTTCTCTTGTCCCCTTAGTGTAATTACATGAAATTAAAAGCATGTGGCTCTTAATGCACTTGTTATTCTGAAATAGAGCCTCAATACAACACCCCCCCCATTTCTTCCTTTTTCACTCTCTATTTCTCACAGAGATGCCACTCGCAACCTGGGTTCAATAGGCCGGCGACGTGCATTGAAAAATCCCCCCAAATAAAGAGTTTAGACAGAAAACAAAGAGTTAATCACTTGCGCATCTCATCTCTGCCTCTTCCACCCCCCTACTTATTTTTACTCATCCCTTTAATAGATTTTACGATAAATTAACTGCATTTTACTTTACAGAACAGACTCCATCAATGAGGCGGGAGAACAGGGGGCGTCGGGTTACAGTACAGGGAACTGACTCGGCACTCTGAGCAGATGCAATTAGGCCCCATTAGCCAGAGTCTAATTAGCCGAGGGTTATGTTGATATTTCAAGTGCTGTTTTATTATGGTGTTTTGTTTCCGAAACAGCATCTCCAAAAACAGCGCCGGGAGACGCGAAAAGAGAGAGGAACGGGTCAATAGAAAGTCATCCGAAAAGAGAACGAGAAAATGCGTGATAGCGGAGAAGGCCGAGGAGGAAGAGAGATGGAGAAAACGAGCGAAAGGGAAACGAAAGCCCTCGGCTGAGAGAAATTAAATTGATCTGCTTGAGGTGCCACATTTAATTGTTAGGCAACAGAGGGACATGACATTTTACCTCCTCTCTTACTCTCTCTCTTCCACTCTCACTCACTCGTTCTCTCTCTCTACTCACATTAGCTCACCGCATCGCCTCAAATTCTCTAGCTGGAGGCAGACAGTCTACCACACGCTGTCTCCTTGTCCACACGTCCAAACCATCACACACACCCCCCCACTCCATTCATACACACATACACACACTGGACGTGACCCTGACTCATCCTTCTCTGCCCTTCTCACTCAAACTCTTGTCATTTTCATCACTTTTCAGTTCTTGCATCCTCCCTGGGTCACGAAGCATTCGTGTTCTGACATGTTCTGTTCTTTTTATTTAAATGGAATCACAGTCAAACCCGGAATTAAAAAAAAAGAGACTGTAGCTGCTTTAAATATTAAGAGGCTCACTATTCTAGAATGACATTTTATGCTCCTTTTGTTTTTTACCTACCATCCAGCCGGCTGCCAAGAGCAGGGTATTCAAAACAATTGAGTTCATTACAATCAATTACAGTATGATTCATCAGATAAGATAAACAGAGCATCAACATCACACACACCAAGCAAACACTAATATACCCAAGCACAAACTTCCTCTATGTACACACATGCACACAGACTCATTTATCAATCTAAAAAAAAAATAACTCAAATATTTTCAATAAATTAAAGCAGCCTGTATTAGTATATTTTGTTCAAATTTAACCAAGAATGTTAATTAAAATAAAATAATAAAAATATGCTTACTAAATATGAAAAGGTATTTTTACATGCAACTGACATTAGAAACTAATCATTATTTAAACAACATTTATAGTTAATGAAATAATTCATTTAGTAAACAAATGTTCACAAAGATGACGACATGTAGATCCTTATAAATTAAGAATCATTAGTTCATGTTATCTACTGCATTAACTATATTATATTAATTTTCAGTTATTAATGTTAATTCATAATGATCTAAAAGTCAGAATGTATTTATACATTAAATAAATTATTACTTACAAAGAGTAATACATGCTGTAAAGTGTTAGTTCATGTTACCCACTGCATTAACCAATGTCAACTTGTGCAACCTTATCATAAAGTGTCCCCAATATCAGTTTCATACCAGATTGGCAATTACTTAATTTTTAACAGAGCCTCTATTTGTCAGAATGGCAAATCATGGAATAAGACCCAGGATCAAGACAAGGCCACAATCCTCAGTCTGTTTACAACAAAGAGAATCAAGCGTGCGGCTGGTTATGTATTGCTGGAAAGCGCCTCAGGGGGCTATCAGGTGTCTGCCCTCTGCACACAAACTCCTCGCAATCCAAAAGATGCTGTCCGCCAAAGCCCGCCGTGGATCAGCCCACAGCCATGACAGAACCCTTAATAAAATGCTTTTGATGGAGAGTGGATGGAAGTGTTTGATGCATAGAGATGATGTTTCTCACTCTGGAGAATAACTACAATTCATCTGGTGGCAGGGTTGGACATCTGCTTTCAAAACTCAGAATTTAAAGTTGTTTTTCAGCATTAAGGATGATATCTTGAATAATCGGTTCCATTTAAAAGGGTTTTACTGTAATATAAGTAAGTAATATAAGAGAATCAATAGCCTAGAGTAACATAAGTTAGGGTGATAATCAAAAGTCTTTGATGAGAAAAACTAAACATAATCCTAATTTTACATTGTGTGCATTACTATAATTTTCTCTGGGCTTAAGTGGTCTAAATGCTCTGTAACTCAACATTTACGCACTATGCAATAAAAAATATTACAGAGAGAGAGAGAAAATGAGAGAGCGGGAGAGAGAAGAGGTAAAATCAATGGCTGGTTCTTCTGTCCACCAGTTCCCTACAATATTTGGTTTCTTGGGGCATATTTGTTTCCACGGAGGCTGAGCATAAAGGCCATTGAATCGAAACGTCAATTCATTATCTCAAAGAGGCAGCTCCTAAAGCACCAGGCTCTTCCAGGAACAGCCTCACCTCAGGACCTGCATCACTGTAACCAGAGTGCATATGAAAATAAGAAATTAATGCACCCTGATTGATCGACGCCCTTTCTGATCTATTTCAGTTTCAGATTAGAGAGGATAAAACGTTTGACTTTTTTTCTGTGTGTGTGAGAGATGGGTGAGCAAAATTTCCCCAATTTAATTTTTTTTTTTACTTGTTGGATTAGTTCCCTATTACATTACATTAATTTCAGTAATAATAATAGGCAATGGGAACATTACCTGAATATCACACTCGAGAGAATTGTGTGATATTACAATCATAACAGATACTTCGCATAGCATCGCTTTTATAGTGTGATATATGTAAGTTAAGATATATTTATGTAAATATACAGATATTTGTTTTATACAAATGTATTTAAAAAAATTATATAAAACACTATCCATAGTAAATAAATAAACACACACACTTACATATACATATATAAATATATATGTAAATACACAAATATTTATGCAAAAATAATATGTAGACATAAAGTCAATAAAATTCCCTTTTAAAAGAGCTGTGCCAATAGTTATAATCTGATCAATAATACTTCATCTGTAAGTAATAACGGATGGGGTGAATGAAGCCCATTACTGTCATTATATGTGCTCGTAATTATCGTAATAATGTGTAATTATTGATTCATGATTGCGTTTTAGACTCAGAGTCGGCAGAAATGGAGGTGGGAGAAAATGTAAGGATGTCTTAGCTGTGCAGACAGTCGCGGTGGAGTACAGGCGTCTGTGGCCAACCTCCGTTGACATCCATCCGTCCATTTCAACCGCCCTGCACTCATTTTATCCATTCGTATTACTTCTCTTCCCTCCATTTCACGTTCGCTAATCCAACTCATGGTTCATGTTTCGGTCTCTGAAGGGCAATGCGGCACTGTGATCTGACATGGACCTTATCGCCAGCCGGTTCATCCTCCATTTACAAATATTTCTTTGTAAATAACATATCGTGTTTTTATGTAACATCCCAGTGGGATGACGGAAGACCCTCTTGGGGTGCAAAGCTGGGGGTCAGTATTGAACTCGGAGCATCTGTCTGGGAATTCATAGAAGGTTGCCAGTCTGTCAGATCTGAGACCAGTTCAGCATTTCATACTACTGCGATGAGGTTGAGTGAAGCAGATATAAGACGCAACCATCTGTTTGGTGTCTTGACTTGGGACTTGGGAGCGTATGTGTGTGTGTTTTTAGGACAACTGGATTCCTCAAGAAGGCCCCAGCGTTGACAGTCCCAAAGGGGGGGACCGCCTTCTGTTGCCGAGGGCGACAACCCTTCCCATAAACCCCCCTCCATCGCCAGTCCCTTGTTACCCCATAATGGACGACGCATGTCATCAGGACCAAAGGAACATCCCTAAGGACCCCTCTGGGGCTGCCCTCTCCCTGCCCGCTCCCCTTGACTTCTGCTGCTTAAAACATAATAAATAATCCTTCATTTGACATCCACTGAAATTGACTGGAGTTTAAACCTCATCATTACAGGCAAGTCTGAATGCACAAGCAACAGACTGCAGTTAATACGGGAATAAAGTGCACAACAAAAAAAGAAGTTGAATTCCAGTTAGTCCTACATGATAATTTGTGAATGAAAACAGAATAATGGTTGGTAAATAACCATGTTGATGTCGGTTTAGGACTTTACAGCGACAACAAAGTCTCAAACGGATTAAAGGGGAGCAATATTGCCCGTCTCTTTGGACACACATCGAGCTAGAAAGTCTTTGCCAAATGTGTCTAATGCAATACGAGTCAGGCCTTAATAGTATGGAAATTATACACAATAACACTCTGGACACCACAAACCGGTGCGAGAACGTGTGTGTGTGCCCCAATGCTAATTGTGTCCAATTTGGGCAGTCGCCACCTTGGACTCAGACTCCGACATATTAGCTTCATTAGCAGATTCAATGTAATCACCACACTCTAAAATAAACAAACAGAGTAGCGAAAGCCAGCTCTCAGTCATCCTGCCAACGTATGCCAGCCAGCGCTGCAGCTTTTAGGGCCTGCATTTACATGCAATTATCTTCTTATATAATTAAGCACATTCGCTTAACGAGCACCTTGCGAACGGATGGCGCAAACGAGAACCTGAAAGAGGGAGAAAGAGAGAGCGAGAGAGAGTAATTAGATGTTGATATGTCTGTGTTAATGGAGGAAATTAAAGAACATACGGGATTGAATAGATGAAGGGAGGGATGAACAGGAAGACGCTGATCGAGAGGCCGAGTTCGCTATCCAAACAAACCAAGGTGGCTCATTACGTACATGTTGAGCAGAACTAATATCTAAACATTAACACAAAAACAGCTCAACTCTGACAATCACACATCTCATTTACTGCGGGAAAAGAGAAAGCGGCGGCTCTTGCTATTTGCTACCGCCTGCCATAACTGAGGCTCGCCTCCAGCCAAGACTTGTTTTACCACAAAGCGCCCCCTTGTCATGTCCCAGTGCCATACTGTCACTACGCAGGTCGCCTCCCTCTCCCCTCCGCAGTCAAACTGACCTTTTCTTACAGCCACATAATACCTTAAACCCCTCAAAGGCAACGGCATTGTGCTGCTAATATGGGTCCTTCAGCAGACCCCAGGTGTAAAATATAATCCAACCGGGCCAGGCAGGGTTCAAAGCCTTGCCTGCTTTTGAATGCCTGCCAGAGTCCTATCGCCATGATTGCTGTAGCTCACGCTGAAAAGACGATACAAACTATGCGCGTCAGTAAGAATATCTGGCCGCCTTTGTTCCACTGAGCCTGTCGAACACTTTATCAGCCCTGAGTGCGGATTACCTCAGGGAGCACCCAAGCTTTCTATCCCCCCACAACATGAACATGACACCCACCCTCCACAATGCAAACCTACTGCGTCCTCCCAGGACTAATTGGCGATGTTCACCTTAGGATCAGGAGGAGTCAGGCATTGGAGTCAGCTGTTACGTTTAGGAATGGGGAAAAACTGCCTGCAAAGTGGGAAAAGGCAAGTTTGAAAATATGTTTTTGAAGAAAAAGCGTGCTCGGCTTTGAAACCTTGGCTTCATATGTTCTGTGCACTTTCTCTGAAACTATTTTTGTGTTGCCGACCGTCCTGAGTGTTGACAGGTAAAGGGACATTCCCAGAACGTTCCACAGCAGGAAACAGAATGAATGGCTCCAGTGAGTGTTGAGGAAGCCGTGAAGACTTTCAGAACTTGGTTGCAGTGCCCTCATCTGGTAAACGGAGTAACTGACTTGACAATTGCTGCTGTGTTCAAAATAACACACTTTCATGCTGCATATAATATACTACATCAGTAAATACAGGAGATAAACACTGCATGAGGTAAAATACTAGGCCAGATAGAGCTTGTATACATTTTGGTGAATAAATCATGTTGTGATTCTTTGATTTCTGTACATTTGTGAAACTGTGAAGTAAAATAAACTTTATTAAAAGAATTACATTCTAATTAAGTTTTTTTTTTTTACTAACAACATCCAACAATGAATTTACTGTAGCACATGAGAATGTTTCTCTGAAGAAACAGTTGGCGTTTCCATAGTAGAATGTTAGTTAAGACAATGCATCGTTTAAGATAAAGTGGAAATAATTGTTTTAACATCTAACATAGCATGGCCAATTTTCGTTTCGTTCATTTTCAAGCTAAGCTAATGTTCCTACTTTTCCCTACTCTTTTTGCATAAGTGTGATATTTACCTTAATATTTCTTGTTTTTCTCTACACATCATGTATCAGACTTTATCTCAAGCACGCTCTCCAAAGACACTGTTGTCTCTGGGGCAACCAAGTATACTAACTTCACACACACACAAACGTCTACTGAAATGTTATGGTGGAAATGACAGAAGAACTGAAGGACGGTCATAAATGTGTCTAAAAACTAATATAAATGCATTTTTTCCACACACAAAAATACTAAAATTGTTATTTTGACTCTTGAAATGAATCTCATTTAAATAAATAGATAGATTAATATTAATATAGAAATAAATATTCAAAATAAAAAACATTATTTTTACAAATACGGATTTGAAACATTTAAAAAATAATTAAAAAGTAAAAATCTGTTAATTGGTTTAACAGAACAGTTTGTGCTGATTACAAGAAAAATACAAGTTGGTCAATAGTATGTTATAAGTAGCTGAAAAAAGCACAAATATCAGAGCATGTCCAAACATCTCATGGGCCCCAAAATCACCTCAGACCCCAAAGGGTTAATGTCAAATCAACCACTGGGACATAAAAGTGCCTATAGCTGATAAACAGGTATTATGTCTTCCCATACTGAAAAGTATATTTACATATTCTTCTTCAAATGTAATAAATGTTTAAAACACAACTATTGTGATGTTACTTGGTGGAAAGTTCCAACACAAAGTTTTTATCATTAAAAATTTCCAAAACTACTTTATAATGGCGCTTAAAAGTTTCTTTAGTCTAAGTTAACATGTGACGGCGTTGTAAAACGATCAGTAGCTGTTCATTTGTTTTATGAATACAAGCAATGCACCCCAAGTATTTCTGTCCTCTCCTCTTTTTCTCCCATTTTCTCCATCCCCCTCTCCCCTCGTTCCCCACCGGGAGGGGAGACACTCCAAGGTCTTTCATTTGTTCTGTTATTATTCCCCCTCTATGCTGGCTCATTTTTCACCCAGCTTACATTAAGTATTGATATTGATTTCTTGTAAATGCTGCTGCAATGGACGGGCCACGGTTCTTTTGTGATTGTTCTGCTTTACCTGTGGGTAATTCATATCAGCTGTGCTGAGGGCAGGCCCTCTGTGCCAGGGTGTCCAGATCGAACATGCCAGCACGGCCTGCTTGAAGACATCCGTCATAATCACAACTAACTGTAAAATCTAGGTATCTTACCAGGCATCGAATCTTCACAACAGTGCAGTAACCGACACAAGATGTAAAATGTTTATACATTTATGCATTACAGGCCTACTTTGTGTTACTGAACACAGCTGCAGTGCACCAGTTCAATCAATCGCTTTCTTTCCCTAAATCATGCAACAAAATCTCTCACAGTGCTGTATTTATTCTCTAGAGCCCACAGAGAGCTCCTTAATGCCATCGGATGATTTAATTTGTGTCCCGTAAGCAAATGACTGTCAGTTAATATCATCTGAATAAGCCAATAGGGGGTTTCAACGGGTGAATTACAACATGGAACCCATCTGGTGGCTGCAGACGCCAGCATAACACAACAGCATATACACAGTCAGCTGCAGCGATGGTAAAGAAGAGCCAGAGGCTACGTTGCATTGGTTAGCAAGCCGAACCTCTTCACCTGAGGTTAATGGATGAGGTCGGGCTTAAGGGTTTACATTCTTCAAAAAAAAAAAAATACATGTTCACATCACTCAAAAACTTCCACAAAAAGAAATCAATTTTGACTCATACCTAGTTTTCTTATATTAAAAATAGCAAAAACCAAGGTTATTTGGTTAACAAGCCATTTGCTTTTATAGCCTTTTTAGGGTTAATAGTCAATGCCATAAATAGTTGAAATAGTAAAATTGCAGAAACCTTTTTGAGCATTTTTTTTTTACACACTAAAATGATAACACACATTACACATAACACACAAAAAATGCCTAAACTAATATACCACAGTCAGTTTAGACACCATATTGAATTCTATGTGGATGAAAAGACCTGCCAGCTTTAAAAAGGCACACTTCCCTGATCCCATAATTCTCTCTAAGTTTTTGTGTGCTGTAACAATTGGCAAGTTGTTAAACAAACTACAATCCATTGAGCGCAGTGTACTCTTACAGTCTCACGGCAGTTCATGACTAAATCACGAAATTTCATTTAATCAATTTTTTCGTGGCAGGGACACGTTTATTTAGTTATTTTCGTAAGTCCAGCACGTTTTTTAAACTAATATTCCATTGGATGCATCTATTCGTGCTGGACTTACGAAAATAACGGAATAAACGTGACCCTGCCACGAATAAATACTGTGAGACTGGGCTGACTCTTATCCATCCCAAACTCATTTTCCCTCTTGTCAAAAATGAAAAGAATAGTTCACTTAAAAACTAACAACTGATTTCCATAATACTTTTACAATACTATGGAAGTCAATATCTACCATCAACTGTCAGGTTCTCGACATTCTTTAAAATATCTTCTATTGTCTTTAAATGAAGAAAGAAAGTCATAAAGAACAACCTGAAGGTGTGTAAATGATGATATCATTTTTATTTAAGGTCTATAAAGGATTTTTAACCTTCTGCGATAGAAGAACTTCCTTGGACCTTTCTTTTTTATGTTTGATTCACAGAAGAGCATCTTCTAGGATAATTTCATGGGTTAATTTCAGTAAATAGCATTCCAAGATGTTTCCATCTGATTAACACAAATATTGTTTTCATCTTATGACTAAACTATTGAAATTTTGAGTGAGTATTTCTTGTTCAACCCATTTGACTTTTATAGTAAGTACTTCACTGATTTTTGCTTTAGCCAAAATGTATTTATGTGGTTACCAACAATAGCATACAAATTCTGTTTACTTGTATACTTGCTTAAAAAAAAAAGTTAGCTATCATTTGAACTCTCTAATATAACTATACACAAGTCCTGTGACACACACAGTGGAAAAAAACAGGGCGAACTTAAATATTTTGACTGGATGTTCGAACCAAGACGGAGTATGGCGGCTGCGCTTCGAGTGGGCCATCCTCCACTGCTGTCTTTCCACGAGGACTACATCTGCTATAATAGAACAAAGCCATTGAAGTTCTACTGGAGGCCATTTTGCAGATAGCGCTCATTAGATCCGTTCATTCTCTGTGCCAAAGTGTTGATCCCACCAATCACATCTCTCAAACTCTAGGAGCTTATATAACCTTGGTCACCATCCAGCTCTCTCTCCATCTGGTTGCATTAGACCGCTCCACTTTACAGCGCACTCGTTTTCTCATGGAGTGCATTCGCTTTGTCTGTCACGGCAGCGCTAAGATCTCTCTAGCTCTCTCCCTCCCCCTCCCACCTCCTCTCTTAACTCATTTTTTTAATCTCTGTGAAAATGCTGAGCTCCTGCCCGTTATTACCGGAGCGGGTGTGGGCCGACAGACAGCTGTGTTTGGGCCACTTGTTCCTCAGCTGTGGCTGATTGCAGGCCTCGTGCTCAAGTGTGTGTGTAGAGGCCTGATCATGCAGCCGACTTGCTGCCACTCGCCCTTCTGATGTACGGTTCAAACACCGGCAAATTGACGTTAATCAAATAACGCGGAGGCCCAGAATCAAGCTTGTAAAGTCCCATTTCAGAGCCATGAGAGAGCGAGACTGAGAGAGAGAGTAAGAGAGGGGT
The DNA here is from genome assembly GCA_032361065.1 of Enteromius trimaculatus. Classification (NCBI taxonomy): domain Eukaryota; kingdom Metazoa; phylum Chordata; class Actinopteri; order Cypriniformes; family Cyprinidae; genus Enteromius; species Enteromius trimaculatus. The sequence goes on along the minus strand of JAUMHP010000072.1, from coordinate 7,402,394 downwards.
TCTTTTTATTTTGCCTGCTAAGGGTACGGATTTTGAGGCTTGATTTAATTTCTTTGTGCGGGAGAGACTAGCACCCGCCGTTGTTCTGCACTTAGATTGAATAAGGCAGTTAACCAGCACTAGAGTGAGAAGTACTACTCAACTCCATGGCAGGCCTGATTGCTGGGAGATATATCTATATCAAGAAAATACCTCAAGAGTACAGCAGCTTATTGACTAATGCATCTCTCAGAGGATGAAATTAGGTACTGTTCATTATGAATCAGTCCGGTATTCCAACATTTGACATTCATGAACTCTTCGTGAAGGTATGCTATTACCAGCTTAGAGGTTGCTCTTTTGTTTAAAACTTGAATTATGATAGTGTACTGAAAAAAAAAATAGTTTGTAGGTAGTCAGCCAAAACTCTCTTGGGCTATTCTAGAAACTCTGGAAATTTAATTCTTCCACAACATAGAGCTGTATTTTCTGTTACATTAAAAAAAAAATCCCAATCCAAATTTTAGTCATTTTCTTAAAATATATCTTTTTTCATTTTAGGTAGTAAAACAAGTGGAAAAATATGCCAGTGCAATAAAAAAAGAAAGAAAAATGTCTCAATGTCTTATGTGGTGTAGTAACAACTTCAACTTCCAGAACATCCTGTTTATAGATACTTTTCCTGGAAAATGAGTCAAAACAGAGCACTTGAAAATGTGTAAAGAAGTCATTTTTTCCAGTGTATGAACAATAAACAAACATAACCAAAGACATAGGCTATTAATATTCCGACAAACAGGAACAAAGATGCACAAACTTCTAAAATGCCAGCTATATATATAAAAAAAAGCACCAAGTAGTTTTCTAAGTACTGTGCAACGGGTCTGAATTCCTCAGAAAGCCACAAAAATCCCATCAAATAAACATGAGGAGCTCGGCAAACAATGCCCAATAGTCGTATTCCTCTTAAATAAAACTACTTCCACTGGCTGTACGGAGGCTTTAATATTGCCTTAAATATTAAACGAAAGAACTCTGGGCTCATCTATTTTTCATTTATTGGGTACAAATGTAAGACATCATCAATCTTAGATAAATTACTGACATTTTCATCTCAAATAAAAAAGGGTACACTTTATTCTGAGGGAGAAAGAATTGGCCACCGCCACCTTCAGCAGCATTATAAGCGTCTGGGGTGTTCGAGAAGGCAGCAGATTTTTATTTCAAAACAGCTCCCTGATTTTGACCATTTAAAGCTGAGCAACACCGCAAATGGCCCTTAGCATAATAACCTGCCACACTCCGATTTTATGATAAGCGTGGAAATTTCAGTAACCACAGAAGGGTTTTGGGACAAGATGTTTTCGCGTCTGTGTCGGTGAGTTACAGGCTCCAAGGGAAAAAATGGAGGCCCTTTAAGAAGTAAACCTTCCATTATTTCATATCGGCATTAGAAGAATAAATTGTGGGAGAATTGCGACGGAAATATTTACAAATGACGGCGGCGGAGTGAACTTAGCAGCATGTGATTTCATTAGTCATTTAATACAGCCATAATTATATTGTGTTTGAAACGTATATTTCTGAAAGGTGAGATCGGTCAATGTAGGCCTGAGGGCAGGAGCGGTGTAATTACAACCTGATATACAAATGGGGCTCGTAATGGGGGAACAGTCACAGCCTAGCCTGTGGTGACCCCACCAGAGGATTACCATACAGAAGGGGTGAGCCTGTCTCTCAAAAAATGAAGGGTAAAAAGAAAAAAAGAAAAAATCGAGGTCTCTCAATCCAAGGCCCTGGGGTTCAGACAGCTACCCCCCTACCGGCTAGCTTCACATGGCTAGTGAACTCGGCGCAGGCGGTGACATTAATCTGAGCTGCACGCTAATCCGTCATCGCACAGGTATACAGAATGTTGGGGAAACGGGTACAAAACCAGGCAGTGGGATTTATAACAAAAGCTGCGACGTGCTCAGTTAATTCACCTCGACGGTGCTGACAGGCTACTGCCACATGCATAATTCACGCGCTAAAGATGGAGAGAGAAAGAGAAAGTGACACGCACACACATTTTCACACAAACCTGGCATTATACCCAGGCCCAAATCTCTACGTCTAGGCTTCTTTCCTCTAATTTCCTCAGCAGGATGGATGAATATTTGTTTATCATTCTCTCTCCGTCTCCCAGTCAGCTCTCTACGGCCCTCACGCCTCATTTGCATAGGTAGATTGAGATACAGTGTGAATAACGAGACGCGGGGTGAAAGGGAACATGGGGTTTGTGGTTGATGAATCATTCTCTCTGCACTTGGAGCTGCACTTCTGTAAATGTTTGATTAGTTGTAAATGGATTACTGTTAGATTTTGAGGTTGGTAGGTTTTAATGTGGCTTTTGCATTGGCTCAGTGCCAGGCAACGGACTTCCCCAATTGGTATCAAACCTGCGTCTCCATGTTTTTTTTTTTCTCTTTTCCTATGTGTTTGTATAGATGAGTCTATAGGAAATGCGGTCTAAAAAAAGTATACACTATCATGTTTGCATCTGCTTTCTAAATCTGTATTTTTGTCATCATTAACTATTAAAGATTTAATATTTTTGTTTAATTAATCAAATAATTAAAATTGCATTGCATTTGATATATCTGATATGATAAAACACAAATATATATGTAATATATGTATATCAGTATGTATTCATATATAATAGACTTTAATATACTATAATATATATATATATATATATATATATATACTTTAATACTCAATATAATTAATAATCTTTAAATATTTTTACATCCATTGGTTATTTCTTTTGTATAAAACAGATGTAATAATATTAAGAGATGCATGTGCATGTCTAATTAAGATATGCTTATTTCAAGAAAATAATATTATATGTCTATTCTTTTATCTTTTTATTTGCATCATTAAGGAAAGTAATATAAAATGATTAAGAAAAATATCCAAATGTGTCCTACAATCAATATAAATATGCAAAAACTGTAAAATTTTCTAACATTCCAAAATACTATTAGACATAATATCAGGAGTGCTACAATGATCTGCTCATAGCCAGGAATCTCATTTAATCTCTCACCTGCCGTTACCTGCTTGAGGAGACAAGTAATTAGAGAAGTCGAAAGATATTTTTCATTAACTGAAGTTTTGACACCTTTGACCGTTAATCTCATTTTTACACCTTTAATTTAATTTCTGCCACATTCATCTCATTTCTAACACACACTCTCTCTTTCACCAACCTGGTCAGACTGCACTTTTCATTCTAATTCTCCCCATGATACTATTTCTCTTTTTCTGAAAAAAAAAAATAATAATAAAAATTGTAATGCTATTGTTGACCTAGTCAGCTGGAATGATTATTCTAGAATAGCTTGGAAATGTTTGTTTATATTTGTATATATGTGTTGGCAAGGGGTCAGAGACCCTTTGCACCCCCACTTCCCTGTGCCCTGCTGTCCTGCTGTGTTTCCCCCAATCTGTTTGCCTTCCAGTGCTGACCTTTCTCCGAGTGAGATGTATTAAGCTGGTTGCTCATGCAGGAACAGTGCATTAGGCAGCGTTGGCCGTGGCCCGGTGACAGCAGTAGGAACTGTGGGCTAATGGCTACAGGCTTGTAGAAAGTTCCCTCATAAATCAGTAGCGCTAATACCAATGCGCGAGGCTTCTGACGATGGGACATCGGTGTCCCTCTATCTTCACATTTTTAACTTCCTATCTCTTCATTACCTCATCCACTTCCTTTACTAGCTTCTTCCAGTCACTCATTCCCTCTTCAGTTGTCCGTTATTTGCATGCGCCTCTTTTCTTTTTCCATTAACTTCTTGTCCTTTTCCTTTCATTTTTACTAACCTCTTAACTCAATAGCCAATGCTCTCCTCCCTCACTCTTCGTACTTTTCCTTTAGAGGGAGGGAATTAGATATGGAGAGAGAGAGAGAGAGAGAGAGAGAGAGAGAGTTAAGCAGCTCATTACTTTATGCTCTGATTGGGTGGAGTGAGTGAGCTGGGCGATAATAAAGCCTGAATTTTTCAATACGGTTAAAAATGGGTCCGTGACAGCCGAGCTGGAGAGCAAAGGGCCGCCTTAGACAGCGCACAGAGGGCCACCGAATTAGCAATACCATACATCATAAAATCTAATTAAACCCGGCTGCATGGCCAAATGAGCTCCCTCACTCTCCCGCCATTCTATTAAACGAGCTGGAGAGGGCTGACTGAATTATTCACAGTGAAGGATTTTGCATTTATACAAAAATTGTGCACTTAATTGTCCATGCTATATTACAGATTTGGCCTTATGTTAACAATGAGCCTTAAGCACACTTAGTGGGCCGTATCCAGAGTGTGACGGAGCTTATGTGGCCCGCCATGGTTTAACCAGGATGATCACTATACTACGATTAGAGATAACACATGAGCATGGGATTGTCATTGTAGAGCTAAGACCATTAATGTATCGGTTTATTTACAACATTAGAGGAATATTTCAAGCAAAAATAAAAATTCTGTCATTATTAAATCATCATTTATCACACAGCTTCAGAATCATTTTTGACTTTTGGAGTTGCATCTGTTTTTTGTTAGGTTTGTTGACAGAATTATCAGTTAAGTTAAACATATTTATGGCAGATCCCTCTTTTACTAATGAGTAAAATAAAAAATATATAATTCATGTCATTCCAAACTTGTAGAAAAAAAAAAAAAAAAAACACGTTTCCATCTATATAATGAAAGTCAATGGGGTCCAAAACAGCACTGCACCACATTTATTTTGTGTTACACAGAAGAAAGGGGTTTTGCAATGACATGAGGATGAGTAAATAAATTATGACAGGATTTTCATTTTTGAGTGAACCATCTCTTTAATAAAAAAAAGAATCTGCCATTGAGAATCAAATGACTTGATGAGAATACCTGACTGGCAAGAAATCAGAGAAAAAAACAGATGTGAATACAAAAACAGGTGATGATTCTGATCCTGTGTTATAATCTGGACCGGTCCGTAGCTGAGAACACATCTGTACAGTTGTGAGCGAGGGGCAAAGTCATTGTGTCTCTTATTGCTTGTGTATTTTAAGGCTGAGGCTAGGAAATAAAGACAGAAAGAGTCATCAATCACAACACTTTCCACCATAACATTTTTCAATCAATGAGCCATTTCACCATATTCCAGAGAAGGGACCTTTGTCATTATAGCTATTGCTTTTTTACCCCCTCTCAGGCTGTGTCTTTCTCCCTTGTTCCTGCCTTTCCCATCTTCCGAGCTTTCCAAAAACACAACTTTATTATAGTCGCTGTCAATACAGTAATAATAAAGAGTGTGCTCGTAGCTGAGGCCGGCGTAATACACTTTTAACAAGAGTGCCGCAGATGCGTGGCCAGTGAATATTGAGTTTTAAAACTCTTCAGCGCGTGATTTGTGGCCCTGTCAGGGTGAGTATTTGTCAGTGTCGGGGCGGTACGGGCTCGTGTTGACAGTTTGCTGGTAAGTTTGGAGTCTAGAAGGCTAAACTCGCTGATCAGCCATTACAGAGAGTCGGTCGGTGACAGTCAGGTGATGGATCTGTGTTTATCGTGGGCTGGGCATTGCTGCCAGACATTATTATAAAATAAAAGGTAATTTTGTCAGGTTTCAATCAAGCCAGCCGTCATTTGTCATACTATCGTGCTGGCAAGCACGTCCTCGCAGTGATGGATTGTTGTGGTGCTGTGTCTCGTGAAGCCGGCTGCTGTTGTTAAAGTCGGGAGGCGTTAGCTGTAAGAGATGTTTGTTGTGCGTTATCTCTCTGCAACTGACCCCATGAGGTCTTAATCTCTTTTTAGCGATGGAGTGCAGCGCTTGCTTTAGATTGTATTCCTACATGCTGTGTGACATCTCCCCTTGTTTTGCTGGAAGTACATATAAGCCTTTGTTTATCTGTTTTACGTTTTTGCCCTTCTTGCCTATAGATCTCCATTTCTTTCCACCAGTCTTCCCTAGCCCAGGGGTTTGGCTAATTCTCTCATTCATCCTCCTGAGATCACAATTCATGAAAACTATTTATGTCTTTTTGAGGCAAACACTCTTTTCAATGAAACCGCAGGGCATCTGATGGGCTTCAACCATCCTTGATAAAAACTGACCTGGTAGGAGGGCTAAATACAATCGAATATCTAATTCTAATGGATGTGCTGGATCAACTGACATGTTCATGAGCTTAACCTTGGTTATTTATTTACAGGATCCAACGCTTTAATCACAGAAAATGTTTTCTCTCGTTCAGGAGCATAATGCGTCAGAATCACATTTCTGCCTTATTACAAAATAAATGGCAAACTCTAAATGTAACGTAAAAATGTGCTTCATCTGATCATATATTTTAGTTAAAAAATTATATTTTAACAACATTAGGTTATGCAAACAAAGGCTAATGCTAAGGGAAATAAGTATTTTATGGCCACCAAAGCTGCATTTATTTGCTAAAATAATAAGACAACATTGGGAAATATTGTAATTTAACAATCATAGTCTTTAATATATTTTAAAATGTCTATTTAAAATAGATTTCTGCGCTGTTGAATTTTCAAGAAACGATATTCCCCTCCTGATGACAGTTATTTCTGTCTTGCTTGGTAAAGTTTCCAAACTGTCCTAAAATCAAACTGAATATACTCTTTAACCAGCAAACATGCCATGCACATTAGCTTCAGAACATCATAGCCATTAGCATGCTGCAACAAGCCACTATTTATGTACTATTTTTTAAACAAGACCATTTTCATAATGTTAGTCTATAAAACCTAGAGTTAAAGTCAGTATCGTGTTCGTGTTTTCTGATTTGAAACATTTTAAAATGACCTTCAGAGTGGCTCAGTCCACAGACATAGCAGTAGTTAGAGTTGTAATGGGCTTTTATCTGTGATTAGCCGCTAGCTGCTCTGTCACATTTAAGTCTGTAATGCTTTAAAAGTATTAACATTAATATTCATGCACACCTGCACAGGGAGCGCTGTGTTACCCCAGGACTTCAGGTTTGACTAAGAGCCACCATTACTGCCCGGCATTGAGTTCAGTCAGACGGCTGCGCTGCCCTCCACCGTGTCATGGTTCAAACTCTGCCTGAATTCAACACAGAAATAAAAAAGAAGCCTTTTATATAAACAGTCAGACATAGATTCTGTGTTCAAATGCCATGTAAAATCATATAGAGTGAAACAACTGCAGTTCCGTACACCTTGTGCTTTTCATTTATCTACAACAAAAAGCATATTTAAACTAAAGTGAATGTCATGATAAAAACCTAACCACAGCTAATAATTAACCAGAGAAACAAATTGTAGGTTTTGGCTGTTTAGAAAGTGATTTACTGCATACTGTGTCAGCATAGTACATACTCATGTCATGGGTGTTTTACGAATGAAAATTATATTTCAAATATTTGAAATATTTATTTTTAAAATTATATCTTCATATTCCAATCTATTTTTAAAAGTACATTGTATATTTTTTAACTATTTTAGTTATACATTTTTATATATTTTAGTATAATATTTTAACTAATAAAAAATGTATATATAAAATCGATTTAAAATTTCATACAAACAAATATTTATTAATTAAATTAATTTAGTATATACATTTAATAATTTATTATATACTATTTAAATTATTTTTGAATTAAATAAATGAAAGTACAATAATAATTATTGTTGTGGTTGTTATATTTAATTAGTATCATTAATTAGCATGATTAATTTATAACTAATTTAAATGTATAGGTTACATAAAAACTAAATAATATACACAGTTCAGAACGTTTTTATGAAGAGTTAATTTGCAAAAACAGATAACTCCATTTGTTATCATGTTTTTATTGTGTTAGCAGTATTTTCTCCCAAGAAATGCACAAAATTTTACTGTTAACACTTTGCTAAATAATTAGGTTAGTATGTGGTTGCTTTAGTACGCAACACAATAGGCCTGAGACTTCTGGATACATTTGGATTCATAAAAAACCATCTTGTAGCTGCATAAACAGTACAAAACCAATTAAATCAGCCTTTAAATCTGTGGATGATTCCTTCATAGTAGTTGACTATTTTGCTAGTTCAAGACTTTCATTCACCTGAAGCTAAGCCAGTCCCTTTGTACATGACCCACTTCCTATCAGAATAAATCTCAAATTATGCTGACTTTTCCCCACTTACAGAAAAGTAATTTTACTGCGGCATTTATAGGTTAAAAACTAGCCAATTTCATGTCAAATAAGCTCTCAGGCAGGAAGTGCTGCTAATATTATGTCTTCCATGATGGAGCGAGATGTATTCTTTTATCATCTGCTTCTGAAAAACTAGATTTGTATGACACCTCGCCATCAGGGCATCAGCTTCACGGTCAGGAGATAAAATGGCACTTAGGATAATGTGGTTGCCCTTAAGGTATGTGGAGGTGAATTATATTCTGTGATTAATAATCTGGAAATTAAAGACTCACTCATTTTCTAATTTAATTCCATCTCCAATGGAAAAATGTTCACTCTGAGGTAAATTGGCGAATAATGTCGCTAATTCAAATGCAGATGAAATTTCAATTCGGGGTGGCATTGGGAAGTTTGATTGACGAGTCCCCGGTGGATCGTTACCGCCGCCATCCACCATTGCACCAATTCCCCGGCAGTTGTCGTAATAACGGAAGCGACGGACGAAATGAGAGAAGTAGCAGGCGTTCCCCTTGTCACTGACTCATTCACTCGGTCTCATCGCACTGTTCTCTAATCGTATTTCTGCCCTTCAACTCTCTCTCGCCACAAAAATAATGAACAGCGCAGGGGAGGTCAGGAATCATGGGAAATTACAGTATTTGCTCTGCATTTCAGGCTGATAGCTCCACAGCCCACTGTTTCTAATTATTAGCATGTATAATTACTGGCGTCTGCCTCGACGGAGAGAGTCAGGAAAAAATAAAATGGCTGCTGTAGAGTTGATTTAATGAAGGGTAAATGTCAAGGTAATTACATGGCAGCACAGGTTAAAAGCAACGTTAAATTTCCCAGCAGTGAAGTGACATTCACCTGACAGAGAGAGTCTCAGAGAGAGAGAGAGAGTCAATATTCAGTATAAATGTTTTCAGCAATACATGTCCATTAATCTCATTTTGAACAATCTGCATGTATTTACAATAATGGTCCATTTAAAGACAATTGTCTCGGTTTGACTTTTTCCTTTACTTTCCATCATATCCGTCTTGAAGATTTGTTAGCCCTTTTACCCGCAGGCTTTGGCAAAAAAAAAAAAGAAAAAATGACCCAGTCTCACCCTGTTCAATTAAAACAATCAATGACGATGAAAGGCATTTGTTCCAACACATTTAACTCTGAATCCTCTGGTCTCACTGCTCGCATCACCACATTATAACCCCCAGCACATCAACACAAACACCATCCTTATACTTTCATACTCACGATTTAGTAAAGTCCTGCTGTTTACATTTAGCTGCCTGCTTTTTTATTTATTTTAATTCTATTACAAAACCTTTTGCCTTCACATACTTGCCTTACATACTGCCTCTTTAGATTTAGTATTCATAGGAAGTATGATTATGTACTGTATACACACACACACGCATACAGTATATATATTAAGGGTGGCCAGATAAACAGATGTCACAAAAGCCTTTAATTTACTAATAAATAATAGTTTAGCATTCAGATGAAAATGATATGATGGCATGCAAATGAAAATCTTATGAAATATTTGGATTTGTGCCGAATGAGAGTGGTAGCAAACACAAGCACAAAGGTCCACTTCGCAAACAGATGAGTGCACAAGACTTTAAAGCACACTCCTTTGTCAGTCTATGTGAGATGCATTCAGAATCAGTGCGTGGTCACTGTCTAGGGAACTTTAGTGCGGGAACTGCCTGTATTCATCGCAAGGCTACATGCACTGAACCGAGATGTCCATACCATGTCGGTTCGGTACAAATACATGTATTGTGCTGGGCCTAATAAACATGTATTAGCGCTGTCAAACAATTATTCACAATTAACCTTATACAAAAGAAATGTTTACAGTATGTATTTGCAGTAAATATTTGCATTTTATATATGTATTTACATGTGTGTATTCACACGTCACGATTAATCGTTTGACAGTATTTATATTATATGTATATATTAGGGATGGGAAGATTCCCCAATTCGCTCGGTGCATCGGCTTAAAAAGTTAACGATGCAGATGTGTGCATCTGATCCAAATTGGCATTTGTATCGCAATGCATTGTTTCTATTGTATCAGTAAAACCCGATTTATTTCTTTATAATTATTGGTAGACATACTGTACTATACTTTCATTATTTAAAAAGTGGAATTTGTAAAATATGTCATGCCACTATAAAATATACAGGCAGCACGACGAATCTGACAACACACTTGAAGCGGCGACACGGTGTGAGTTTGGAGACTCCCCCTCCTCCTCCTCCTCTCACTCGGATTGAGCTGAACCTGTTACTGCTAGCAGGTGGGTGAGCAAACGATCAAAAAGTTTTTCAATCTCAGCAGTCTTACTCTGCCGGTTTTACACTGCACGTGTAAGCAGGGCGTAGGGCGTAAGCGGCGCGCATGCAGAGCAGGAACAGAGCGTGCTGATTGTGCTTTCACACTGGCAGCGTTAGTCGCTATAGACAAGCATCTTTTTCCTGTTGTATTTTCCAGCGTATCGCATTGGCCTCAGTTATGGAGATGCACATCCCTAGTATATAATAAAAAGAATAGATATACATTTATATAAAAACACACACGCCTTTAATTGTCAAGCGATCCTAAAAAAAAACGTAATTAGTTGCTTCAGGTGTGTTTGATTAGAGTTGGAGCTAAACTCTGCAGGACAGTCGATTTCCAGGAGCAGCGTTGGGCACCCCTGCTTTAAAGCATTTTACATCACCTTAAGGGCCCCCTTGGACGTTTGCTGGTGGGCCTCTGGTTGAGACCCACTGTATTACACCCCCCAACAACCTAGCAGAAGCACAAAAATTAAGCATTTTAACACAAAATAAAGATATCTTTGGAGGCATTACAAATAAAAATCAAATCGCTGAGCTTTAGTGTTGCACTTTTGCCAATTTGGAGAGTGCAAACAGGGTAGGAGGCAAGTACAGCATGCAGCAGGTGCGGGCTGACTCTTTCGCATTAGTCTGGGTGTTTAATGACAAACCTGTACGCTGACTGAAAACTACTGTATGCACCAACGGAGCGGTGAAAGTTTTGCTTGCTTATGGTTTAGTGAGTATTTAGTGATATGAGCAGAGGGTGTGAACTATGTAAAGCTAGGCAAACGATTGAAGCTTTTTTTCATCTATCTGACTGAGCTTAACTAACCACATTTGTAAATTAATGAGACCTTGTGTTCTCTACTCTCTCTTTTAATGCATGAACTCCTCCACATTTGGCTCTTATTCTCAGGTGTGCAGAAGGAAATACTGTGAGCTGAGCTAATGGCTGTGTTCAGAATAGAGTACCAGCACACTTTTTTCAGCGTTTTCCAGTTGTTGTTTTTTTCTCTGGAGAATTATAATCATGTCACTCACACGCAATGTAATAAGCAAATGTGATGATCACAATAACACTCTGTTGTGAAATCATGCCTATTGGTTACATACTATTTTAAAAAAATAGTAAGAAAGCACAAAGAAACTAAATGTAGTAGTACTGTATATTTGTTGTAGAGACTTTCATTTATCTGTTATTGTTGATATCGGCTTATAGTAGATATTTAAATGGATTATTTTTGTTTAAATGAAGCAATTTAATAATTTTAAAATAATCTTAAATACAATCTAAATAAATGTCTATTTTCCAATTTGCAGTGATTTGTTAATACAGATTAAATTCTTGTGGCTCACATTATTGTTCTAAATAAGAAATAAATAACAATAATAAATATATACACATCAAAACTATATATTAGTTTATCAGTATTGGTCCAATTTTTATATTGGTGCATGCTTCACAATATTCAGTAACTAGTAATTTCATTTTGAACAATAAAAGCTCTCTAGAAATAATCTAGGGATCAGGACAGACCTTTGCTCCCCGACCCTCACTCTCTCTTTTTCTGACACCATGTCACAGAGTAGCACAATTCTCAAACATCCAATTCTGTGACATTGTCAGAGTCTATTCATTACATTTGGCGTGGCAGGTTAGGTGTGTATTAATGAGTGTGAGTGTCAGCGGAGAGGACAGGAGGGGTCATACCACCCCTAAAATCTAATAATCCCTGCGGTCTAATGGTCCTCCACCTCTTCAGCTCTCTTCTTCACTCACACACGGCCAGCACTTGAGCCAGCCTGGGCTGAGAGGAACATTTTCTCACCTTATTGTTCCTGTTCTTTTCTTTTCCTTTTCTTGCTCAGCTGAACCTCATAGACTGTGAGTGACAGAGTGCCACTAGAGAAGCAGCCGGTGCACAGAAAGATTAGGGCCATGTAGGGTTAAGCCAACAATATGTAGAAGCACTAAGGATTGTGTAGGTTATATAGACGTATACGACTGTGTGTGTGTGTGTGTGTAGACGACAGGTCCATCATTACAACCATCGTGCTGCAAAATCGGTTAGGATTGCATGGCAGATCTCTCTCTTTATTATGGCAGGGTGTGAAGAATTTCTCAATTAGAAGTAAATTTGATAATCAGTCACGTAACTTCATAGCCTGCATGGGTTGTAAACAATACTCTTATTTACAAAGAGAGCAGGTGTAAGATCGTGAACAAGACTCTCACGAAGCAATTCTCTCTTTTAAATACACTGAGAGAGGCACTTTGTTTTCAGCCTAACGACCCCATTTAGAACATGTCGGCAAAATTAATGCGGAACAAACTCGGCAGTAACCGGGCCGACTAATTTTTGCTCATTTCGCGTGAATTATTGATGATGGAGAAATATACCATATGCTCCCGCCAGAGTCACGCACATTCATTCTGCTGCGATATCACGCCTGTTTGGTAAAAAGTAGTGGAAACTTATGGCTGTGCTTTGGCGCGAAAGGTAAGTTATAGCTGTGCCTTAATCACATATAAATCAGGTGTGGTAATTACACTCCCAGCTGCCGCCTGAGGGGGGAGGAGGATCTTTCTGCTCCGTAATACAGACTACACACCTGATTCATTGAATCCTGAGTTCCTCAACGAGGGGGTCCATATCGAGCCAAATCATACCCCATCAAAAGCCTAGCCACTTACACTTTACTCCAAAGTGTTTTCATTGGCTGACTGAAATTCTTTTGAGTACCCTATAAGCCACCTGATTATAAAACCAGATTATAGCTTAAAAGAAATCTTTTTGAGAAAAATTAAAGAGCTTCTTTTTGTCCATTCAAAGATTATTTGTCAATGTTCACCCAAAAGTGTTTGGTTACCATCATTCTTAAAATATTTTCTTTTGCGTTTCACAGAAGAAATGAAGAAGAGTTTTGAAAAAACACAACAGTAAATCTATTTTCATTTTTGGTTAAACAATCCCTTCAGTACACTATATGATGTAGTAAAACTGTGGTTAGCAAGTTATTACTAATCATATCTTGGCATTACCTATTGCACTGATAACTATGCACTGATATGTGATTATTCTTACCTTACATAAAATCATAATAGAGCATCACAAATGGTTACTCCGGTGATTCCAAGGGACACAGAGGCCCACCAGGAGACAATAAGAAAGGAGCTGCAATGAAAAAAAAACCATGATCAATTAAAATTTAAATAAAATGGTAAAAAAGTAACACTTTACAAAAGGTTCCATTTGTTAACATTAGCTAACTGCATGAAATAACAATGTAAAATACTTTAATTAATGAAAAACATTAATTAATCTTAGTTACTGTTCATTTTAAGATTTATTATTATTACATTCAAAACATTTTTGTTACTGTTACTTAATGGGTCTGAGCTAGCATGAACTTATAACAACAGCTGTATGTTTTTATTAACATACATAATGCTAGTTAATGATATTGGATTATACTCTATTGTAAAATGTTCTCAAAAGCATGCAAAGCTGGGATATCTTTGCTATTGTGGTCAGTCCTGCTTCATTTACACAGTACACCATACTGTCAGATCATTAAAAACTTATACATAAGAATTGTTTTATATGCATTATTTATAAAACAAAAACAAACAAACTATGAAATCTGCAATCTATGAAAACATATTGATCTAATATGATCTGAAGCAGGTCCTAATCAGATCTTGCTACAATAGTACATTACTAATGTTTCATCAACAGATACTATCAATAGACTATATACCGTAGGTGGCATTCAGGTGGACTGTTACACAGGTCATTCTTTGTTTGGCCGTAACGAGAAATCCATCTCATAAATGAATTCCCTTCTCTCATTTAAGACCGGTCGATCGCGCTAGAATAGCTAATGATCTAAAAGAAGATTTTGTATATTGGTGCCATTACAGTCTGTGATATCATAATCTCATGACATAGGATTTGCACTGACCGGAGGAGAAGGGGGGACACCTAGTGTTGGGTATCTGGTACTTTCACATCCTCTGAAAACTACAAAAAGATGATTTTAATAAGCCTTCACGTTTTAATCTTTGATTACAGTCAAATAAACACATGTCCTATAAATTTCAATGCTCAATTTCTTTTTTTATTGTTGTGAATTATTGTAAAAAACGTCTAGTTTAATTTACTGTATACAAGACCTCTCTCTCTTATTTCTTTTGAGGGAAGATGAAGGGAACAATCGCTCGCTTGTTCCATACCCAAGTGACTTCAGTAATAGTCAAATAGCTCTAAGGGGAAAAGCTAGTCCAATTTAGCCTAAGTTTGAGTTGTGGATAATTTCCTGGTGTCAGGGAAGGGGATTTTGTTTTGTATGTAGCACTAGTAACTTTGCATATATAAACTGTATTTGTATAGCAGGTCCCAGCAATGCAAAACTGCATGGTTCTCTCTAGAGCCGGACAATAATAACCAGCAGCTATTTAACCGAAACTTTATGTGATATGAGCAGCCCTCTAACCCTGCTATCCAGAACTTTTACTGATAGGCAAATGCAAGAACAAATTTGTTGGTATGGTGATTTTTATCTTCTTTCTCTCGCTGCGATATGGCTGCCATTTACAGCAAATGTGTCTGATAAGAGCGCTCTTCAGCACAGTTCAGGCTAGAGTGATGGCAGTCGTGCATAGTCCCAGGAATTGCCTGGATGACAGTACATGGATCAGTGTCACAAGTCACAGGTCTTATTAAAGTATGACATGTATATGATGACAGACATTATATGTGCCTGACTAATGTAGGAATTTGCTTGCGCTTAATATTTTTTCAACTTGGTTGTACAATGCTAATCTTGTTAACGTAAGTGCACTACTATTAACCATATCTGTGTGTGTGTGCGGGTTTTTGTGGTTTATGAAGACACAAATTTGTATAATGACATGGGTACGACATAGGTATTACAATATGTAGGTGTTTTATGAGGACATTTTCAGTGTCCCCTTAATTCAAAAGGCTTAAAAAACATACTAAATGGTGTTTTTTTTAATCTAAAAATGCACACAGTTTCATGTAAGGGGTAGGTTTAGGTGTAGGGTAGGTCTAAGGCAATAGCACAATACAGTTTGTCCAGTATAAAAACCATTACGTCTATGGAGAGTCCTCATAAATCACAAAAACCAACATGTGCGTGTGTGTGGGCACAGACACATGCAAACATATGAAGCTTGTATACGAAGCAGGTTCTGTATCATTACTGAATTCCCAAGTTATTTGTAATGATTTAAGGGATATTTCTAATTCATACAGCATATAGAAAAGAAAACGGGTATAAAATCAACTGATCCATAAAAGTAGAATTCATTGAGTCAGGTGTTGATTGACAAACAACTCCAAAGGATGCATTAGACTGATTCAAACAACAAACTTGTCTTTTTAAATGATTCAGTAAAAGAAGCTGCTCAGAAAGATTTAGTCTAAACTGTTGGCGCTGTACGTGTTTGATTCACTGCAGCAAACGGACTCAACAAGAGTCGGTTCTTTAGGGAATCTTGAACGTTGTAGATTTTGTTGATTTAAAAAGAGCTGGGTCGCTTGTTTAAGAATTGGTTTACGCTGGCCGCGGCTATGAATTTTAGATTCAATAAAAAGAGCTACCTTACAAGAGTAAATACGTTTGGTAATCAAATTACACTGTTCACATTGTAGATGTCGATTCACTAAGAATAACAATCTGTTAAGAGTCGTTTGCTCGCAAACTAACTACACTACACTAACCCTTCTGTATGCCTTTGATTGAATGAAACGAACTGCTTCGTCTGTGAATTGAGCTGACAGTGTTATGATTCACTAAAAAGAACTAACTTATTAAAGAATAATAGTAACATACTATGTGGTTTCCATGTGCAGTCAGTGGTGTTGACTCAACAGAAGGATGTTTTCTTTTGTTTTGTTGTACACATTATTTTTATTAACATTCTCTTCCTTTGCTGTGGTGCCACTGATTCAGCAGCGGAGAAGTGACGCTCTGGCAAAGTAGTCCGTGAAATATTTTAACTGCGCCAAGAAAGCAGGTGTTACTTCTCTATACCTTGCACAATGTAAATTACAAAATCTTCAAGCACAGTAATTCTGCATTTGAGCGTTTCTTTCATTTTAATTGATTTAGCCAAGCATTTACTAATGGGAAGATCTTCAGTGTTTTTGTTTGTGCGCGCGCACACACATAAACATGTACACACAACATTTGGAACGGCTGAACTCCAGGCTAATTGGGACATCAAACAAGTGGGTTTTAATTGGCAGGGAGGGAAGGGACGTAATGACAGGATCTGTTGCAGTATCGTTGTCTTTGTATACTTGAATAAAGAGGTCACAGCTCTTACTGTATCCCACCATTCATGGCTCCTTGCAGCCGAAAGCTCAGAGAGGAACACCTGCTGTTTCTAATCAGACCCTGTTAACCAAACGCTGGCAGCAGGGTGCTGCTCTCTGTTTATATTTTGTGTGAGGAGATCATTGAGAGGTTCATTCGCTGTAAAAGAAGAGGTCAGCGCATGCACACAAATGCATACAAAAGAGCATTTTTGGTGGAGACCACAGGCCAGACATGGACAGAAGCATTTTAGCGCATAAAACTGATGTGTGTCCATATCCGTGTGTTAATATGCTAATTTATGATTGCAGTATTGTGTGTAAACAAAGGCCGCTTTCACACCCTCAGCTGCAGTACCCTTGGTATGTGCTCAAGCTGCTGAGGATTTATGAAAAAAATGATAAAGTGGCTCAGATCTCTAAATAACGGCTGCTGTTCAACAAGAGAGACGAGTGATGCAGCGGCCGTCCTTTCTTTCTGCAAAGTCAAAAACACAGAGTTGGGAAGAGAAACGGCCCTCGTATATCTGACGGTTGTTTTGGCGTACGGGCTCCGGTTTCTTTTGTGTTGTTGCTCCTGTTTTATGTCCACCTTTTATTTAATCACACAAATCAGCTGGCATTTCTTTTGTTATTTTGGATCAGAGGCCCGAAGCAGCAAGTAATCATGCGTCGACGATGACACCTCATCCATCCCGAGCTCTGCGCTCTCAGACAGACTCCACATTTCCGCCCACTGTGGCCTTGTGCCGTTCACACAGCTGCTTTTAGTTATGGTGAGTGGTAATCACATTGCTAAAGTTTAATTGTTCAATTATTGGTGCGCTTTGTGAAGGGGAAACACAGACCTATCCCACACCCTCTTCTCCTCTCTGCTCTCCCTCTCTCCTCCTCTTCTCTCTCTCCACCAAATGGACCATATTTGTAATGGTTAGCAATTAGAGGAAGGGCCCTTTTGCTAAGTTGTGCCTGGTGCAGGCTGCTCAGCCCTAATGAAAAGCTTTTATTACAGAACCCGCTACTGCAGTTAGCAGCAAATTATGGATCATTTCTGTCAGCCCAGGGCCCCGGCTGCCACGGCTACATTTAGATAAATGACTCGCATCAGGCAATGCCAAACAGCCAGCCGCGGGGACATCCGTCTTTTTTATTTAATACACAAACCCACAGACACTGGCTTTTATCTATCTATCATTGTTCTGGAGGATGGCGTGATGGAGGCAGGTAGACCAGATCAGATTTGTTTTTCCAGGGAGTGATTGAAGTCATTGGGGCCATAAAGCAACGCGCAGACACACGCTGTCATTGTCATACACACCATTAGGAGGGCTACGGGGGGCTTGTGTGTTTAAAATCTCCATCTAAGACCACTTTTTTTCTTTATGCTTTTTTGATTTGCATAAACTGGAAAATAAACCCCTCTGTCATCCCACATGAACACAAATCTACGGTTAGTTTCTGCTGAAGGCCAGCACGGTCAATTTTACTATCTCTTTTTTACATTAGGGTGTAAATATGCTAAAGATTAACTGATATTCACAGTCACATACTTGCGTACCTAGTCATCATATTGTACAAGTCAACAAGTCTACCATATCAATATGCTTAAACCACCCTAAGAATGATCTTAGAATGGTCACACAGTCTGGCAAACTGGATACAAGTTAGTTCCCAACGTGACGATCTAAAAACTTCCTATAACCCTTCTAAAAACTGCCATGAGACTACTTTAATCAAAACAAAGTATCTTAGGCTGGTTTAAGATGTTTTTTGCAACTACTCATACAAAAAAATAAAGCTTCAAAAAGGTGGTTTGTGCAGCCCAACAACCCTTTGGATTAAACTTTTCGGCGAAAAATGAGGTGTGAGGCTAATTAATCTAAAGAATATTCTACTATAATCTTTGCAATGGAAAGGTTCTGTGGATGGCAATGTTTTTTCAAGGAATCATAAAGAAACTAATTAAGAACCCTTACTTTTAAGAGTGCATGACTCGTGACTTTCCACAACAGCAGAGGTAAATCCGTGTGTGTGTCAAATCTCTTTGAAAACTAGTTGCATATAAGATTCTTGTACACTTCAGTTATGAGTAATTCTTCACGGTATATATTCAGACTCAGAGACACTCATTTAGTGGCTGAGGTCATTGTGTCACTGTCCACTCTCTTCATTACCCAAATACACGTCTGCCTATCAATAATGGCCGCGTCTCCGGCGCCTCGCACAAGAAGCAGTTGCCGGGAAACAGCGCGTGCTATGCCGTCAACTTCACCCGCGTCTCCGGGTAAACATTACCGAGTGATCCCTCTCTTCATTACACTCGCTCCCTGATCTCTCTCCAGCGCTAATGAAGAGGGGAGGACTGTCTTTCTCCAGCACTACAGAACAATCGCTCCGCATTCTCTGGCTTTTTATCTACCCGCGGTAATGAGTAACATATTCACGAGGACGCTCTTGAAGATGCCCGCATCACGGAAGCAGAATCCGACTCAACAGCGCTTCTATTCAGCACACACTGACTGCTTCACGCAATTACTGCATTTCGCACATTTCTCAGCCTTTATGCGGGTGACTTTGTGACAAATTGTCCTTTTTCTCATTCTCTCATTCATTTTCTGCCTCTTCTGTCCGTCGCTGTCCCTTTATTTCTTTCACACGCTGTTTCTTTTGTTTGACTTTATACTCACACAGATATGTGATGTGTGTACTGTCTTTTCCCTAATACTTGTTGTATATCAGGTAACTCATCTTGTACAACTATTAATTTTCTCAATATAACACTATGCTGACAAAATAAACTAATTAATTAAAATAAATAAATAAATAAAAACCTACATTTACTCAATGCAAGCACTTAAAAAAAACTGGAGTGCCAGCCTTTGTAGATGAATATTGAGGACTTTTTAATCTAACCCTTCCAATGGAGAAATCACATAAAATTAGGCACTGTCGCCATCTATAGGTGACATGGGGTATTAGTAGGTCACCTTCAAATTTCTAGACATCATATTTTTGGTTTTATATCGTAATCTAAACTCTTTGTAAGAGATTTATCTTTGCAATATGCATTATTATATCCTAGTAAATTAAAAATAATTCATATTTTTTGTATGAAGTAGTCTAATAATAATGCACATGTAAAATCCAGGACAAACTGAAGGCCTGGCTTCCCCCTAAAAGCACAGAGGCATATTGGTATGAAATTGGGCTAATGAATAAACAGATAAAATGTGATAATGTTTATTATCGTCTTTCAAGTTGACCAGAGTGCAATACAACCATCATTTGTATAACGGCAGCCAAGCTTACGGAGCATAAAATGCTCATCAATGAAGCTGGCATTGTTTTTTTTAGAGGTTAGGCAAATCTCAGGCAAATCCTGGCTGTTTTTTCTTGAATATGATTCCTCATTTGAAGTCAGTGTAATAGTCTTAAAAAAATAATTTTGCATGGCTATCAGATTTTTGATGAACGAGGTGTTAGAATTTAAATGATCTTATTACCATGCATTCTTTACAGTCACCAAAACAGTTCTCGAGAACAGATGAATAATATATCACAAACAACTCTAAACCTTAAGAGGACAAAAGAAAACATGTGACATGTTTGCTCTGCAGGGCCTTATTTGCATTTAAAAAGTGAAGCACTAGAGGATCAGTTATTTGTGATCATGGACTAACCGTCTCTCTGGAGCTTTCTGTCCCCACATCATTTCATTACATGCATATTTACGGACAAATCGAGGTCTGAAAACACAGTCAGGTCACAACAAATTAGAGTACATCATATACTGTAGATTGTGGGAGTGTAAAGCTGGCAATTCATCTCTGCATTAACTTAAGAAGAAAAGGCCATGCTAGTCATATCAATTGCAATATCAAGATAACACAAAACGACTCAAATCTAGAAATAAAAATTAATGGCCACTGTTTACCTGCTTGATCAAGGTTGAAGAATATATTTCTCTTATAGGAATAATAACATAATACATAATTTAACCCAGCAGATTAAGATTTACCAAACGATATTCTGGTGGCTAAATGAGGACCGCAAACTATAACTTAGAAGATACAAGTTCAAATCCCTGAGGATCTTCGCTTCTCTTACCATTAATGTTATGCCCCTGAGTGAGGCACTTAACCCTTGACACCTGCCCAGCACTACTGCACCCCCTCCACATTTCTATCTTCTTACGTATAGAAAAATGAGTACTAATAAAACAATAAAAATAATAATCCTAAAGTAAAAATAATTAATAAATTAAATAATTATACAATTACATTTAATATTTTTTTATAATATATACATTTATTCCACAATATGTATTAAGTAATATTTGAATAAATCTATATATATCTGTAACTATTTATCTCTCTCGTTTAAAAAAAAATCTACTCCAAGTTTTGTAAATATAAAATTATTTTAGTACAAAATAATAATATTTATTATTGATAATAATAATAATAATAATGAACAAATTATTTAGTTATTAAATAAACTATAATATACCAATAAATGTGTTTGTCTATCTAACAGTTAAATTCGGTATATTTTTATATTTAAAAAATCTAATAAAACACAAAATCATGTCATCTTTTGTAAAGGTTTTTTTTTTTTTTTTTTTTTTTTTTTTTTTTTTTTTTTTTTAAAGCTGAACCCTGATCCATGTTGTTACCAAGAGACAGTGTTTCAGACAATAGAGATCTATGCAGGTCCCAGTGGGCCTTTTGAAGAGATATCTCTGTTAGCTGTCCATCGTACGCCTGTCTCAAAGGCCCTGCTGACTCCAGGTCAGTGTGCTCATACACACATTTATCATGTAATTACCTTGTTTGGGCTGAGTCTCTGATCTTAGGACATCATTACCAGTAATTACAGAACATTTCACGCCTCTCCTCTCGCACAGATGGGGTTCCAGACTCCCCACACAAAAGGAGAGTGGAGAGAGGCAAATTGTTTCATTCAATCTTTTTTCCCCAACCCTTTTTTTAATCCTTCATCCATCGTACCTCTTTAAGGGTGCTCTCTGACAAATTAACTGAACCATATGTGTTCAGGAGTTAATGTAACGCCAATGAGTCTGGTGGATGTGGCAGGGCTTTCTATTAGAAACGCACATGATATTGATGTCAATATTGTTAATCATTACATTGAAATTTAACTGAAGTATCAGGGCTAAAGTCAGGTTTGTCTTAAATCACAATAGAAACTTTGAATTAAATGGAACATTGTTTTATTTAATGTTTCCATTAAGATAATTGTAATGAAATAAAATACTGTAAACAATTACAAAAACAATGTTGATCATTATACAGAAGCCAAAAGTCAGGTGTTAGCATTAGATAACAATACAAATCATTGTCAGAAAACCATTTACATGCATTTCCACAGGCAATATGTCCATGCAAACCAGGCTGTGAAGAAAAGCATCTAATTCTGAAGTATTTCTAGTTTACATATGCTACATGTTATGCAGTGTTTTTAATTCTTTAAAATTATCTATATATAGGTGATTATTTTTTTATGTTTTTTTAATTTTTATCTGTTGTGGTCATTCTTCACAATCCAACAGTCTTCTGACACATTCTTGATCATATCTCTATGCAAATATCACACCAGTGAGAGACTTTTACACCTCCAGCAAAGCTACGGACAGTATTTTCATGTTGCCAGGCCCACGGTTATGTTAAGTAATGGGGAATTCCATACATTTCAGCATAAATCAATTTCACTGATCCATAAGCAAAATTCTTGTTGTGCAGATGCATATACACAAGCCTGCATTACCATTCCAACGATCGGGGTCAGGATGGTCTCTTAAGCTTTTTAGCTTTCATCCAAGCAAAACAGTAAAATTATGGAAAATCGTTGTTTTCAATTTTAAAAATGCACTTTATTCCTGTGACAGCAAACCTACATTTTCTTTAGTGTCACATAATACTTCACAAATTATTTTAATGTGCTAATTTGTTGCTCATGAACATTTATTATCAATGTCAAACACAATTCATATTTTTGTGTAAGTCATTAATCCATTTTTTCAGGTTTCTTTAATGACTAGCAAGTTCAAAGGTTCACTTTAAAATAGTTTAATCTGTCCATGTTAAATAAAACTGTTCATCTCGTTAAATAAAATCTTACCAGCCTTAAACTTTCTTCAAACTGTAGAAGTATGTTTGCCATTAGACGTGAAATAAAGCATCATTCATTTAGCTGAGAACCATGATGTCACAAACAGTGGACTATGCTAGACTGAAATGAAATAACAACAGTGCAGTAAAGACAGATGCGCAGACGTCCATTTAAACTGTTATTAACTACTTTGGCTGTCTGTGCACACACTGAACTGTTCACCTCAGGCAGAATAATGGCAGATGTGGTCTGTGTAGAGACTGTGTGTGTGTGTGTGAGAGAGAGAGAGAGGGAGAGAAAGAAAGAGAGAGGATGGGGGTCACATTAAGCTGTTGTGACCCTCACATGAACTGGGGGTAGACAGATCACCCACTTAGCAGGTGCAGCCTACAGAACTGCAAAACAGGCCTCTTCAGTGCCATATTCAAGCTGTGTGTGTGTGTGTTTGTGTTGGTTTGAGCATCTATTCTGAATCCATTACCCCTAAGGTCTCCCCCTCTACATTCTTACAATTACCTGTGCGGGAGAAACAGGTGCGTTCTCAGGTTTAAAAGGGGGGTCCGAGGCACTTGGCTGTCGGGGGAAAACCTCACGAGTAACACTTTGGCCTGGCAGAAACAATAAAAACACAACCACAGCAACAACAAAAAAAAACAAGCAAGTGAGAAAAACAAGAGGAGAAACCGAATTGACAGTCCTGTTTAATAGGAAACAAATTGCTCTTCACTTTTCTGTGACACAGGTAGCTGCCCATTTATGCCTGTCCAGCTTTGTTGGGAACAATTGGGAGGAAGTGGTGGGCTACCGAACAGGGATTGGTTTCAGGCCTCGCCGCCCCTCATGCTGCTCTGAACAAGCCCCTGTGGTGAAGCAGTTCAGGTGCGGCTACATTCGGAGAGAATGGAAGCGATGGTTACGGCCCAAGCTAGGATTGGAAGGGGTTGCGGGAGGGGTGGGTGAATTGCCGGGGGGAATTCGGTGGATGAATAACGGTGTTGTTTGGATTCACAGAGCGAAACAGTAAGAGAAAGAGCCTGTTCACATTGGCATCTAGTGACTGAAGCTTTATTTTTCTCACCCGCGCACAAACTTTCCCTTTTCTACACACACTTGCATTTATTTGCACATACCGACTGATATATTCATAGGACGGTGATAATTTAAGAGGCACATGCATTTGTGCGTCAAGAGTAGTTAGGGTTTCAGGAGCGCGGGCCTGGGTTTCACTAGATTGAATCTAGTCAAAGACATTTTTGAGTACAGGAAACACACAGTCCCCCCTCGTCGAACATGGTCCTGTGGGACACACACACTCACACTCCTATGTATGTAACCTAGGCTGTGTGTACACCTGTTTTACCAAGGCTGGGAACGTATTGACCTCACCTCTGACCGGCCACTATCTGCCTGTTAACTGATCACATGCATCCACATCACAGAAGCCAAACGGTCAGTTGAGGAGCCGAGATTAAGATCGTGTCACTTTACCTTTCCATCCTTGAATTACAGCCCAAAGACAATTTTCTTTCAGCTTATAAACCGAACCGTTTCCTCACACTGAAATACACTGACACTGCGGACTCCTGACATGTATTTATTATAATTGACTGCCTCTGACCATGAAAAGCACTATATTTTGGAGAACTACAGCTCGAGGAGCGCAAAGCCTCACTGAGCAGCCAACTAATGGGAGTTAATCTCATTTTCTGTCAGCCGGCTCCCAGGGGTCAGGGTTTAAGTGCCTAGGTCAGAGGTCCTCTGAAAAGAGAAAAAGATAAACCATTTCAGAACGGATAGTAAAGTAGAATACGGATCCATTTTTGAATATAGTGCTTGGTGGTTTTTACAAAGGTTGGCTTTGAACATTGGCATTATTTATTACATGGACTTATTCATTCTCTGTTTGCATATCCGGTTATGGTTCCTCAGTAAAATGCAAATAAGCGGTAATTGCAAATAGTAGAGATGCTAAAGGAATCTTGCTTATTTACACAACTGATACTGTGCATTGTCATGCTATGTCCTCAGTAGAGTTGGCACACGGTAAATCCAGGACTTAATTGTTATCCTCTCTGCAGCTTAAAGAAAGTGATATCCCTGTGACCGGTGTGCCATCTGATTCCTCAACATGAACATTTGCGCTCATTTTTCTATTTTTATCCTCTATCTTCTCCAGCCTCTGCACTCTGTTTGTAATTATTTCAAGATTTGAATAGAGTGAATAGCTCGCGTGAATGTGGAGCGAGGGATGAATAGATCGATTGATACTGGGGTTTTTGCACAGATAGATTAAGCAGCTGATTACTATCTGACTTTCAAGGAAACAGAGTAACAGTGGAATGCATGGTACTTTACATTGGTAGACTGTATGGAAATAACACATTTTACTTTTTTATATTTAAACTGTTTAAAATTATTTGCATCAGAGAAAATTATACTATTTGCAGCAAATCTGTGTATAATAGAAATAATAAATTGAAAAAGCAATAGTTTGATAATTGACTCGCTGTTATTTAAATGTTTTTCTTCATTGACAGTGTCATAATGGTATATGGTCAAGTTTATAAAAATGTAATCAACTTAATTCAGATCAAAGAAACACAACGTAACTCTTAACTCTTAAACTGTATTCCCACTAGTGATCATTAAAGTGTGACTGTCCAATAAGCTAAATACTTAAGAAACATGAGAAAAAAGAATAACTATAGTGCCACCTATGTCTCAAATGTGGAATAACAGTTGCAATAACTTAAGTTAGTCTGGTAAGATTTTCTGCTGTTTTTGGTGCATAAAAATGATAAATTCTATCAATTAATTAATTCTACTTCTAATCTTTTCACATTTGTGTGTATATTTTTGCAATTAATCCATTTTAAACAAAGTCACTGCAACTAGTCAGATTTTGACGCTTGGTCAAGACCCTTTTACGTCACTTTTTGAAGCTCAAGGTACCCCTTTTTAGTCACTTTTCGAAGTGAAATATCCTCCATTGTTTTAAATAGGAAACCTTTGCGCCACTATGCCGACGCGATAATTTTTAATTTTATCGTCATAATTAAAAGATATATTGTGTAACAACAATGGCATTATTGCATAGCGGTGTAATTTTTCAATGTAAACAGTCATATTTATATTTTATTATTTACACATTTATGAGCACGTAACCAAACCCCTGCCCCTAAACCTATAATCTGTCAATAAAACACAAGATACAGCAGGCATATACAACCACGGTCATAATTCATTTGAAAAACATAAAATATTTCAAGTCTTTTGGGATGGGAGTTCAGAGTTTTCTGAATGAGACGTAAACGAGTTAACGGAGCGGGATCATTTTTAGTGATTAAAACCTTGTGTTTTACTCTTCTTTGCATAAAGACTTCGTACAGCTTCAGAAGACTTGGAATGTGACAACTTGTTTGTAATGTATTTATACTGCTTGTTTATGATTAGTTTGTGCAATAAATACCTGTGACTGCATTTGCCTGTATGTGTGTGTATTGATATTGTTCAGAAGTGGGTGAGTTTAGGGTAGGGTGTTGTTTCAAAAGGGTGACAGAAAAAACTGATTAAACAAAGTTCGAAGAACAAAGTGGATCTCTGTGTCTGGTCCAAAATGGCCTCTTCTGACAGAATTTAGCTGATTCTAAATAGCTGAAATGACTGTACAATTGATCTAAGAGGCATCCTTCACTCTTTCATCATTCTCAAAGGCGGATTATATGGGGATGTGGTTCTTTCAAAATATTGCCTCCGTTTCTCTTTTAACAAGGCAATTACCCTGTCAGACACACAGCCGTATCCACCCACATGCACGCACTGACACACACACACATGGTTTCTTTTGTCAATTAACCTCTGTTTCAGCCCAGCCAGGGGAAGAGAGCCCCTGTCAGTCTTTCAGTGCATGGACATTCTTCTAATAAACTTGGTTGACAGTATGATCAGATTGCGCTGCTCGCCAGGTCGCAGTGGTTGGCAGATTGAAATTTTTGGTGATAACTTTGCTCAGATTACTAATTGTTGGAGCATTTGTATTTTTCTGTTACTTCTAAACCCACAAAAAAGCCTCTGTTTGCTAAAAGCAAGCAAAAACGCATTTGAAGAAACCTATCAAAAACAGTTCGCACATAGTTCAGTATCAAGATAATTTTTTAATAAGATCTGCTGAATCATGCCAGAAAAGCTCGACTGTCTTCTTTGATCTGACTCCAGCTTTGATTCTGTCTCTACATGTCCCGAGACCATAAATGGGTATTTTATGAACGTTCCCTAATTATATCCCTCATCGGCTTCAGTCTGTTTGTGGTAAAGGGTCACTGTAAGCCTTTTGTACTTGTATCAGATCTTTCTGCTCTTCTCAGCCTGAAGAATGACAAATATTTACCTCCCTTACACTCATATATCATATATCCATATATAGACCTACACACACAAATTGTATGCGTTATATGACACTAGCTTAGATCCTGTAATGTTCTCAAATTCTCAAAAAAAAACTTCATCAAAAACCTTTAATTATATTGAACTGTTTTGCTTGACAAATGCAAATCCATAACGTCCTCTTATCATTTTTATACTGTGCTCAGTCTGCAGTCATACAATGCACAGTGAGGGTGCAGAAGGCAGCGTTGTACGCCTAAATAAGTGCCTGCTGAAATGAACCTCAGAGGAGCACACTTTATCCCCTCCCTTTCCAGACGAAACGCCTGCGGGGAAAGGTAATAGCATCCGGATGGCCTTAACTAAATATTCAGATTATCCTTACCTCTCATCATCACCCAATCAATCAACACTACCTGGAAACGTGTGTGTGTGTGTGCTCTGCGATAGCAGGCCAAACAGCTCAGGCACAGGGTATAAGCCCTTCTTGGCCACATTGGCCCTCTGTTTCCATGGTAACTGGCTTGCCATAGTAAAGAGCAAAAGGAAATTAAGATTATCTGATTAAAAGTTCAAAGTTGAAACCCATAGAAAACAAGTCATCAGCTGAATAATACGGCAGACCTCAAGCCAGTTGAGGGGCTTTTGACTTCAATGACTTAGTCACCAAAGCGATAGTTCACCCAGAAATAAATTCAGTCAGAATTTACTTACCCTCATGTATGGATAGGCAATAAGGTAACAATATCTATCACTATATATCTATTTTTACTTTAAATAAGGTCTTTATGCTATTAAAAAGTTTTAATACCACAGAAATGTCATAATTTTTATCAACAGTGTCAATATCACAAAATACTAGCCCAAATAAAAACTCAAGATCATTGAAAACATGTAAACAGCCAGCAATAAATAAGAATAAGAATCTAATTACAACCAATAGGGCTGTGCGACAATATCGAACGATATATCATGTGCATCTCATCAGTAAAGCTGGTTCTTCGATTAGCGCTAAATCTCCGTCAGCTGTTTTCAAAAGGCCGTAGATCACTGACAAGCTGCGCCATTGAATCACCCGCGAAACTCTACGCGTAGCTTGTCAGTGATCTACGGCTCCGTTCATAAGGTGGCGCTGCATTTAAAAACAGCTGACGGAGATTTAGCACTTATCAAAGAACCAGCTTTACTGAGGAGATGCATAATATATCGTTCGATATATATCGCCCAGCCCTAACAACCAATAAGAGAAGAAAACTACAGATAAATAAGAAATGCTATATTATATAGGCAAAAGCTTTTAAAAGTAGCCTATAAAAAACACTGCATATTCTTCACTGTGTAAATTAAATATATTTTTCCCTATTATTAAAGTTACAAAAGTGATTTTAGTTAGACGTAGTAAGAGATTTTCTCTTTTTTGTTGTTTTAACAACATGAATGATAGACTAAAATATATGAGTGCTGTCACTTTAAAGGTGCAGTGTGTAATTTTAAGCGCCATCTAGGTTAGGATTCGAATTTCAACAAACGGTCAACAAAAAGTCCCCCGCTCACCTAATGTTCGATTATTCTTGCGCTCAATCTCCTCTCACCTGCTTGCACTAACACGTTTATTTTGTCAGTCTTGAGGCGGGGCTTGTTGTTTTAGTTGTAATCTCAAATGTCATTGGTTCCCGGAACCACCCCTTTTCCGAAAGTCAGTATTGGATGCCTGTTATAAGATTCATTCACTTGACTTGAGACATGGCATTGGACCATATGTTAATTATTGTTTCATAAGCTTATTTTATTTATTCATTGATTATTGATTCTGTCTTTATTTAATGTAATTTAATGTATTGCTCATAGAGTAAATCTTTTTCAGATACTTTATTAATAGACTTTTTAAACTTTTTAAACCTTTTATGCAATTTCATGATAAATTATTCAAGTGAACAGTTGTACAGTTTCATATTTATTTGCATATTAAAATGAATAGTATCCCTCTGTGTTGTTTTTATTTGTTCTGTTTGGAAGATAACTGAGCCTTTAAATCTCCTTTGTTATAGATATGATTATAAATCAAGAACAAGGCATTTACAGCTGTATTTATAAACTGCTTACTAATGACTGTTAATGTAGGAACAATGCTTTATAAAAGATGAACCGACTGTTAACTAATGCTTAACTAATGATTCATAGTGTGCTGTTATTATTATAAAGTGTTACCATTTTTATTTTTATTTTTTAAGTATTGATTCAGGCACCGTTTAAGCACCGGAACCATTTCAAAAGTATCGATTTGGCACCGGTATCGGTAAAAGATACCCAACCTTACTTAAAGCTGCAAAATAATAATTAATAATAATAATAATAGCACTAATACTCCCACTCTCTATGAGCAAAAGTCTTTACGGGAGCACATCTCACAGACATTTTTAAAGTGCAACACTTAAAAATTAATGCATATTGCAAGCTTTCGTGACCACAGAGAACAGCTTACTTCGGTGTGTAAACGCGAAAGAGCTTACTGACTCCGAATTCTTGTTTGTTTGTTTTTCGAAATGAGTCACACAGGTTAGAGGTTATGAGTGTAGCAGAATTTCTTTTTTCTTTGGAAATGTCTGTGCTCTGGAAATTAAAAGCTGAAATATGGTGCAACAGCACATCCTAGGTTATCTTATTCCACTAGTCGACATGAATGATGTGTTAAGCAGTTTGTATAACACCCGACAGGCCTCTCGCACACAGTCCAAGTTCAATTTGCAACCGACACCTCGCATCTGGCCCTTTCCTTCGCATCCTGCCATGCCAATTCACTTTGCTGTCGGTCTTGTTTTACAAAAAGAGGCTTTAATGCAACTCAATTCACAATTTCCTTCTTTCGCCCTACTGTAGAGGATACGACCCCGTCTCCTCGCTTCCTCCCCCTCTGCCACACACAACAGTGTGCACTATTAGAGACGGGAGGAATTCTGATAAGCGTGGCATTAAACTCAATTTCAGATATCCGCAATCCCCAACCCACAAGCACCAACCCCCTGATCTAACTTCTAATCTTCCTTAACTGCACAATAATACTTTATTTATCTGGAAGGGGTGGGTGGAATTGTCCTTAAGCAAGATGTGGTAGCACTTTACAGTATGCATTTCACACAAGAGCTAATCCTCTGGGAGAGAGAGAGAAATGGTTCTCCTTTTTGGTGAAGGTAAGACTATCCTGACTCAGGAGTAGGAATGCTGAGCTTATCTGCTTGCGGTTTTAATGCGTTTTGAAATGCTATGACAGATTAGGTAAACAGTGCATTTGATGAATTGGAGAAGAAGTCAATTGGCCATACAGCGTAGCGTTCAATCCTCACACAACACAAAAAGCTCTTTCTTACGCTCCGCTCCTCTACTTTCCAAAGGCTTAGAGATGCCTCCTACCCAAATCTGATTTCCCTCACATTAACCTCCAGAAGGGCAGGTTACACTAAAGCTGCAGACACTTCCGCAGGTGGAGAGTTCAGTCGGGAGAGACGCTTTTAGTTCACCACATTAAATCGGCTTCAAACCAGCTTCAGTTATGAATGAGTGACGAAAAAGAAATAATCTGGGACAGTGCACGCCATTCAGTAGTGAATATTAGGTGAACTGCTTTTTTTCAACAAATTGTAATATTTTGAATGCAGCCACACTAACCTGTTAACAAGAAGAAACAAAAAAACATCTGAGACCCAGCCATGACCCTGAAGCTCGAGTTGCTGCCATTGATCATTTATATCCACAATTGGTGCACACCTGGGTCATCATTATATAAAGACCTTCTTTATGCATTTTGCATTCAATTACAAGCAAAAGTAAAGTAGAAATGAAAATTAAATCAATTTTTAGTCCAAACAGCTGATAAAAACGTCACAATAATGCACAATTAATTTACATGATCAGTTAATGTCTTGTGAAACCAAACGCTGCATGACGTACAGATCAAGCACTGTTTACAAGTGAAATTGTCCAGGGTTTTCAAAAACAAATTGTTTTTGGGGTTTACCTATAAGACCTTCGTTCATCTTCGAAGCACGAATTAAGATATTTTTGATGAGATCAGAGAGCAATCTTTCTCTCCATAGACAGCAATACAACTGAAATGAACCCAGATTCACACACATAGTCACACATAACATCAGTTACACAGTCCATGTGACATCAGTGGACCAACTTAAGTTTTGCGATGATACGAGAACATAGCTTTTGCGCAATAAAAGCCGAAATAACATAATTTAATGCCACCATTCTTCTCCCGTGACTTACTCTCTAAAATGGCTTAAGACATTTCACAACGTAAGCGTACCTTCCTCTAGGCACATGCACCTTCTTTCACCCGGAAGTATACAAGGCTGATTATGTCAACTTCATTAAAGCGTGCACATGTACTACGCTGTAATAAATTCTAAAATGGTGCAGACTCTCGTAGCGTGGCAAAACTGAAATTGATCCACTGATGTCCCATGACTGTTTTTTACCTGTGTTTTTAGTATGCTTCTGGATCTGGGATCATTTCAGTTGGATTGCTGTTTATGGAGTGACAGGTGGCTCTCTGATGTCATCAAAAATATCTTAATTTGTGATCTGAAGATGAACGAAGGTCTTATGGGTTTGGAACGACACGAGGATTTAATTAATGAAGTAATTAATGAAAGAATTTTCATTTTTGGTGAACTACCCCTTTAAGCGGAAATCTAGTCTGCTAACAGTTCTTTTGGGAAATGTAGTTTTAAACAACTACAGCATGTCTGTGGATTTTTATGTGGAAGGACAACTTTGGATTTTGGCCAAAAATGACAGTTTAAGTTAAAACACAATAAAATATTTATTTACACAACTTTTCATTTCAAAAGACACTTACTGAAGGATTTGAACTGCATCAATAACTATTTTTTTATCAGCTGTTTAATCAGTTTTTTAATCAGCTGTTTGGACAAATCTGTTTTTCAAAGACCTTTTTTTGATTCAAGGTTTGCAATGTTGTGATTTGCCGCGTAGCTGTTCATGTTGTTTCATGGCTTAACTCTTTAACAAAGACTTTCGAAAAAAAAAAAAAAAACAATAAGTAGCAGCAGTTAGGGCAACCGGATTCAGCTAAGTGCTTAGTTGGGTGTTTTTTCCTGTTTCAAAAACATTAGCATTCATTAGGTTTTTTTTTTTTTTTTTGACTATTTGATTATTAGGAGATTTTAAATCTGTGGTGCCTCAGTACAGAGCCATGATCTGACCTTCTGACCTCTCCAAACATTCAACCATATGATGATCAACCCCTGACTTTACTTTTATAGAAAGCATTTGCCACAGTATCTGCCCTCTCTCTCTCTCTCTCTGTCTGTCGCACTCACATACGTCTAACAAATAGATAATCCCCCCAAATATCCCCGAGCAGTGTCATCTCTTCTTTCCTCTTCTCCTTTCCTTAACCTCCCTTCCCTCCTTTAACCATCCCATATATGCCATTCATCCATCCACAGGACCGCGTCTCTTCTTTTCCTTCTCTAATCCTCTTTTTGGACATTACCTGCTAATAAAGACACTAAGAGGGGAGAGAGAGGGGGAAAAAAATCTCATCTTACACCCAGTGGCAGATTCACCGAACAGGCTGTTTCACCCGAGCACAGATAAATAGAGATGGAGAGAGATAGAAAGAGACATTTGCCAGGAGAAAAGATCAAAATATCTATATCATGGAACTCTAAGCAGTGAAGTCTACTCATAAACAACACAGCTAACAGTAAATTATTATGGCAAGACAAAGAGTTCTGGACATACTACTCAAAATCTGGAACATTTATGATGCTTAAGAGTTGCCAACCTTTCTATCTTGTCTTCGCCTCCTCAATAGTTCAATTACAGATTTCCGTTCAAAGCTCCATGGTTCCAACAAGCCCGGTTTTCACAAGGACGATCTCTTTCACATACCTGCCCGATCTGCTTACATTCCTCTGCAACACTTGAAAGGTCATCAGAGGGATCTCATTGTGTTTAGCTAAGAGGCCTTACTTCCTCTTTCAAACAGGTACTACACTGATTATAATTTAATGCTGGCAAAACTGATGCAAACTGACAAATTCTTTAAAACATTTTGAAATCATTCTTTGCTGGTTCTTACTTACGTTCACCCTAAAAAAATGGTGTAGCATAGTTGTTCATTTTACAGTTGTAGTAGCAAAAACCCTTGTATGCCATAAAGCAGTAGAACATGAAAACACGAATTGGCCCCATTTTATTCATTTACATAATTTTTCATTTTACTTTATTGTTAATTTCATTATCGTTTTTTCAATGAAAGTAATAAAAGGTATAAAAAGTATCTTGACGGATGTTTCAGGGGCTGAGTGTGTGTGGCTCCCACTGACAGACAAACAGTCCTTCACAGACGAAAACACACTTTCTTCAAAAAATTGTCTTTTAGGGGTTTATTTCTTAAAGAATTTACATCTTTGGGTGAACTAGTGCTTTAAACTCAGTTGAAAAAATAGTGCCCTCACAGCCTTGCTGAACATAACAGATTAACCCTGACTGTGACCTCTGAGGACAGACCTAGCAGCACTTATACTTTGCCCCCTGGGCCTGTGCCCGGACAACGCACATAGGCATTATAGGATGCTGATGATGTGTTTATTAGGTTTGTTGAGAGGTGATGACAAACTTGTGGGAACAGAATGGTTTCAGTAAAGCCCAAGCACTCCCTCTAGAGGTCACAACAAGGAGTTCACATTAAACATCTAGAACACCAAGGAGTTATCACAAATTAACAATACACCTGAAAGTTCCTCACTGGCATCAGTTTCATAAAAAACGTTTAACTTCCAAATGAGCCTTTCAACTCCACAAAAGGTTCTATATAGTGAAACAGGCTTTTACATTATTCATTACTCTAATGTTGTCCACACTAAAGACTTAGAATCTAGAAAACTAGAATTGGTCATTGAAATGTTCTTTGGAGAACCCAAAATGTTTTTTTCTATGAAAGCTCATTTTCTGGAACCTTTATTTTTAAGAGTGACAAGCTGGACAGTGAGAAGAATCTGGGGGAATTCCAGGTAAATATGTTCATTTGAAGAGGGCCCATTCCTTTCCTTTCTTTGCCCAGGGCCCTTAAATTGGTAACTCTGCCCCTGCTTGTGAGTGCACGAGTGCTTCCTTTACTCACAGAACAACTAGAGTCAAAACAACATATTTTCACTTGATGACTAGGCTGTGATTAGTCAGGGCTCCAGCACCGAAAATAAATTAGCTGTCAAAAGTAAAGATGAAATGCCCCAGAGACGATCACAGAATATTGAGTGCATACATAATAAACAACAGTCCCCATACAAATAAAAACTGACAATAAATAAATCAAAATAATTCTGAATAAAATTAATTATGCATTCTGGTCAAATGGAAATCCAGAGCAAGCAACTGTACTGATTGCAAAAATTGCAGACAAGCGTTTACCCAGTTCAACCACTAGATGGAGCCACAGCTATAGAGGAGAAATTGACATAAAAAAAATTATAATAATAATAATAAAAACTGGCAAAATATAAACAACTGAAATCTGGTCAGGTCTTCATCAACACTCTCACTTGCATAGGTCGATGTACTGCATTATTTGTAGCAATTCTCTCTATCTCTGAAAACCTGGCAGACCAGAATATAACACATACTAAATCAACTGAAACGAAAAGCCATTCTTAATTTTTGAAATACAGCCTTTGACTTGCGGATATGACAGGAGCTGTGTAGTGCATACAAGCCTTTGATTTCATGCAACAAGCAGCACAACAATGAATCTGGCAGAATCAGAATCACTGGGCCCAGAATGCAATGCATATAGTCCACAGGGCAGCATTTCATGGTATTTACCATGCAGATCATGTGTACATTAATCACATTCCAATGGTTTGGAAAGGTTACAATACACACAGATCTCAAGCAGTATAATCCAGGCTATAAAAACAATAGCATCATCTAATTACACATAATTACCTTTTGTATAATCCCCTGGAGTGCAAAACGTACATGTAAATGCACATTGTACATCAAAATGTACATCCAAATGACTGATTTTGACATCCTCCTTGCCCCGGGCTCGGTCAACCTGTGCTTTTCAGCTTTAAAATGCATAGATGGATGTCATGTTGGACAAAAAATTTTTTTTACGCAATTTATTGTTATAGATCAACAGGAGCTTCTCTGTGCTCAGTGGAAGTGAGATGAAAATTCTGAGGGTCTTATGCGAGTCACCCAAAATCAACATACGACAACCAGCTCAAAAGGATTTATTGATATTAGAGACTTTAGAATAAAATAAAATGATATGTAATGTAAACAACTGCCAAGTTTAGGCAAGCTTTGGCAAGATCATTTAGCCTTCATTTTAAGTCTGATTATTCTTGACCACATCTAATATTTTAAAACCCAAATTAGCTCTAAAAAAAGAGGGAAATTTATTGAATTATGCAGAAAAAGCGATTGAGATAAAAGCCTATGTCTCACATCAAGACAAGCTGTCCGTATCGCCCCCTCAAGAAGAATAACGAGATCTGTGCAGTTGCTCTACTGATTGGTCAGAATCGTTCATGCTGTCACAAAGGATCATGGGATGGACCACCACACACCCACTGCCCAGACAACGTGGGCGTTTCCGTGGTAACAGAAGACAGCGGCGATCTTTACGTGGCCTCAGTAAGCCACTAATGAGTATGAGAGCGTGTGAGTGTGTGTGAGTGAGCATGTGTGTGTGTGTGTGAGTGCATTGGTTCATCTCTTCATAATATAAACAGGGGTGTATGTTGTAATACAGAAACTGCAGGGAAACAGAAATGCATCCAACATATGAATCTAGGCTTGTGTGTGGGTGTGTGGGTGTGTGTGTGTGTGTGTGCGTGTGTAAACTGATCTTCTGGTTTACTAAAAGTAAATGTCAGGGTTGCTTTCTAATTAGAGGAGCCAAAACGAAAGTAATTCCCCAGCAAAATATCTACTGTAGTATAAGAGAAAAAATTCAAATGTCTTCTCATTCCAGTGCTATAGATATGAATATCGTTAAACGGAGTAGTGCCCTACATGTAAACATGCAAACATAAACATGTGCACTCGCACAGACACGTGCACATGTACAAATTCACATACAGATTCATAAATACAAAGCGACAGGAAATTCATCTGACATCCCCCAGCCAAGCAAACAAGAGCCAAATGCATCAAGACTGGCTCTCCCTTCTAACTCTGTCTCTATTTTTGTATTCAGACACAAAGCCAAGTCACAGAATCAACTGTTTGAATTAGAAATACTGGATTCATTATTATTGAGAGACTGCAGATTATATATATAACCCATTAAATGACCTTCAAATATACTAAATGTGTTTGTTTGTGAAAACATTACATGAACTACAGCACTACTTTAAACTGTTCTCACAAAACACTGAAATTCTACTTTAATAAATCCAACAATGTGATAATGTGTTTAGCTATATAGATGTTTTTGAATGCATATTTGAAATGATTTGATATTTCTCCCCTAGACATGTTAAAAGTGCTAGACTTAAAATCCCTCCTTCACTCTCTATTTGTCTTTGTCTCTGCCTCTAGCTATTCCAATTGCTGCTCAGATTATTTTTCACCCTATCTAGGAATTCTTTGATATTAATCAAACATTTGAATGTAAGAGATTAAAGTGAAAAATTAAACTTTCATAATTTCCTTGATCTCTCTTTGCATGTTAAATGGTGAGGACCAAATGTCTTCGGCCAAACTCAGGCAGCAAACTAACATGTGTCTAATATAAATATCTTAAAAAGAGCACATGTCAAAGTTTACCACAATAAATTCATTCCCATTTAAGTAAACATTTTAATATGTGTACTTTACTGTGGACTTTGTACTCTACATAAGTTGCACAGTTTAAGAAAAAGCAGATTTCTAAACATCCTTCATTCGCAGCAATGAAATATGAATAACATATGAAGTTTGAGGCTAAACTAGCGAGTTACAAACGTCGGATTACAAATTGCATTTCTAAATGCATAAAACTGACTGCAGCTCTTCAATATCTTGTAGGACTGACGCTGTGTGCGCGAGCGAATCATAAAATTGTACCACGAGATCCAGGGCTTTTGCCTCATCGTGACGTGAAAGAGTTCCCTTCGATAAATATAAACACTGTCTAAATTTAGTCCCCTCACAAAATTAATTCCCTGACGATTTCTTTTGACGCTAGTCACGTGTGCGCATTTCGTGAGTGTGTCTGGGGGGGTGGGGGGTGACATTTTGACATATAAAGCTGTTTCAAGGGCGAATTCTGCATTATAACTGCGCGCGAACCCAAGCTGCGCAATTGCGCGAGGCATTCCTTTAGGGTTGCGAGGATTAATCGTCCACTCTTGAGATTTCGCGTTCCAACTGTTCGGATGGATTTTGCCAACACTTCGCTGACTAAACGGAGGTCGGAGTCATGGAGACCCGTGGATCAAGCGCCCGTGTACAAGTGGATATCGCGTTGGGGGTTTTACAAGTTGTATTGATGCAATTTAGTTCCCCGTCATGAACTGTCCAGGAGTTGCGGTTCAAAGTTGGTGGCTTTAAGAGCGGGGAACATCATGCACACAGCAGAGCTCGCGCTCTCTCTTCTACTCGTCGTGATCATCGTTG
This sequence comes from Enteromius trimaculatus, assembly GCA_032361065.1. Classification (NCBI taxonomy): domain Eukaryota; kingdom Metazoa; phylum Chordata; class Actinopteri; order Cypriniformes; family Cyprinidae; genus Enteromius; species Enteromius trimaculatus. The sequence goes on along the minus strand of JAUMHP010000072.1, from coordinate 7,364,360 downwards.
TGTCGCTGCTGTCCAACGTGCTGGTGCTGATCTGCTTCTTGTACAATGCAGAAATACGCAAGCAGGTTCCTGGGTTGTTTATACTCAACCTGACGTTCTGCAACCTGCTTCTGTCCGCCTCCAGCATGCCGTTGACTCTTTTCGGGGTGTTGAGTAATGCGCATCCCGGAGGACACATTTTCTGTCAGGTGGTCGGGTTTCTAGACACTTTCCTGACCACTAACTCCATGCTGAGTATGGCTGCGCTCAGCATTGACCGGTGGGTTGCAGTGGTGTTCCCTCTGAGTTATCATTCCAGGATCCGTCACCGGGACGCTGTAATGGCACTGGCTTACACGTGGGTACACTCGTTGTCCTTCTCTGTGGTTGCCGCGTGCCTCTCCTGGGTGGGCTACCATCAGCTGTACGCTTCGTGCACCCTGTGTAACGGCAGGGCGGTCAATGCCAAGACGCAGTTCGCTATTTACACCATGGTGCTGCACTCGCTCACGTTCCTGTTGGTGTCTGTGGTGCTCTGCGTCACGTATCTGAAAGTGCTGAAAGTGGCGCGCTTTCACTGCAAGCGCATAGACGTGATAACCATGCAGACGCTCGTACTGTTGGTGGACATTCACCCGAGGTAAGAATGAGTGAGAACATGCAGATTTCTGCGGTTAGAAAGAAAATGATAAATTCGGCAGGGGTGATTTTTAGAACTTTATCGTAGAAATACAGTGGCGATAGTACAAGTATACTGGAGACAGCCCATTTTAGGCTGTATTAACTGTTAATGAGTTATTAAATTAAACAGCCTATATAATTACATAAAAAACACTGGTAATAACACCTATATACACCATATTCTGATTTAAAGTTCGTCAAAATTGTTAAATGCAAAGTCAATAATAATTCTAATGATACAAAACACTAAGTTAACAAACATTATATATTTAAGAAATAAAATCCAACAAAACAAATGCACAAAATCAATAACACCAATAATGTTTGTACAGGGAACTCTCGGAATCCCCCTTGCTTTTTACTTTATTAACTTAATTAACCTTTTTGACTGTTAAACTTATTTTTTTACTATTACTATTATCTTATGTATTTATTCAAATTATGCTTTTAAGTGTCTGCTCCAACAAATATTATATCACATATTCAGCACTCAACACTCTTTATAGTTGCTGAGTTTCAGCACCACAGTTTTGGTCCACAGCCCTCTTCACTAGATTTGGCAGGGATTTTAAATCACAGAAACAAATTACATATTTTAAATGAATTAACTCATGACTTTAAAATATTTATTGTCTACATTGGAAATGTTGGAAAACTACAGAGCTGAAAATATGTCACAAATGCAAGTTTTTGAGACGCTACGTATAATTGACAAAGGCATGTTTCAAACAAGTATTAAAACAAGTAATGGGACTCTTCACAGGAATCACATAGAAATATAAAAATGAAATCAAGACGGTCCAAAAATATAAAACCTGGACCTCTCGGACTAAATTACAGTCCCAAATTTAACTGGTGCAATGACACAAAACATGAATAAAACTGCGATCAAAGATTTCTACTTTCAAATAATTTAGTGATCAACCTTAAATAATATAATCTGGCACATTTGCCTTCTGCTATCAAATAATGTGGCTGAAAAAAGTTAGCGGATGAGCACACCTCTGACATGCCAACAGATATCAAGAGACATTTGTGCTCATCAGAGAGTGAACATAATCAGCTCATTGCCCAGAGCTTTGGATGACTTTCAATGGCAACATGTCGACCACAATAACTTATTAACTAACAATGACAAATCACAATAGCCCTACACACCACATGTAATGAGCACATCTGGTGTTCAAGCAGGGGATGTATCACAGCACTCCACACATGCAGAGAAAGGAAAATGACTGCCAGCTGTTGGCTCTTTTGCCATCCATGTAAATGCATTTAAAAAAAAGCTACAGCTTTTTATAGACTGATATAGCAACAACTGATTACACCGTACTTCTGTTTGACACAAGTGACCATGTAAACAAGTGTTAAATAATCCACTGCAGGTGTGACGAAGCTAATCTGACATTTCAATGATTCACTGAAACAGCTTGGGCAAACATCTTCACTCTACGGGAAAACCTGTTTTGTCTCTTGAATAGTTTGTGAGCATTAGTATTGTCGATGTACACATAGGTACAGTTTTAGTTAACATCTGTTTGAAGCTGGAAAATATTCAGACCAGTCTGGTTGTCTCATATGCATAGTAACATGCAAGTGAGAGAAGTCATCTAAATGGATGATATACATATTTACCCAGTGTTCGTCAGCGCTGTCTGGAGGAGCAGAAAAGGAGAAGACGGAGAGCCACTCGCAAAATTAGTACCTTCATTGGAACCTTCTTCATCTGTTTCACACCGTATGTCCTTACCAGGTGAGCCAGCTGCTTTTCTCCCCTGGGCACGGCACCTGTGCAGTCATGCTGTTATTATAGTTTTAATTTGTTGGCCAGGTTAAGATCCCTGGATGTTATTAGCTGCATGCTTGATATAATACTAATAAGCAGGAGGACAGCTTATTGTTTAAGGCTGTTGCGTGTACTAATTCTTCTAGCTATAAGAACAATGAGTTTAAAGAAAAAACTGGAAAATGTCATAATATGAAATTATTTAATTATGTGAACTAAAAATGTCCCCCAAAAAATAAAAAGCACTAAAAATCATAATATTTTATTAGCTAATAGTTTATTAGTATGTTTTAAATACTGTATATTATATGGATTGCATTAAAGTGTAACTATAATCAAATAAGGATTTTAAAACATACCACAATCTAACTACAATTCCTTAATTTCTCCAAACAATTCCCAAAACTGGTCTCCCCTACAGTTTCCTACTAGTCATGAAACATGAAGCCTGTAGTCCCCTTACTAATGTCTCTGGTCATGCATGTCCACCTGACTCATAATCCAAAACGAAGAAGGGCCTCCTGACTAGGCATGTTACATAACCTGGGTAAGAGAAGATGGAAGGAAGAACTGTCTTGTATATCCCAGACTCTTACTGCAGCTTTTCTTCCTCAAAGCACCTGTCAAAAGCAATTTTTATGAGCAATTGTTAGTGTCCCATTCAGGTCACAGATTATCCCTCACATAACCAAACTGAAAACAGAAACTGCTCTGCATTTACTGCCTCTGCTATACGAACCGTAACCGTCCATATGCAAATAAGATCCTGAAAATGTGTTAACTGCAGAGACCAGACTTTGCAGCTTGTCTTGCTCATGTGGGTGTCATGTGTTTAGGATTGTGGAGCTATTTGTGACGGAGCCATTTAATCCATATTGGGGCATGCTGTGTAAGAGTCTGGCGTACAGCAAAGCTGCGTGCGACCCCTTCGTCTACTCTCTTCTGCGACACCAGTACAGGAAGACCTGCAGTGACATCATCAATCGGCTCTTGAAACGCAGTTCCCCGAATGGCTCCGGGCATCAGCAGGAAAATGGAAAGATCGGGAGGGCCAAGGAAATCGTAAAAGACGGGGAAGTCGAAGCCAGACCTACACGCTGAGGACTCCTGTTGCTATAGAGATGAATGATCACAAAGGTAGAGCTTCGACTCTGGAGGGAGAGAGAACAATGAAGGCAGAGAAAACAGCCGGATTCCAGGCTCTGCATTTCTCAACTCAAAAAGAATTCAAGATGTAACTGTAGCAAGAGGTTTTAGTAGCAAAAGAGTTTCTGTTTTTTATAAAAAAGAATAGTTATTAGTTCTCTTCCTGTCTTTCTTTCTTTCTCCAATCAATTCTGAAATCGAATTTCTGTAAAGCTGCAAGCCACGAAAGCTGCTAGTTAGCTGACATTCAAAGAGAATCAGTAGGGCCTATTACATATCGTGGTCTGATTTGTCTCTTATGTTATAGTGATGAAGTGCTGTTTAGACTTATGAATAGGTGACTGCTTTGACTATACTGTATCACATGGTGAAATGTGAGAAAACAAGATCGCATTGTGAGTTTTTCAGCAGAATAAGAAACAGTCTTTTTTAGATGATGTTTTAGTGGAACTCAGTGGCATGTGGTTTTGATTTTCTTGTAGCATGTATTGTATCTTCAGGGTTTAGATATGAAGCCCCTCTGCAATGGGTGGACCTGTTCTTTCGGTGCCTTTATTTATTTTAGTTATCAATTCATTTATTTATTTAAAACGAAACCTGCATAGACTGAATTTTAAAGTAAGTTCATGAAATGCTCTTTTCAGCAGAGAATTGTAGAGAAATCATGCTGTGTAAACCAAAGGGTACAAACAAAGGAGATAAACTGAGTATTTATTGAGAGAGAGAAACCATACGAGTTTTAAACAAAATCTGACAGCATAAACAGTCTCTTTTTCTTACTTGCCTCTGAAAATGATGTGTGAAAATATTGTGCAAGTGCCTGAAGTGCTGTCATATGGGTTTACTTAATTAATGTTCTGTGTGGGAACACTGGCCACAAGATGCAGAAAAAAAAAAAAGCAAAATGGAAAAAAAGTGACCGTTTTTCTTTCCCTAAACGTTCTGTTTAGTTTTACAATGCCGCTCCTTGTCTATGTACTGTATATATGCATATACATTTTTGTATTTTTAAAAAGTAAATAATTTCTACAGGGTAATTTATATCTGAATGTCAATCTATAGTAAATATGTATCGTTTTATTTTTTGTAGTGTGTATGTATGAATATGTGTGCGACATTTGGAAGTGGGAACATTATTACACTTTGAGGTAAATGTATAAAACTACACGTTTAAATGTTTTTCTTTCGTGCAAATGTAAAGCCTTAGGAAGAAACATGTCTATTTTTGTTAAACAGAAAATTATGTAGTTTTAAATTTTGCTACATCTTTGTGACTTTGATGACAATAAACAGTGGGTTTGAAAAGAGCAGGTTTTTGTTATTTGTTTGACAGATTCTTGTGGAGCGCAAAAGAAATGAACAGCAAGTGAAGAAATCCAATTTATGCTCTGCATATCTGCTGTACTTGTCTCTGCCTTCTAAGTTTCCTTCTGTCTGAGAAAAGGAAGAGAAATGCATGGAAAGTTCAATTCCGAAGCAGGAGAAAGAAAGAGAGAGAACGATAGGAATGTGGGGGAGACAATTACTTTGTGAAATGCTTTAAAACAGATTTCATCCCTCCTCTGTTCAACTGAAACGAAGACAGCTTTGCACTTTGCACTCGTGCTCTGGCTCAGAAAGCACACAATAGAGAGAAAAAGAGTCAAGAAGTCTCTATAATTGCAGGTTCAGAAGAAAAAGAAAAGAAGGAACCATAAAAAGAGAAGTAGTGAACGTGAAGGCATTGAACAGCAAGAAATGAGACCACTAAAGAATTCTGGGTAATTATTACCGCCCCCCTCATCACCACCCCCTCTTGCAATGCAAACAAGAACAGAAGAAAATTACATCAGAACCCAGCCTCGACAGCCCCCATATTATAAAAACAGTCCTTACTTAGGTCTTCCCTGTATCTCATCTATTGTGTTTGTTTAGTTTTTCAGGGATTTTGTCATCCCCATTTTGCATTGATCCTTCAATACTGGTCAACAATAGCAAATGACTGAAATAATCACAGCAATGACAGAAATTGAAATAATAACAATAATAATTCATGTTTCTTAGGCAGCAAAATTGCATATCAGAATGATTTCTGAAGGATAATGTGAACCTGAAGACTGGAGTTACACTTCAAGATAATGCTTTGCCATCCGAGGAATATATTGCATCTCAAAAATATAATACCATGTAAGCCTGTCCTCCAACAAAAAACAACTCCATAGGTTGTTTGTGCAAGTACCTTATTATGACCTATATTTACGCTTTCAAAGGTACGCGCCCTCTAAAGCACATAAAAGTATTGACAATGTCGTATTGCGTCTGTCGTCATTAAAGGTGCAATGTTGCAGGATTTTAGCTCCATTTCATTTTTATCTCAAACCGTATGCATAACCCCTTAATTGTCACATATATTGGGAAAAACCCGGTCTCGAAAGACAACACAGAGGCTGCAATACCGAAACAAACACTATGGGTACAGGATGTTCACCACAACAAAAACAAACTTCGCATTAAACCCCACCTCTTCTTGCCAATTGCTTGGCCGAAGTTCGTTTTTTTATTGTGCGATAAAAAAAAAAAATCAATGTTAATCTATTAACAAAGTTGTGTTGGGAGCTGGGTCTATACTATGCAAGCTATGATGACTTTCACCTTGATATTTTAGCACGGATGTATACCTAGCTGAATTGCACTGTAGCTCTATTCGGACAGGACTAGTTTTCTAAACTACGTGTGAACTTCGATCCTTATCACCCGTTGTCTGTTTTGTACATCTGGGCGTCACAGAGATCATGCGCTCTGTATGCGTGCATTGCTAAAGTCAAAGAAACACTCTGAATTCTTGAACTCCGCCGGAATGCACAAGATGATCGCTATCCACGTTGTCCACTCTGGTTGCGTATGTCAACAGCAAAAAACAGGCTATATGTGAAGGAAAAAGATACTAAATAATTTGGCACCTGACATTGCTTATATAGCGGATATGCCAGCCAATCAGGCGAACGCTCAGACGCCAATGGCTATTGCAAGACAATAGAGTGATTCAATCAGGCTTCAGCAATAGGTTAGACTATTGTTATGCTTTATTGGGTAGTTGTTCTGCACGCTTGATAAATAGACTGCAGTTGGATCCTTTTTCCTATTTAGCACCCAAACTCTGGAACAATTTACCTAATACTGTTCAGGAGGCGGGCACACTCTGTCAGTTTAAATCTAGATTAAAGACACATCCGTTTACTCAGGCTTACATTTAACACACTAATAAACATTTATTAATCAAACCCGTTAAAGGATTGTTAGGCTGCATTAATTAGATCAGCCAGAACCAGGAACACTCTCCTTAACACATGTTAAGGAGACTCATTGCATCATAAAAAGTATAGCATCTACGCTAATATTAGTATGTCTCTTTCTTATTCTGTTTCTCAATCCGTATCCAGATCAGATGGTGTATCAGCACAAAGAGGTGATCTTCATCGGAGATCAGAACACATAGATGAGGCCTGTGGACATATCGCCGGAACCAGATGCACACAAGCACACACACACACACACACACTATAAGTCCTTTGCACAATCTAACATGTGCTTAAAATTGAACTGGAAATTAGGTGCTGGGTGTCCGGTCATAGGAGAACTGGCCCCAACTAAGCCTGGTTCCTCCCAATGTTTTTTTCCCTCCATTCTCTAATGGATGGGGTTTTGGTTCCTCACCGCTGTCACCTCTGGCTTGGTTGGTTGGGGCACCTAATTTCTAGTGATAATCATTGTTTTGATTACAGAGACAGTCTATGCATTTAATAAATAAATAAATAGTTTAATCTCTTCATTTTACATTACCATCCCTCTGCTCTCCTATTTAATAATGCTCAGTGCTTGGCTACAATCGGTATTGTTAAAAGCGTTATATAAATAAAAGTGATTGATTGATTGATAAGATGATTGTTGCCGATAGGGGCACAATTTTAGTATACACTCTGATGGGTCAGATGGGTTGTACAAATGACCTATACAGGTGTATTAGGAGGACAGGTTGGTTTTTTTGTGTAAATATTCAGTAACACTTTAGATTAGGGAGCACATACAGTATTCACTATTAAAGAGTTTCCCCTTAAAAATGATTAAACTAATTACTGCTTTCTGATGTAAAGTATTTGCTGTAGTAGATATGTTCAGGTATGAGGAATGGTTAAGAGATCTAGAATATGGTCAATCACTCAATTTTTTTTTCTCCTTACAGCTTATAATATAGCAAACATTATAATGACTAGTTCTTTAATAACTGTTTCACGATAATTATTTCTACAAACCTGTTTTTTTAATAATCTTTTTTATAAGGTCTCCCTGTTTCACACGGATAAGAAAAACATTTAAAGAATAAGGGAGACTGGGAACGCAGTCAATTACTGTACACAGTTTAAAGGTCAAAATACTAATGTATATGAACACATGATTGCTTAAATGAACAATCAGAAGCGAGTATTCCAGAGAGCCATGCAATAACGGTAGGTAATGGTAATGACAGGTTTAGTTCTAGTTACAGATTCACAATACTTAAAGTCTAAATCAAAGATAACCACTAGCACAAATGGAAATACCTACTATGTTGTCTCTAATAACAGATCACTGTACATTTTAAATCTCAACAAATTATCATGAATTATCAAATTATGTTTAGCGCAACAAATAATCATGATATTAAACAAAAGATTACAAACCATAACCATTTGCAATAAATAAGCTCTCTCTCTCATATGGAAAGAAAATATTTTTCCTATTTTCTCTACCACTTCTCTAGCTTCTGTACTCCAGCTGAGTGTGTTTGCTCTAGTATGATAAATTGCTTGCAATGTTCCTCATTTGTAAGTCGTTGTAGCTACATGTTATTACATATTGCCACGTTTCATAAAGGTTCCTGCTGTTATACATCTAAAATACCCTCAATCCCTCCATTAGCTTGTGCTGAACAGGATGTGGGCTGCAGACATGAGGAAATAAACTATTAAACAATTCAACACATACATTCACACAGACAGAGATGCTCTTAAACTCAGTCATTTACGGACATACTTGTACAAACATTTAACCTTTTTCATACACACACAATCACCCATGCACAAGCCCAAATTCCTAAATTACTATCATTTGCTCTGAGACTCACCCACACAAACACAGCACAAAGCTCTCTAGGGACACACGCTGTAAGCCCAATTAAAAAGCGAGCAAGTGGATAGACAGAGAGGGGTAAAAAAAAGAAAAGAAAAGGAAAACACAGAGCGCTGTCAGTTTGTTCTCTTATTTCCACTCATGAACTGCATAGCTTCACAGCAGTACAACACAGAACAACTCATGAGAGAACAGCTCTTCAGAGACTTCAAAGACTATTCTGCACTAACTGCAACTGTTTAGGGTCAAGCTAAAATTACGTGTATCTCCTCTGACGCCACAATAAGCGTTCTTCACAGAACAAAAAGGAATCGTTTTAAAGATTGATTTCTTTGGGGTTAACAAGATCTTTTAGAGATGATGTGTTGTTTTCACCTACTGACTACTTGTCTGTCTGGAGACAGCAGTGATGCTTTGTTCTCAGACCACCAATCTGTAATTGCTTAACTTGAATGGGTAGTTGAGCGTGAGGCAACTTACAACTGCCTTTAAGGCTTTAAAACCTTGCAACCACATGAGAAGAGGGATCAATGCAGAAACAAATACACACACTGATGGTATATTGAGAACTGTAGGCTCCATTAACAGAGGTTCAAAGGTTTATTTGAGTTAATACAACTAAATCCTTGGAGAAATAACCAGAGTCTGTAAAAGATAGCACCAGAGACATCGGGACGAATCCGAATTAGGGGAATAACATAAACAATAATGCTTCTCTCTTGGGATGCACTGATATTAAATTCTGGCCGATACAGATAAGATGATAATTATTTTCATTTAATGGCTGAAATTAAAATTCTATGAAAATCTGTCTAAAGGTTAAAAGCAGGACACTACAAATTCAAATTTAAAATAAAAATTTAATAAAGATGAATTTAATGGATTGAATATTAATAATAAAATCATCATAAAATAATAATACAAATTATTTTGAAATTGCATGCTTAATACCAGTATTTCGTAAATCAATTTGAATGCTGATATTAAAAGTCTGGGCAATATTAATAAGCTGATAATTATTTTCATTTCACAATGGAAATTAAAATTGTATAATATTGTGCCCAAATAAACTAAAACATAAAAATAATCATTTGAAATATTATAAAGTTAGTAATGTAATGTAAAATAATGCACATTATTTTGAATGGACAGCTATTAATTCTAAGATTTGTTTAAGATAACATTTTAAATGTAGTGTTTTTAAACATTTAGCCTACTTAAAGTTAGTGCTGGATTTATGTAAACACAAAACTATAAGAGAATTGACAACTAACAATTAAATATTTAATAAAATCTTGCACCAATTAAAAAAAAACAGCCCAATGACACCAATACGCCATGCAACCCTTTTTTCAAGGTTTTTAAAAGTTTTTGTTAAAAATGTTATGTGAAGATTAGAAAGCAAGAAACTTTTAATAGAACTACTGTATATTAGTAGCATCTGCTGCACAGACAATCCAACAGTCTTTTATAAAAACTTCTCTCAATTCACACCAAGGGCAGCACAGCTCCAGACAGAAAGAAAGAGACAAAGAATACCAATTCCTCACAGCGAGAAATCAATTACAACTAGGTTGACACACTCTACTAAACTGAGAAAAAATTGCAGCGTCCCCATAACAGCTATTTACAGATTTGTTGGCCGTTTTATTAAGTTTTCCTCCAACTTAGTTTGCAAGCCAGTATATCATTTGATTAGATTAAGCAGAAGTTTTCATAGCAGCAGTCTGGATTTTGAGTCAAGCATATAGAGAACACATGGTTCTCATTCCACTGCAGCAGAAACTTGTTTTGTCATCTCAGGCAACTAATTTACACACGACATTTAAAACTGCGATCAGAAGCACTATACAAATTAACAAAATGTACCTCCTTCCAGCATTACTCAACTGCGCTTTTAGTTTAAAATAAGCCTTGGCAAGTGGTGTCAAATTGTCAGGAGTTTAGTGCTCACAAACACACACACCCCCCCTACGCACAAACTTGATAGGTTGTTCAAAAGATATCCGAAGCATCCAAGCAATTAGTGCTCATTGTTTCCATAGCAACCCAAAAGACCAGTAGGAAGGAGCCAAAACTTGGACCATAATTGCGATTTTCCCTTCCTCCCCTGTACATTCCCTCACTATGCATTATGGATTAAATCGGGCACATTTTTACAAGAACTGATTTGAAAGTTGCCAATAGCTTCCTGCTGAGTTTTTCCAAGTAAGACCAAGGACCTTGATTACCCATTTTAGTCGTTTGATTGAAAAAAGACCTAAACCATATGAATTTCAATGTCCAGGGATAAGACTGAGCCTCATAATAGTGACTTGCATCTATAGATGCTATATAAAGACCACAATTTCCACATGGCCGACAACATTATTGAGATTTAATGACTGCCCTCAGTAATTTACTTACAGCTAGCTAGCAATTATAGTTAATTAACCGGCATTCATGCAATTCTGTGTACTGTAAAAAAATATGCAATGCCTGAGGAAAAATACACAAGAAATAAGTAAAAGTATAAAGCTAAAATATCAAATTTCAGCTCTGTGGATGACGAGGGGTTTTGTTCATTCACTGGATCAAATCTTAGAGTCGCACCATGTCAACGAACACATCTGATGCATATTTTAATCATCTATTCAAATGAGTCATTATAGAAACATCTGTTATTCTGTTCATCACTTTGCATTTAATAAACACAAAAGACAGGAATAGTATTATAATTAACTCACCAAATGGTCAGAGTCAGTGAAGTGGATGAAAGCTTCATCGGGCCAGATCCGGAGGCTAGCATTGAGGAATTTATGAACGCCGTGATCTGCACTGACCAGGGGAATTACATATGCATGCAGGGAAGTGATGGTGGCGATGCTGTTTGCATGATTGTGTTTGATTGCCATGTTTGATAAGGGTTCAGAAAATACGGTCAAAATCTCTAATAATAGCACCTAAAGCCTGGAAGGTAGCTTGAGGGAAACATCATAACACACACACACACACACACACACACACAAACCGCTTGGTTTACCAGCCTTGGAGTGACACACACACACACATATAGAAAAACACATTAAACTTGTTTTCATTATCTGCAGACACACACACAAACACACACACATAGCCATTATATTCCTGACAGTCCCGTAGGAGGTGAAATTTGATATGATGGAGGTTAAGCAGCCGGTTAAGGCCAGGTCACTCTTGCACTCTTCAGATTCCCATGACTGTCTGACTGGGTCAAGTCCATGGCCATCGTCACCAAGGAGACACAGCCTCTGAGGATATTTCTATAGAGTTTTTGTTCAGCTTCAGCATTCATTATTAATACTGTTAAAAGAAAAGGCTCAAACTATCGCACAGATTAGGTACACTATGCATCAATATCTCGTCCCTTTGTGCTTTGAACTTTTCTATACAGAGCGCTGCATGCTGTGACACTGTGTTGCTTCAAACGCATCATTCTGTGCATGGGAGGAACATAAACGCTTTGTGCCATGCTGTATTGGAGCCATACCCAATACAGCATGGCATTATAATACAGCCTCACAAAAGTATTAGAATACTTTATATATTATAAAGTATTATGTGCAATGAAAGATTATTCATAGCCTGTCTTTTTCAGTTCACTCATTTCAGTCCCCCTAACAGAAATGTAGTACTTTAAACGTAAAACTTGAGTATTTCCAGTCGTGGGGCAGCATTGACAACTTTCTTTGCTCCTGGATGTGTGTGTGCCTGTCTGTGTGTGCCTGTGTCAGTAAACAGCACATAAATACCAAACGGTAAGGCTCTAATGCACACAAGTACACCGGTACAGATGTAAGTATTGAAGGAGCAAGACGTCAGATGATGACGACTTGTGACAGTAGAGCACTGGTTTCCCAATTCTTAGGGGAATATTTTAACCTCTACCCCTTGACTATATTTAAAATATTCCACTAAGAGGAATATGAAACCAGTGCTATAGGGATAGGTGTAGTGGTATAACATAGAATTAGGAAGGGGCATAAGTCCTAATACGCTTTTTATTTGTTCCCCACTAAATATTGTTGTTTCACTAAATGTTTACATTTTATAAAATTATTGTGCACCATTTTTCTTTTGCTGCTGAATTATTCACTAACCTAGTTTATAACATTATGTAATTCATATAGTATGATGAGATATTTTTCCACTTGTTGTTTTTTCTTTAAAATGACAGGTCTATATTTAGCACATTGTGTTTAACACACAAAAGAGTAATGATCAGGTCAACACACAGAAGTATAGACATTCTAAACATGCTGGTATCAGATCGGGTTCTGGAAAAAAATATTTTCATCGCATCCCTAATTGAAACAATATGGAATGTTTTCAGAAAAACAACACAACCCCAAATTCCTTCCATTAGATGAGAAAATTTAGCTTGAGTAGTTGGCATTGCGATGACCATAACTACACAATCAGGCTTTGAAAAAAAAATATTGCAGAATACTTCAAATGGCAAAATATTTAATGTATGTAGACGTTCTAGCAGTGAAATTCTCGTTGAAGGGTTCTTTACAGTTCATTTTATGAGCCTTTACACTTTATGGTATAAATACAGTAGCTGTCTCATATTAAGCAAGGACGGGAGATTTTAGCATCCAAAAAATTACACACTTCACCTCTAAGTAATGAATTAGTCTCATTGGAGAAAGAGGATTTTAGACTATTTAGTCTGTGGAAAAGTCTAAACAGCCAGAAAAGCTGACAATTAGTGAATTTCATCACTGACAGTGTAGTGAAGAAGGCCAACGCGATACGCCGTAGATGCTCTTACCGCACGCACGTTTGATATATTTTGAAATAGAAAAAAAAATAAAATAAAAATGTAAATAAATAGCCAGATCCCGAAACTGTTAAGGCTGGATATTGACATATCAGCAAATTTCTGCACTGGGTTACATATGTTTTAATGATCAAAATTAAACATGTTTACTACAAATAAAAAACATAATAATTAGTTAAACTAAAAGTAACCACACATTAACAGAGTTTTTCTGTACTAGCCATTTAGCTTCACCATGGTATTTGTGATTATATTTATTGTAATTAATCCGAATCACTATACGTAATGCATGCATACAGAGTGCGTGATCTCTGTGATGCCCAGATGTACAAAACAGACTCTTTCACCTCTGTAATAAACATGGAGGCGTTTGTCCAGTCTCATGTGGTACATGAAATTACAATCGGAACTCAAACGTAGTTTAGAAAACCGTAGCCAGTCTAAATATTAACACACTCTTGCAGCCAATAAAAGAAAATGAATCAAGTTCAGAAATCAATGGTGAAAACCAAGCTCACTAAGCATTGCAGATATTGAATCTTTGTTAGGTTTAACAAAGCGAAATCAGTGCTTTAGAATCCTCAGCAGCACTTCCACGGTTTAACTAATGACAGCAATCCATCATTTTAGTTGAATTTTCCTACATACAAGGATTGATTTAACTCAGAAGAGGTTTTGCATTTAGTATTAAAGGTGATAGAAATCAGAGAGCAAAATGTGAAACATGTGGAATCAGCTGAACAGAACATAAAGGGAAGACAAAGAAAAGAATGAGATTCTAGGGCAGTGGTCATTAGACTGACTCCTGCAGGATTTATAATTACGAAAACCTCTGTGTGTAGCTTTTGTGTGTGCGTGTGAAAGTGTAGGCGGATATGTGCGAGTGCCTTTGTTAATTAACACTCACTTTAATCACTTAATCAACCAGGAAAATTTGAATCCCAATTGCATCTGCTGCAGCATGTCAGCAATGACGTTTCAAGCAGTGACATGCACTTGCCGATCGCGATGACAGTAGCTAAATGTCACTACATCTGCATGGCATGTATTTTCATAGTTATGAATAATATAGCTCTCATCAGAAGATATCATCTAATATATGACCAGTTACTAAAAGTACTTGATTAACCAGGTCTCTAAAACAAAGGAGAAAACTGGTGATTACAAATCAAAACAAATCCGTCATGTATGCATTCACAGAATGAGCCATTTAGGGTCCGCAGTAATGGAAATTTACGCATAGTTGACTTGTTTAACAGTTCTGTCCTAAGCTGCCAAGATACCATCAAGGTGGCTAATTTTTCTCCAAAGACAGACAGTCAGAGAGAAACCATAGCAACTTTTTGATGAAGTATGTTTTACCACAAATCCATTGCATTGGCTAAACTGTACTAATTAAGAACACATGAAATAAAACATAATTGCTCAGACCAGTCACAATTTCATTCCTTTTATGCAATCCGTTTTGGTTTTTTGCAGTCTTATTCAGGTCTATATGGCGAGTTTGAACAAAAGGTCGGAATCACTATCACTCCATGCTGAAATTCACGACTCTTGAATGTCAGAGCCGAGGAGAGAAGCCAGGAATTATCTAACCGCCCCTAAAATCAATTAACCCGAGTCCCCTCATCCTGCCCAGGTGCAATTCCCATCATTCTCAGATTAATGCTTGCCCATCAATTAAAGACACGTCACTGAGGCTTATCGTGGGCAGCACAGGAACATCAGAGGAGTGCTACAATTGAGGAAAAACTGTTGCATTGCTGTGGATAAAAGATGTTCACTCTGCTTCCTGACTAACAGTCTGATGTTCATTCTTATAAATGTCACAAGGCTCCCATAGGACATTGGGACTTGTGTTGATGTGACCTTTTGCATAAAAATGATCAAGACAGTTCTTCCGATAAGGTACGAATGTGCCGCGTCAAACCCTGCAGACATTAACACCATTCAGACAGTAATTGTTTCTCAGGTCAGTAATAAACAAATCTAAGGCATTCAGACAGAAAACTATTAAACAGGTGTATTTTTGATAGAGTCTGCTAACTCAAGGAAAAAACTAGGATTGCCCCAGGAATGTCACTAACATTTCACCAATTAAATGCATCTGAGCAGACTAACCAAAGTCTATGGGTTTACCTGAAATTAGCCGCCAGTATTTTTGCCGGATGGTTGGAAATCAACTCCACAGGAAGGAATTGGAAAGAGTAACCCTGAATTATATCATTATCACAGCTGACTCACTTTTGCAGTTTGTAAAGTCACCAATAACAAGGTATGAAATCTCATCAAGTTAAAGAGGGCAGAACACAATGTCCTTTTCTTTATTTCCTATGTCCAACACTTCTTTAAATGCCTCCACTTGGCCTTGGAAAAATAACAGCCAACCCCTGCACTGTATGACTCACGGTACTATTACTCAGAGCTAAAACCACCGCAGTAAATTGAATAATGGTCAATTAGACAGGTGCTTCTAAACACTGCAAAAAGAACAAGAAATGGAGAGAATGAAAAACGAATGGGCTTTTTTTTTTTTTTTTTAAAGGCTCTCTTTGGTGTTCAGAAATTTTATGACTAAACAGCCTATCACCTGGTTTAGATACTGCTAACATTTACAGCTTAGCGAGAAATAAAAATGAGAGATACACAAAAGAGGGGGATGTGGGGTATATACTCTGTTGCTATGGTAACAACATTTATAACAGACAGTAAACTTTTCATAGTTCTCTCCTTTTACTTTTTTATATTTAGACTGAAAGACAAGTTACTATTTCTAAATCTTTGGTATGATTTTTTTTGATATTGCACAAATTAATTTGCTTAATCTGCTTCAAAATCACATTAAATGCAAGTAACACTCAATTAAAAAAAACATGACACTGCCAACTAAAATGCAGCTTAAAAAAAATGAGCCTCAGGTTATGAGAAGCACAACGTCTTCATTGTGCTGCTTTCTACACAGATGCTTGATAATGTCACATTGATTAGTTCATTAATATATATGCACAGTCTCCTATTTCCAGAGAGGTTAATGCTAATACAGCAAAGCCTCTCAGAAAATGAGAATGGAACAGGTTAATTAAAGTGACGCTGCGGGCATGAACTCGGAAATGAAGTCGTACCTTAGCTCAAGCACAACAGATTGCATTTGCATTTGCAAGTCGGATGAAGGCTAGTTATTGTGTCTTTACTTCTTTCTTTAGCCTGTTGTCTCGTGTAGTCGCCTCTTTTACTAAATGACAAAAAGGTCTGCACAAAAACTGATGCCTACTGAAACTCTATGCAAGCCTAACAGAGATTCACTTGCTGTTGGTTTCTAGAAGGCGACTGCCACAGAATCTGTATTAGTTTGCACACTGCTGTCTGCTTGAGAGTTACAGCTGCTTTATCTGAAATAAATGAAAGAAAATTTTACATTTTAATTTTTGCCAAGCTGTGGATACATTTTTTGTTGTTTGAACAAATTTGGAGAAATTAGGCATTACATCACTTGGATCCTCTGCAAACAGCTGATGACATCAGCGTCACAATAATCCACATGACTCCAATCAGTAAATGTATTGTGAAGTGAAAAGCCGAAAAGCTGTTGTGTTACTAAGAAGCAAAACCATCTTTACTGCCTTATTCTTATCCTGTTGTCCTCTGAAATTAAATACAAAAGACATGTAATACTCAAGTTTTCATTTGTAAATGGTGCTTGATCTGTACATATTTTTCTGCTGATTCAGACTAGAAGATTATTTGTTTTACTTTATTATGAATAGACAGCATACTTTTCCCAAGGAGCAATGGCTTAAAGTTTAAAATGGCTTGATAAATATATTGATTACAAAACACATCTTTTCACATCATATGAATTACTTGAGCTGTTTAGACTCTCAGTCTATTTCTACAGGCACATTACCAATTATTATTCAGGCATATTAAGCAATTAATGTAAAAAAAACTAAAAAAAATATTTTACTATTTTACTAGCCTAGGCCCGCTCATACTTGCTAAGTAAAGTAAAGACACTTTCTTACTGCTTTAATGAAGCTAGCTATAATTGGTTATGGTGGCTTCAGGTTCCGTCGCTACGCATATGTTATCGGAATTAGTGGTCTGGTTGTTGAGTCGTCCAGTAGTATACAGAGGCATCTGATGGACGCAGGTTAAGCCCACCTCCCAGAAGCGGGTAGTAAGGTAGCTTGGCCAGACTAAGCTCCTATGAGCTTTAAGGTCGCTAGTATTTTACTGATATATTTAACATATATACACATTTCAGCATATTTATGGACATACAGTTGGGATATTTATTCATACAGTAAACGTTAAATTATATACAAAAATAAATAAATAATATATACAATACATATACAATTCCAGGTGGAAAAGGTAAAAGGTTATCCCCAAAGCTGCAAAATGCTTTTCACTTTTGTGAATAACAGCGAACCCTTAATAGCTTTTTTCCTTAATATGAGGTCATCTCAAGTATTCTGATGTTTTTAGAAGTATATCATCTTTGATAAAGCCTTACTGTGCAATTTTCAAAAGGACATTCATGACAAGGACTGCGCACAACAGTCTATCACTAAGAAGCTACAATAATGTAGCCCTCTGTTTTTATGCTTTCAGGACCCATCAGAATGTACAGGAAATACAGGGGTTACGACAGAGATTACATTCCAAGAAGACAGTGATGAATGACTCATAGTTTTATCACAAGCCACAAGTGTGGGCAGACATGCTAACGCCCAAGCATCATTACAAGCATGTGTGCAAGCATCACAAATATATTCTAGATTTCACCAGCTTTACTCATTTAATGACTAAAGCTCGATTAGTGGTTCACATTGTAGTCCTAAAAATAGAAGAAATGAGTAACAGATGGATAAAAGTAAAACAAGCAAACTATTTTTGTTCTACAATATTAATTACATGATAAAAATACATGACAATAAATTGCAAGGTCAGATTTGCAGCTACAAACAAAAAAAAAAATGCATGTGTGAGAAAACAATTGTAATTGTGAGATATAAAGTTGCATTTCCACAGAAAATGTCACTGTCAATTGTCAAAAAAGTCGCAATTGTAAAGATAAAGATATTTTTTGAGAAACAGACGTATTTGTAACAAATAAGGTCAGAATTATCATACCACTGACAACATTTAAAATATATATATACTTTATCTGTGAGATATAAAGTCAATTTTGAACAAATAAAACCACTTTGTCGTTTACTCTCTGGCAGGCTTCAATGTTAACCCAATGTTAACTGCACTGACCTACAAATGCAAAAGCACTGCATGCCTCGTGTAGAAATGCTTTCTTAAAATGTCAATGCAATTTAAAAAGAAGTAGAACAAGGACAAGAACAAGAAGAAAAGAATGCAAATGGGTTGAGTCCCGTATCTAGCTAGAGAGGAAGCAGCCGAAATCTCATCATGCATTAATACTTCAAGGACCCCAGGAAGTTCGGTAATTATAAGTGCACCAAAATAAATTATTTTAAACATACTGAACAATCTCAGATAGAAAGAGCAAGTGCCTGAATAAAGAGATTTCACAGAAATCTCTTTTTTTCTTGTTTCCTATAGCAAAATATTAAAACTCTTAAAGCTTAATTTTATAAAACGCTCAGTGGTGAAAAAGGATTTTTCTTTTCCAAGGAAACAAAGTTTTCCTAGTATAATAACTATTATTCATATGCAAGGATTAGATATATTCAGTGGGAATACAATTTTTTGGAGATGGGCAATGAATCATTGTAATGCATGACAATGACAAATATTTCTCATACAGATGATCGTTTCTTATGTTTCTTCCTTTCTTCGTAATCCTCCTCAGTAAACCCAACACACATGAGTATAGACCATCTGGATGTGCATGATCATCCGGAAGACTCCTGTTTTTTAAAAACCGCAAATGGTGTCAAAACCGGGAAAACGTACCAGCTGTTTGACCGGCCTGGATTATTCTGTAAACGCTTCAATTAATTTCTCAGCTACCGCTCTGTGAATAACAAACCTAATTATACATTTGTACATATATTGACGTCAGAATGCTTTCTGTTATGGATTGTCATTTTGGTTAATTTCCCACCTACCTAAAGACCCAAAGTTATTAGCATTAAAGTTTTGATGTGGGATTCAAAGTTTTAAAAAACACAAAGGTCACTATCTATTCAGATGACAAATATTGGGGGTCTCGTCCTTTCAACATATGTTCAGGTTTTTAAATAGCCTACATCTCACACATACAGCAAAGACATGTAGTTAGTCAAGTAGACACTTTGTCACTCAGTAGAGTCACTGCTCAATCATCAGCTATACTCACTATTTCCATACAGGTATGTGCATTGACAAAACATTTGCACATCAGATTTCGGAAATACAAACTTGCATTTATTTACCAAATTAGTTTTGTAATGGCAATTCATATTGAGCTTTAAATTCAAACGATGATGCCCTTAAGGCTCCCCAATCACTTTATGACATCAACAAGATCTGCTGTATAAAACTTACAGTGAAGCAAAGATCAGCTCTTCTTTATACATCAAAAGGCTCTGTCTGAAGCAGTCGGTCATGGTGCAGTTTAATAATCAATGCGGATTCTAATTACTCAAAAAGATGCTATGTCTTTGATGATCTCCCCTTTTTAAAGTGCAGCTTAGATGAGATCCATTCATGATGCATGAGAGATTTAACACATTATCATTAAAACTGCATAGAGCAGCCTATATTGTATGTTTTGTCTGTACTGTGTCTATACAAAATCAAGCTATGTTGCCCAGTTCGGTAGAGGTGTGTCCTTGAATTAGACATAAATACGTGCAATATGTCTTCATACACATGAATACTGTGATCAGGTTGTGGTCAGGACTTAATTTGAGCATGAAGCTTTGATTCCTGTAGATGAGAGTATAAAGTGAGGACTGACGGAAAGAGGATTTAAGAATTGTATGACAGTCATGTATGACACTTCATTCTACAAAAACAACAGTTTCTTCCACAATTGATAAGTCACTGCATATGCGCAGTACTTTCCAGTTTTGATTTTCAGTTCAGTCCAGTGTTTTTTCATTTCTCTTATCTCACAGTGTAACTGGCAAGCCTTCAGATATCTTTCATGCGAGCTACAAACTCATTGTCCACTGTTTTTTTTTTCCCTCTTAGGCTGCTCAACGTCATGAATAATGAATGAAATGCCTGTGCGATTTCTAAACAGAATTTTTCACAATTTATGCAGAGAGATTTCAATCATCAACTTTAACTTCTCCACTTTCTTGGAGCACATTTGAATAATTTATTATAAGAATATTCATCTCTGCAAAGAGATTCAGATGAAAATAAAAGTTTTGATTAAATTGTCATGACATCACCGGTGCTGGCCTTAAAAGAAACAAATGCTAATCTACACTGGCAGAGTTTCAGCTTTATGAAATAAGGATATTCAAGCAGACATGGATATATCTGTGCAGTATTTGAGCTTTAATTCGGAGATCTTAACACATCACGGGGCTCTTTAAATCGGTGCAAACCACTGAATTAAGCTGCAATGGAATCATCGATAACATCAGTACTGCTTTCACTCTCCATATGCTATAGCTATACAAGATGACACTTTCAAAATATAGAGCCTCAAGCAGCCTTTACCAATAAAATGCAAAACATTTTATATTAATAATAAGTCACGGCCAGTGAACACATGCAACGTATCTGCTAGCAATGCATTACATCCAAAGCTAAAAAAACATTTCCAACGCATCAAGTTACAAGTACAGCATTTCATTGATTAATTTCTTTGCAGGCTTCTCACGTCTACATTTTCATATCTTTTTATTAATCATTATTTAAGGGTAGAAAGCCTTTAAGTCAATAGCATGCTTGGGAATAGGTGTCCTTTAGTAAATTGAACAGGATTGAAGAACATCAGGAAGTTTTATGAAGTCAAAGAGTGCTTTTGAACCAATCAAACTCATCTCTTGGCTGTCTTCTCTCCCCCACAGCGGCCAAAGCAGCAAATTCATACTCATTATTGTCTGAATGGATCACACAATCATCCATCTGAGGATGCCCTGCAGCCTGCAGCCCTCTCTATCAAGCCTAAATTACCACTGTGGGCAGGGTGAAAGTGGTATTTATCTGTGTGTCGATGTGTGAGTGTCTGTGTGCTTTCACTGCATGATAGCACATGGAAATCAGGCAAGAGGTGTTGAAAACTTCACAAACCTTTTCTGTATGTAGGAAGCTAAAATGATATTTTAAAAAGGTAGCTATAGTTACAAAGCCATCTGAAAGTACATATTTGCACCTTAACCCCCTAAATGGTACAAATTAGTAACTTATAACCACATATTACTAACTAAAGTGTAAAATAAAAAAAAAGTCAAAAAACAATTTTTTTTTTATAAGAAATGTAACCATCACAATATTATACAGAAAACAGTATGAAAAATAGGTAATCATTTAGAGAGCTGCAGTCAGAAATGAAAACAGTGTTATTAAATTATTACTGTTAAGATTAAGTTAGTGTTAGATGACAGCAAACGCAAAAACATGTGAAATGAGCGTGCACAATTAAATTTCATATTACATTAAATGGCCAATATTATAAACCAATATCGACAATATAAATAAATAAACATTTATGCATCCTAACCATAATAAATATAAATATATTAAAGCATAAATTAAAATTATATAGTATTTAATAGAGTTATTAGATTTATTACTGTTACCTGAAGATTAAGCGAGTCTTGGTTGACAGCAAAGGCAATCAAAATGTAAAATAAGCATGAGCAAATAAGCATGCATAAAAACACTGAAGTTTAACTTAAAATATCCAATATTGTCTGATTTGATCATGTATATATATATATGATATATATTTTTATTTACATCCCATACCTGCATGCTCAGAAAAAAAGTAGAAAGCTACTAGAGTTAGGTACATCTTTCTACCTTATTTATACATGTACTGAAGAGTAGTAGTGTTTCAATGCGTACCACCCCAGTTTAAGGATGTATTTCCACATTCTGCTCCAAAGCTGAATGCAACAAACAGGCACCACAAGATGTCAAATCCCTAAAATGCCTCATTTGAGATTCTTCTAGTACCATAATCAGAATACAGAAAGAATATGTTCTTATCTGCAACACATATTGCATAACAGCACCAGGCAGCCAATCAAAATTTCACTTTTATCTACATTCCTTTGGTCAACCAGATATGAGCCCAAACCTGAAATCCATCTCCCTGAAACAATATGTTTTTCCCTCAGAGAGATTCCAGCTAAAGACAAACAACAGATGAGTCATGCGCACGCTTGTCTCTCCATCCACCCACAGAAACACAGCACCCCTGTATTTCTCGGAGGATTCTACGAAGAGCAGGTGAAAAGGAGGCAGACACAGTGAGAAATGTGTTTGAGGAAATGGAGCAGAGAGCCATGAATAATGTGTGTGGAGGGGTGTGTGTCTGCAATGTCATACTTCATCAGAGTGTGGCCAGCTCATCGTGAGTCAAATCTCAGAGTAGAGGCTGTTGATGATAAAAAATCATCAGTCAGTCTATGCTTTACCAAAACTGCATTGTGTTCTTGTCCAGATGTGCAGTTAAAGATTTGATCATCTCTGGGAAGGTTCTGACATACAGTATTTAGATCAGACAATCTCTACTACAATAGCCTAGACTCAAACACATTGGTGAGGTGTGAACACGGCTGATGTATCTTCAGGAGTCCTAATTTCCTCTGCATAGAAAAAACGAAAACAGAAAGAGCTCCATGTAAGAATTACCTGACATTTTTAGGTCAACTGACTGAACATTAAAACCTCTGCATAGCAATGGTGAATGTACTACTGGGTACTGGGTTGCATTATTTCAGAGGAACATGCAAGCTTACAATGTTTTTGACCCAGTATAGATGTTAAGATTTCTTTTATTCTATGTCTATGTTATTCTACATCAGATATTTCTGTGATGTGTAAATATTTACTTTATTGCACACCTAAAATGACCCGCACATTTCAGCAGTACTTAGTTAACCCGACACAAAATGCGGGATCGTTTAAATTCTTTTGCAGTTGGCCGCGGAAACATATGTGTTTGGCTGTGTGGGCCGTGAGTTAAAAAAGGTTGGGAACCACTGCTTTAAAGCATGACCCTGAGTGCCCCAACTTCCTCCACATCTCTTTTTGAAACAGACGCTCACAATGATACAGTGAACGCTTATTTAAAATTATTACAGTGATCGAAGTAGGTAAGCTCGAACTGGAGCATTGCACCCACTGCGTGGACCGCTCCAGCAAGAGTACACCACCCCACCCTCCCCCACTTTTCCCCATCCCGTTCACTCATAATTCCAAAGCATCCCCCTAGCCGAAATCCACACTCATACTTATCCCATCATACTCCTAAACTTCCACACCATGTCTAGATATCTGTCGTCCAGCACCCAATCGTTTTGTGGGGCGCACTACGTTTGGCCGCGTAGTTCAAATTCTAATATGTGGGGAGCTCGGTGTTCAGGCCAAAAGCCAAGTCCTGTCCAAGCCTCGCCACCAAGGGGTTAAAATCCCTCTCCCCAGACAGCCCGCCAAACACACTTATTCTGTTCGATTACTAATGAGGAAGTGTGAACTCGTGAAACAAATAAACCTCAGCCTACGCAGTAAAAAGAAATTCTTATTTCCAAAAACATTTCAGCATTCTAAAACAATACAATCAAATGTATTAATTTATTAAATAAAGCTGGGTTACAGTTTGTCATCTTAGCCCCTTCGATTAATGAACTTATGATAATCTGTTGTTTTTCTCACAACATTTTTATATTGTTATTATATACAAATATGATATTTCCGTCCCTTCACAGTGAGCCTAACACAGTCTTTCTTCATTAATTTTCATTAATGCATCATAAGACACATTACTAAGAACTTATTTTGGACAGATTTAAAGTAGATTTTCTCTATATATTATTTTTTTACACCCTCAGATTCCTAATTTTCAAATAGTTGCATCTCAACCAAATTATTCAGTTCAATTCAATTAAGAAAACTGATCTTTATGACTGGTTTTGTGGCCCAGGGTCACATATGTTTCTCGAAGCTATGTTTTGTTTTCAGGTTCTGCTGCTAAACTCCACAATTTTAAATCAGCCTATTCTGCCCTCTAGTGAGGATATTGCACAACTACGTTTAAAATCGTAAAATACTATCAAACAGAAGAATCTCTGATCAAAAACATGGAGAACAAAAGATAGCCTACTGATATACACACATATATATATAGTTCTCTGTGTGCGTGTGTCGCATTCTCAGTAAAGCTAATCAATAATTAAAAAAAAAAAAAAAAACTAAGGTTACCATCATTTACTCACCTGTCAGTTCTTTTTCTTGTTAAGGGGATGATGCAGAAAGTTCACGGTCGTCCTTAGGAGAAATCCATTTATAAACTATGACTACTCCAAAACTTCTAAAGCCATATGTGAGACGAGCTGACTGACATTTAAGTTGTGGTTAACTCTAACGTTAACTTTTAAGAAGTCTGACAATGCCTTTTAATCTTACTCACGCCGTCGCATGTTTAGTTTAACGTTAGCTTGTGAAAACCGACGCAGCATCAGAGTAACGTATAGGGTTAAGAGGCCTATTCTAATATGTTAACTTACAGAAAAGCATTAAAAAGGGCTAGATCTGATTACTTTTCGTCTCTATTAGAGGAAAACAAACATAACCCT
>JAUMHP010000072.1:7326904-7337672 GCA_032361065.1 Enteromius trimaculatus | reverse complement strand
ATACTACAACATTCTATATTTCGATAAAAAAAGATTTTCACTGGTTTATCTAAGTTAGCAGTAGTTTAATCTAGTGGCTTTTTTACGCTTAAACCAGCTCTTATGACACCCCTAACTACACAAAGTACACCAGTATTTATATGGTCCATATTAAAAGTAAACTACCCTAGAAACTCTACAAAGTAAACATAAAACTACGGAATCTCAATACAACTACTACTAGCGGAAGCACTTTACCGGAAATGTAACACATTATAGTTTGAAAATGGCGGCGCCCGCATTTACGTGGGAAATAAGGTGGATAGATATGTTTAGTCCCCAACTTAAGGCCGTAGAGTATTCATGAGCGCCGCCCTTGCGGCCATGACGTCACTTTTGCAGTTAGCGTTACCACAGTGATATTTCAGTCTAAGCGTCATTACGTCACTAAAGCATATAAAAAAGACAGCATAATTGGCCAGTTGGGACATGGCTAAAGTTAACTGATGCTTCGATTTTCCCTCACTCCGAGGAAGTATAATATTATCAGTTCTATGATTCTCATTGGAGCAGCATACAGCCTAAATTACCAAAAGCCTATTTCATTACTTCACAATTATAAACATACTGAACGTTCAGTCTTCATTAAATATTTGTACATGGACATTTATAAAATGTAACATATGAGTGATAAAATATGGTAAGCTATTGACTTGACAGTCTTAGAAAAAATATTTTATTAATATTAGTATCCATACCGTGGTCATTAGTGACCAGCCTATGCTCATTACTGGTTACATAAAAATACATTCAATCTATTTTTATTTTAATTTCATTTATTTAACATCACCATTTCTCCAGACAAATTGGGTTTTAGATAAGCAAATATAAAAAAAAAACTATATTTATTGCAATTCAGTCAGAAGATATCAAAGTTGAATTAAGCTGGAATTAATCTATTATTGCCCTCTGTCCAGTCACAAAAACAGATTAAAACATTAAAATTACATTACAGTGACATCAGGTTTCATTTACCCAGTTTAACATCCAGGATGGCTTTTGTGCTCAGTTTGCACAACCCTTTATATTGTCCTTTATACCGTATTACAGCTCCCCATCTTCTAGCAACACTAGGTCCTAGTGAATAACACTCTTCATTAACATTCTCCTCAGAGCTAAACTCTAAAACACTGACATTTTTTTGTTAATTGTTGTTTGTTGAGTGTATATTAATTTTTCATCACTACCTTTTCTATTTCTGTATCTTTTCAATTTGTAGAAACACCTTGGCATCCAAGGCCGAATAACAAATACATTAAATAAATTGTCTATTTATTTCTCAGTGGTCATCCACACCAAATACTCTCACAGTATCAAAGTGCAATAATGAACGTGTCCAGCACCAAATAACCAAGGAAAGAATAATAAAAATAAAGTCAGTGGTATCATTATATAATTGAGTAGAACTGAAAATATTTTCTTAAATTTGAATTCTAGCCAAAGGTGATACCAGCCACCCAGGATTGGCCTAACAAATCAGTTTTAAATATGAATTTAATTTGTGTGACCTTTTCTATTACAATAATACATTCCCTCTTCTTTAGAGCTACATCCACAGAAAGGCAGGGTCCCTTAGCACTCGGGCCAGGCGTTGGTTAAAAGGCTCGTAGAAGCTTTGCAGGATCTCCTTTGTTACGGGCAGCATTGGGCCAAGATTTCGATTGGCTGGTCGTCTGGTGTTGGAGGCGGGACTTTTTGTGATGTCTGCTTCCTTCTGTAGAGTAAGAGGTCCTGTCGATGAAACCCAGTCAGTGATATAACAGATTCTTACACGTATTTACATGAAATTACACATATCTGAAGATTTCAGAGGTTAAACAAACAGACACACATTACTGTAACCGGTATTTGGAAGCATGAAAACGAACTCACCCAACTGTAGAAATTCAAAGACTCTCCGCATAGTGATTTTTCGGTTGGCAGCATGATCCTCAAGTCGTAGGATGAGTAGCTGCTCTCTACTAAAAACACTCAGCCAGTCCAGCAGGTATATGACATATAGTCCCACCTGAAGCCTTACCTACAATACAAACAATAGTTATTATAGGGGGAAAGAAATATGATTATGTATCTTCATCTTGAATTTTTGTGATTTTATCATTTTAAGTTTTATTTTATAGAAATAAACGATTTAAAAATTATCTTTTGCTCTGCCCTGGAAGTCCCAGTGGAACTGATTCAAAATCTGCATTAAAAATGCATTCATGTTATGTGTTCACCAAAAGAGGGACCCAAAGGCTCAGTATAACATTTAGCAGTGTGACAAGCCATGATTTTTTTGTAACAGTATTTTATCCACTGCTGTATAACATGGTTATTATGTTTACTATATTGTACTATAATGTCTGATGTAGTATGTATTTAACATTCTGTATTATAATAAGTCAACTGATGGGCAGAAGTTTAGTACAAATTCTAATTCTATAATTAACTAATAATTTGGATTAATTTTAATATTTATTTTTTTATATGCAGCTAACATTTTTACAGCCATCAAAATCTTTTAAAACGCCCACCACATTGTTCTCAGATAACTTAAAAATATGTTTCCATTTATTATGTGTATTGATGTTTGGCTCCACAGACAAAATCAGAACACTATGGTATTTTAAATGACGTACTAGTGTTCACAAACTGACATTTGATTAATTTATATTAAAATAACAATTTTGCATTCTGTTTGTAACCTCAGTTCAATTTCAGTTCATTAAATCAGAATATAATAGACATCCTCAGTTCAATTCTGGATGGTGCACAAGCTTCTATTTGTATTATATTATGTCCAATTTACCAGACTAAGCATCAATGATTCAGCAGTGCAGTCTTTTGCTGGTTCATCAACCAGCTGAAACAGCTTCAAAGCCATAAATCAAACATTCATGACTTAAATCCCCAGATCAGTGCAACAAAACAATGTATATTTCACAACGCATTTAGATTTCTCTAAAACTGCTTTCATTTCAGCTTCCAACAGCTTTCTCCAGAGGTGAAGATCATCTACTGGCTGCACAGCTTTGGGGAACAGCCAGAACAGCTCATACCCTGGTGGGTATATCTTATCTATGCGGCTGCACCTGGTGGCTGAACCAATTACATCATATCAGACTGAACAAAATCTCACTCTGACTCATACCAGCCGCCTTTGGTGCCCGTCGCTAATGAGAATTTCCAACTGAAATGCTTTAGTGAGACATATCCATCTATCGTTCAGAAGATCTCATAACATTTTAATGAACTGAAGGAATCTTTTTTTGCAACTTGTCAAGCTTTGTTCCCCAATCACTTCCTATGCATCATTTACACATACCATCTTTTTTAAAATCACACAGATTCAGAGCAACTTGAGGTTGAGTAAAAGGAATCTTTTTTGGGGTCTACTTTCCCTTTAAGAGAGCTAAAGCAAATTAGATAGGCACATTATTTGATATGATCATGATTCCTACTGCACTCACAGGCATCAGGTTGTTGAGAGTGGTATTATAAATGCAGGAACGGATGGACCTCTCAGACAAGCAGCCCTCAAACAGGTGTAACGACTCCGATACTCTTTCATGAAAATCCTCCACAGATTTATTAGCCATGCCAAAGTACAGATAGTCTGAGTAAAGCCTGCTCTCTCACACACAAACACACAGTGCACAAACACAATAAGAGGTAAGAGGACAGTGTAAAAAAACATGTGGTTATGATATCCAAACCATGAATCATTATTATATCTTATTTAAACAGTGGAGTTGTACCTTTCTACTGGGTCTCTGAGCATCACAATGAATCTGGCATCTGGTTGGACAGCACGAATGAAGTCTTGCACCAGAAAAGGGGGCTCTACTTTCGTTCCGTTGTCATAGAAATAAACCCAAGCATTATTGTCCCACATTGTGGATGCACTCGCCTCACCTGTCAATCATAAAATGTGTTAATTGCTTCATCCTAACCAACTTGATATTTAATTTGAAGACTGGCTTAATCTGATTGGATCCATGTGTTATTAGTGATTATTTATGACTGGGCTGTTTTGTTTTTGATTTAGTTGATTTAATTTTTCAAGCCTCAGTAGGCAAAGACTGAAATTTCGAATATTATTTATTGTTATGAGTCATATGGATATAGACACAGCATCTGGCATCTCTAATTAGAAAGGCTAAATGATGTGTATTTAATTTGAGCACTTCATCATCATCGTTATAGCAAAAATACTTTTTCCAAGCTGGGGTTTATTATTTATACAATAAAAATTAAAATTAAAATAAATAAAAAATAAAAATACAGCATCATTTTATTATTAATTAGTTTTTTTTCTTTTATTACTAATTTTATTACTAATTATTTTATTAGGTTATTTTACTGTTAAGTGATGGCTGAGAACCTTGAACATGAGAAACTATTGAAATATTACTTTAACATGACTACATAAAATCTCACAGGGTACTCAAATGGTTAATAACAACACAACGGGTCTACACAACAATTAAGTAACTCAACCTAAAACATGACTTTAAAGACGTTACCAATTATAATGTCCACTTTTTTGTGGGTTCTGGAGGAGTTGCTTGTCAAGTGATCTTGAATCTGATTGGCTGCTTGGTCAAAAAGGTCCAGGTAGTCATTCAGTGGATAGGGTTTATTAAAACCATTACTCAACCTGATGATACCTTAAACCAAGGGAATACAAGGTACAATTATTTCAGTTGTAAAACAGCTTGCAACCGGAATTGCATGACAGCTGTTCTGTAGCTGTAAAATGTGAGTAATAAACTGAATGTGATAAACATTAAGCAGATGCTCAGCACTGCAAGAAAATGTTAGTGCTGAACATTTTGCGGACGTTTAAGAAGACCATCTAGCATCAATAATTCACATTTTAAACCCTGTCATTTATCGCTTACGTGAAACTCACCAAATCTCTTTCGTGTCCACCAGTGTGGCTCCTTCATAGTGGTGAAATGGACCTCTGGATGTAGCCGCAACCGGTCGTAGAGGTCTGTGGTGCCACATTTGGGCTGACCGATGATGTAAAAGAAGGGCAGGCAGCGCAGGCGATACTGTCTACCTGCGTGCTGATGCAGGTGAGCCGGGAATGCTCTGCGCAGGTGGTCATATATTGCTTGGAAACGCTTTGAATAAAGAGCATACAGGTTTTTCCCATACGGATCAGCTGTGACATTCCCAAAGAATTCTTCATACCAACAGGGGTTCTTCAGATGGGGAAGAAATTTGCGAGGAATTGTGGAGAATATCTGTGGACGAGAATGACCAGAAGGCTAACATTGATATTGACTAATCAACTGCAATTCTAAATAATGATCACAGAAACAAATATAGCTTTTTTATTTTTATCATTTTTTTAGTTGGAAAAAATATATATTTTGCATGTTTAGCAATATAATTAAAATCCACATACATCTGGCTCTTTCTCTCTCACTTCTCTCAGGTCAGGCACTCTTCTCTGACTGAAATCCACTTTGGCCACAATGCTCCTCACCACCTCTATAACAACTCTGTAGTCTGTAGAGAAGGACAGATTAAGGGGCAGCTGAGGCAGATGAGACTCCACAGTGAGGTGATACGGTGATGGTGTTAAAAAGAGCCCTTTCTGGTCTCTCGTCAAGATGTAGGACGCCATGATGAGAACGGTGACCATGAGCCCAAAAAAAAAGCTTAAGATTTTGATTTTCCGTACAGACCCGAGTGTCCATGGGCCCCATGCTTTATGTTGTGCTCTGCTGTTCTCTATGACAGTCAATACACCTATCCACCTGTTGTTGGGGTGCACAAACGCAGGCTTTTTGTCATCCAGGCCATTGAGAAACCCATACCTGTGGTCCATTGTTGTGAGTTATGTTAGTTGTGTTTTTTTCACATATGAAGTGAATCCCATCGATGTGAGTTATAGTATGTGATCTTCATCATACTGCTCACACGAAGTGGACCATAACCCAAAGGAGCTGTGTTTTGCCAATAAAATCAACATCTTTCATGCAGCAGATGCCGTGTGGCTTCAGGTCATTGTTGATGATGGGATGTTTGTGGGCAGGAAGACAGACAGCGGAATGAGCGGGCCGGCCGCCCAGGGCTTCCTGCACACGTGGCGAGGGGTAAGACTTGTGGGAGACGATTAGAGCACTCCTTCAATTTAGCTGCCACAAATGACACAGCGGCAGCGGGATTGACAGCGCACCAGCACAAACACACAGATTTGGGTGTCAAGGTCACAAGCGCCCCAACAGCAGCTCAGATAACAGAAAGGTCTGTTCCTGCAAGACAGAAAAAAAGCAATAAACTGTGAATACGCAAAGACGGCTTATTGATTTGAGTCTAGGAGGCAGTGGATGGTGGTGGTACTCTGTTTCTGTCTCTCACACATGCCAATAACTCTGTGATGGGGTTTGGATAAGCATCAGAGAAAGGATGGCAGGAAGATCACACAGGCCACAGACTGTGTGGCATATGGTGTGTGTGGGTATGTATATGTTTGTGCGGTGTGTGTGTTTTGGAGAATTTGGGGCGTAATCCATTTAGACATGATAGCCTCAGGACATGCCTAATTAAGAACACAGCAGACCAGCTGCAAGCTAATAGATACATATTTTATTTGACAACATCCACTCCTTTTTTCTCTCTCTCTGTCCTAATCTTTCTTTGTCTCCATTACTTTTTTTATCGTTCTTGGAAATTCTACAAACGATTCAAGAAAGCGGAAACCAGAGCAAAGCTCAGTGCTATAAACAACCATTGTGGAGATGAAAATGTCACACTAAATAAGGCCTGAACACATGAAACGGAAGCAAAAAATGATGGGTGACTTTAAACGATCTCTGTTATTAGACAAACAACTATACTAAATGACTTTCTTATTCAGTATATTTTAAAATGTAATTTAATACTGTTCATTTTTTGTAACTTATCAATATTATTCATATTTTAAGGAAACATTTCAGATGAGCTGGATTTACTAATTTCATTCTTTTCAAAAAATCTTTCTGAAATAATAGTAAACATCTTACTCTATTGGAAATAATTTCATTATATATAGTCATTTTTATCACTTTATTATAGTTTACATGGCACCAATGAATCCCATTAATTGGACTAAAAATAATCATTACATATCCATGCCATAATAATGTTAATGCATCTTATTATTGTAGTAATAATAGTTTTCTCTATTCTTTGTTTGGTAAAACTAATGGCCTTATTCTTGATAAATATCTGAAAGTGAATGTTTAGGGCCAGCAAGTTCTAATTATTTATCCTCTTTTTAATTGCGTGTTTATATTAAACTCAAGGACCCTCCCTTCCCATCTCTTCCTACGAATGTCAAGCTGGGAAATAAAGAAAGAAATTGCAACATAGCATTTCTCTTCAATGTAGACCTAACGACTTGTTATTGCTGAATGTGCAGGGTGGAAAATTCTAGAGCATGGCTTTTGAAAACCTAAAAAATCTTGTTTTGCTTTCTTCCTTTTATTTGGGCAAATTAAAGGACCTGTACTAGGATCCTCTGGTGGAGGGTTTGGCATCATCATTTCATCAGACAGTTCAGGGCTGTTATTTACCGCCTAATTGTGGTTAAATTTACCTTGGGGAGATCATTAACAGAAATGCAACTCTCCTGAAGCCCACACAGACCACAGTAATCCATGCTGAACTAATAAATAGATGTGGGGCTCATAAATTATAGATAATTTCCTATTTGTGCTGGGAAATAAATGGTTTGTATAACGCTTAGAGAGAGAGAGTGAGCGATTAATGAAAGAAAAGAGAGAGTAGGTAGTCAAAGAAGGACATGTGCGTTCCCATGGAGATGAAGGCAGGTGTCATCGATCCGTGTTGCTATGGAAAATAGACTCTGGGAGTGTTTGTATTTGTACGATGACCTCAAATGACATTCCAGTGACATCTAAGTCACGTAGATTGGCAATAAGTGAGGTCTCGCTATCTGTGTCGAAAATAAGAGTTTGAGATAAACCGTAGCATAGCCGTCAGTGTGTGTGTCTATTTTAAGCATGAGCGTTAAATTTCTGATGACTTTAGCACGGAGCTGGGCTGATGTGTGCTGTCACTTTAAATATATTTCAGAATAACAAGCCCAGCTCTAAGTGTGGGGAGGTGAGGCATCTGTGAGCGTGTTTTCATTATGGATCTAACTGAAGTAGAGGAGGAGCCCGGGACAGCGAGAGGATGTGTTAGTGTTGAAATGAGCACTCACTGCGGGAATGCCACAGCAGTCCACAGCTCATTGATTCATTACTGAGAAGCTCCATCATTATACCTGTCAATCAAAACCACAAGTTAGGAGCTCTAAAATGTACGTGCCTATTGATGCTGTTAATGCAAAGCTGACACAAACTCCTTACAGGTTAAAGGGATAAATCCTAAAATTAAAGTTTTGCCATCATTATTTTCACACTAATTAACGTGTAATTTATGTGCAATTAGTGTTACAAAACATGAAAAGAATTACTTATAGTTCAGTGTTTACTCATCATTTACTCACAATCATGACATTCTAAGCCTGTATGAAAAAAAGTGTCCATACAAAAATAAATAAATAAACAAACATACAAGTTTGAAATGAAATGAGGATGAGTAAATATTTTTTTCTTTCTTTTTGACTGTACCTTTTTTTTTTCTTTTAATTTGATCAATTTTCATTCCTTTTCATAATTTTTTTTAAATTAGTAGTTTTTTTGTTTGTTTGTTTTCCCCAGAGTTTCATTTTTTATTTTTAAGTATTAATTTAGTTTTTTATGGCTGTCAAAGTTATTCCACCAACTTGAATCATTAAAAAAATAAATGTTCATTCATTCCGTTATTTAGAAGTTACATTTTGAGTATATACTTTCGGTCCTGTTTTTATTTCAGTAAGCAAGAATGTTTTTATTTAGTTTTCATTTTGAGTTTTCATTTAAAGCCTTATAGGGTTAGTTCACCATTAGATAAACATCCCGTCAGTAATTACTCATCCTCATGTCGCTCCAAACCTGTAAGACCTTCAGAACACAAATTGAGATATGTTTGATGAAAACCGAGAGCTTTCTGTCGCTGCATAGACAGTAACACAACTGACACTTTCAAGGCCATGAAAGGTGGACATCAATAAAGTTCAACCTTAATTTTTGAAGACTTAATTCAACACATGCATGTGGCATTCCGACGTAGGTCTTATATGGTCTTATAATGGTCTTACAGGCTTGGAATGATATGAGGGTGTGATTCGTGACAGAATTTTCATTCTTGCTTGAACTAACCCTTTAACAGCTTCAAACTGGTTTCCAGAACGCTCACCGATCTACCATAGGTCACACAAACAAATAGTCCCACCACCAAACTCAAACCTCTGACTGAGCAATTGTTGCTATGTAAGGCTCCCTGATGGAAAATGCAAAGATACCGTCCTACATTTGAAGGACTGTTTGATGTCAGGATGCTGTGATGTTTCTTTATGAGAGTGCTGCAGGACATCTTTCACATACGTGTCTCTTTACCCCTTCCTCATCAATTTCCAGAGTCATATAAAGAGGGTGCCTCCGAGCACAGTGGCTGTTCTGTCTGTGCCAGCCAGTGCCATGACTAACGGATCAGAGTATGCAGGAATGGATCCGGGTGGATGGAAGGGAATGCCAAGGATCTAGGGAGGAAAGTAGCTCAAGTAGCTCAAGCCACAATGTACCACTTTGATATACATATAGGAAAATCGCGAGGAGCAACACAGCAGTAGATCTGAAACATTACTATTGTGGATGCCTTTGCATATACAGTGGCATCTATCTATCTATCTATCTATCTATCTATCTAAATATACGAATGTGGGTGAGTCTGTTTGTGAAATGCCACAATCCTGCTCTCCAGCTCAAAGAAGACACAGAAAGCAAAACGCTCCTCTAATACACACAAGCTCAAACACACACACATATAGACTAACAAGTACACATTCCATTTGTGCAGTGTCAATAGAGGGAAAACACGCAGGGATAACATCTATTCCACAGCCAGTACAAGTGAGAGGAAATGAACGAATGCGGCAGCCAATAGAGATGAATAATGAAGCTCAGTGGAGCCGAGTCTGAAATGGCACCAGTCAGTTATATTAGTATATACTTATTACATCAAACTGAATAATCTGTGCTAAAGTCACTTGGATATATATTTATTGAAGTCACCTGTTCAAAGCATGGTGGCACTGTCACATCTCTGTTTTACTCTCATCCATTTTTCTTTTCATCTTTTCCATATGTTTGTTTTATGTTATTCAAATTTGTTATCACTGGGAAAAGGAGAAACCGGTTTAGTTATTTGTTTGTGTTAATACGCAATTATTTGTTATAATTAAAGCATGTGCTAAAATACCAACATAGATCAAAAAATGCTAAATGTGTAAATGTTTTTATATATATAATTTAATCACTAAATATAATATTAAGCCTATAGTAGCTATAGTATTTCTTCCTTAATGTGAAACTCAGTGTCTACCAGCAACTATTGGGTTACCAAACATTCTTCAAAATATCTCATTTTGTGTTCAACAGAAAAATTCATATAAATTTGGAACAGCACGAGTAAATCATAAAACAAATTTTCATTTTTGAATTTAACTATTCTTTTAAGCCCCCTAGCATTTTCTGTTTCAAGTGTTCACGCTTCCTCATATGATATAGATATTGATTGATAAGCGGGTTTGGCGTGCTGTCCAGGGAGCGGGCCGGGAGAACGGCGGGCTCGAACCCTA
>JAUMHP010000072.1:7307480-7325785 GCA_032361065.1 Enteromius trimaculatus | reverse complement strand
TTGGGCGATCGTAACAAGGGGATTGATTAGCTGATTGCTAACAGCTGAGGGCGATTCGTCCAGCGATCCACTCGAACCATGTTATTGTCAAAACATTTATTAAAAATTAATTATTCATCATTTTAGAGAATAGCAAATACTTTAAACTGATAGTTTGGGACATGGATCATTTCACGAGTTCACGCTTCCTCATTAATGAAATGAATAAAGCAAATTTTGGCGTGCTGTCTGGGGAACGAGCCGGGAGAATCGGCAGACTCCGAACCTTGGCGACTTGAACCCTAGCGAGGGTTGGTGGTTCGGTGTCCAGCTCGATCTCTGACTGATACCCCACCACCGGAGGAAGTCGTGGAGCTGGGAAGGAGATGGGGAGTTGGAAGGAAGGATTTGATTGGGAGTTTGTGGCGAGTAGGTTGATTAGATAATGCGGTCCAGCGATCCTCCTGAAACTATAAAAACATTCACATTTTGCATATCTTCAATATGAATGCATTTTTTTTTTCAGTTTTCGTGTTTCATGTGCTGAATACATTTCCTCTGAATAAAATGGAAAAGAAAACAAACACATAGTAAGTATAAAAAGACTTGATTGAAGGCTTTGGATACAAGGATGTGACGTGACATCTGACAAACATAACCCAGAAAAAGCCTTGAGAGTGACAGTTCAATTAATACAGTCACTCTGTGAAAAACCTCAGACCCTCTAGTTTCCTTCTCTTAGCATATAAAAAAAGCCTCTCCCTGAAGAGAATAGTAAAACAGACAAATATATAAATAAATTAAATTCACTAATAATGCCAGATACAGTGTACTCTAAAGTTGTATTTTTTTCAAGCTACTGTAAACAAAATCAGCTTTGTTTGCCTTTATAGTGAAAGCCATCGTATGGGCAAAAAGTGTTGAAACTCAAAACTGTTTTAAAATATCCTAATTTGTATAGGGGTGAACTATCCCTTTTATATCATATAATAACTGGTTCTGCTCCATCATCTATCGCTGTCGAGCTAGAAAACACTTTGACAAGTTTGATAACACAAGGCTCAGTAGGAAGTACTATAGAATCTGGAACAACAAATTAAGACGTGATGTAGTATGTTTTTTTCTCACAGTTATAATATAATTATATAATGCTTTCCGTTCAGCAATTATTTTTGTGCTGAATGTAATCATCAGCAACTTTTTGTTTGAATTTTTGCAAATCAAGCAGTATACATCTATGTGTTCCCTGTTCTCCCTTTTATCGTAGTGACAGCAGACCGGCACATAACCCAAAAACCCAGATTAATACCTGCCATTCAGTCATATTCATTTTTACACTCAGTTTCCTAAATTACTTTCAGGCTTGACGGATCGCTTTGCGGCCGCAATGTAATCTATTTGCATCGACACCCCCCTTTATCACGCACTTTTAAGGAGGCACACTCAAAATTACATCTTCAATCAAGTCCACAGTAACTGATAAGATATGTTATTTTCTATAAGTTGGCATGCAAACTTAAAATGCAACTTCTCGTTAAAATGCAACCTGTGTTTTCACAAGCGGATACATACAAGGGTATAAATAATACGGCAGTTATTATTAGCGACATCTTGTGTAATCTGGCACCCATCTGGCAGACAGATGCGTTTATGGGTGATGTTATGTGAACTCTTTCTCAATGCTCCTTTATTCCTCCCTCTGATACTCCAGCTTCTATATATATATGATGACAGACTTGTATTCGGTTTTGGCAGATTTGTTTTGCAGCTTGAAGAAGATGTTTGTGTCTCAGCTCTTGAAACATGAGGCATGTGGTTTGCTGTTGATTTCAGACGGTTGATGGAAGGCTTTATTGTGTTATATGCTGTGCAGCGCGTGTAGCGCCAGAGCTGCAGAGTTGTTTATGTAATCCACGCTGAAAAGAGCAGTAGCGCAGAAGAAAAGAAGTGTAATTAAACAACAGAGATGAGAGAAGAAAGAAGTTCCCTCAGGTGCTTCATTCGGCAGCCTATGTGAATAAACACTTCTCGGTTACAAGGAAAAAAAGAGAGATTGGACCGTCTTTATTAAGATGATTACAACAGTATCTTTCACACACATATTTAAATATGATTCTTTTCTTTTTTTTTTAAATAATAAAATAATATATTTCGAAACTCTTTTAATTCTTTTATGTAATAAAATGTTTATACATTATTTAATTTATCTTTAAATTTTTGTAACATAATTAACAGCTCTCTGGCTATGTGTTAAACTGTTCTGTGTTTCCTGACATTGGGCTGTTGAAACTGCATTGTGTGCTTGATGGGAAAGTCAGAACAATTCTTCCTAGATCTTTTATGTCCTAGATACCCTCACAGCATCACAATAGATTCAAGTTCTTCTTGCCAGTTAATCAATAGCCTGTTCTTTGTTACCATCCCAAAGCACAATTCACAAGGATAATATGTATCAAATGTCAGCAGTGCAGTTGTGCATAAAAATGCGAAGTCACGCCGATTCTATACGGCCAGATAACAGCCACTTGAATTTATCTCATAAATAAATGATGTATTGGACTGGATTCTTAATTAAATCTGCTGCCTGGGACTTACGATATAAAGAGTTGAGATACAAATTGAAAACAGAGGGATGGGATATTCATACAGAGCATCCTTTGTGCGAATGAACAGACGTGAGCTACAAATAACTCGAAGAATCCTTTCTTATTTGTTTTTTTTTTTTTCTCTCTCTCTCTCTCATCATCTTCTTTTCTGTTTCTCCACCCCCTAATGCAGGTATGGAAGACAGCTTTTATTTTCCTAAAAACCAAGGTTTTACTTATCACAATATACAGTTTTTTTTTCCTTCTCTTTGTTATGTTTTTATTGATCTCTTTGTATTTTTATAGTTTAGTCAGACCTTCACTCAGTGTTATTCAAACCTTTTGTTTTTCTTGCCAAAGAACTCTAAATGTAATTTCTTTGCTAGAATATATAAGCATCTATGCTTCACATACCCTATAAGATCCCATTAATACTACAAAGATAACAGGTTGTTGTGTAATTAATTCGCAAAATACAAAATTAAATATTTTGCATTTTCCATGTATGTAAACCCATTTCAGGCAAAGGAAAAGAAACTTTATATATATATATAACAATTCAGACATTTTTCCTCACAGTTCTCATATATAAACTGTGAAATCTTTATTTCTTTCTCACAATTTTGACTTTTTTTCTTTGAATTCTGATTTTACATCTCACAATTCAATAGGTTTCTGCCACAGACTAAATTGATTTAAAAAAAAAAGAAGGTAATTGCATGTTTATCTCACAATTATTGCTTTTCTTTTTTTGAAATGTGAGTTAGAAACATCTTTCACAGTGAAGTGTAACATAATTAAAATGTCAAAATAAGTTAATATAAACCTGTATGTATGTAAATCACTTCAAACATCATCTACCTACCGATCGCTGCGTGAATGGAAGAAATGTGGTTGAATATGAAAGAATATGAAATTTTAACAATTAAAAAAACAAACAAACTCAACAGACAGCACACTTTGTTCTCCCCTTTCTCAGTAGACCATGCTATTCTGAACCCAAACAATGCAGCCTCTTTGACCAGAGAATGCCATTGGCCTTGTCCTATCTTGGGATAGTGGCTGGCTAATGTTCCATGTATCATTAAAGAGGGCAGCAGACCAAAGCTCCTGGCACAGATGACCAGAAGGGAGAGGGGGAGAAGTGAACTCCTCATTCCATTGATACTGCTGCACAATGTTTATGTTTCTGCCCCAAATAGACATGAAAGACTAAATGCAGAACTGAGCCTCAGGGGGCCTGACACCTCAAGTAAAATCATATTAGGATTTAATCTGATCTAATTCTGTGCCTGTTGATAATACATATTCACTACCCAGAGCAGGTGCTATAAATACCCTTTATTGGGGGGAGGGGTATTGGGAAGGCCAATGACTCCCTGTTTGTGGTTTGCATAGTCTTGTGTAGCCAAATTTCTGATTAAAAAGAGGTCTGGTCCTCATTGCAGCCTAATCTAGCGAAATACAAACAGGAAAAGACAGTCTGACCGACTTGCTTGCTCAATTGTCTTGCTCAACTGTAACATAAAAAATCAAAAAATTAAAACAAATGTATAAATATGTACCTGTGTGTGTTTATAAATGTGTAAATTAATAATCAGGTTCAGTTTCTGTTTTTAACATTGCCATTATCAAATCCTGAATTATAGTTAATCTTAAAAAACACTAATAATTTAATAAGAGAGATTGTTGCAAATCTCAAAATTAATATCAGTGTTTTATGCTGTACATTCTAAAATTATTTAAAAATTAAACAATATTAAATTTAAAGACGCACATGCATTAACTTTTAAAAACATTTAGAATTAATTTCATTTTTACGTGTTTTATTTGTCTTTTGAATATTAAAATAGACCTAAATTTATTCGTATAATTATTATTACAACTAAAATACATTTAACATTTAACTGAAATCATATAAAATACTACAAACATCTTCATTTTGTTTATCTTGAGAAAAAAGTAAAAACAATAAACAATACTAAAACTGTGAAAGTGAAAACAAAAAGAAATCTAAAAAATATAAATAAAAACACCCTGGTTGTCTGTAGAGCTGTTTAACAGCTGAACTTGAAGGTGTTTGATCAACTTTGCTTCATACAGGAAGATTATTTTCCTCATCGTAACTATGAAGCTGCTTTGATATGATCTTTATTGTACTGTATAAACCATATTTAATGTTACTTGATTATTATTTTATGATTGAGTGATTATTTTATCCGCAAAAGCACTTGCTGAATCAGGTACCTTTGTGAACATGAACACTTTCAGA
Source organism: Enteromius trimaculatus (assembly GCA_032361065.1). NCBI lineage: Eukaryota > Metazoa > Chordata > Actinopteri > Cypriniformes > Cyprinidae > Enteromius > Enteromius trimaculatus. Next base: position 7,320,949 of record JAUMHP010000072.1, on the reverse strand, counting down.
TGGAATCAATAGCCTGTGTGCCCTGAGCTGCACAAAGTCAGCCAATCAGATGGCAGCTTGCCAGATTGTGAAAGTACATTCCATTTTTGTGTCCAATATGCCTCAGACGGTCAGTGAGCGGACTGTAGGCGGTCTGTGGGTGTGCCGTCTGTGGCTAAGACTATGTTTAGTATTAGAAGAGCATAGAAATGCAGAGACGAACTGCAAAATCAAGTTCTCTATTTGCTTGGATTGAAATGAAGATTGGCATTTAAGCTGCTGAGCCAAGTCACCGGGCAGGAATATGTATAAATGATGTACTTCCTACAGATTTAATCTTATACAGTAGCTATAGAGCGATGCAGCCAGGAAGTACATTACAGCAGCTGGCTAAAGTTTATTTTTTATAGTCAGTACGTTCATTTTTTAACAAAGTAAGCATAAATCAGACTAGCCTTATATAAGATCATAACATAAAAACATTATTTCAGGAACAGACTATGCGTAAGAGTAAATCTGTGTTTGTATTTTCAAAAAGTAAAGCAACGTAACCCTAGAGGCGCCCTGCATGATGAATTATCCTGATGGAATGGGCCATCATCCTGAAATTCACTCTGTCTCCCCCTCGTACTCAGTTTCTTTTCCTCTCACTGGCCTGATTATTCATTATCAAGGTTTTGAAGTTTATAACCCAAATGAAACAATTAGGCAGTAAACAGGAAACAAGTCTTGCATGGAGTGAATAGCACGTCCATTACAGTAAATGTCATAAGGTCACTTAAGAGTTACCGGAAATATTTTATGACTGAACTCAGCAGACCATTAACACAAGCTCACTATAGCTCACTGAGGCAGGCAGACACATCTCCCTATTTGGCGGTTTCAGACAGGCTCACACCATTAAGACTGGCTAACACAACACAAGAGATTAATACCACTCAGACCGACACCATTAAGACTAGCAAAAAGCACTCATGCAAGTTAATGCTGCATACAAATGACTCTACATCGGCACTCACAGTCTTCTGTACTTGTAGGATATGCTGTTAGCATGTCTGAAATACACAACATGGCTGGAGGCAACGTCGGTTTATATTTCCACGGATGGCCAAATAAACCGCTGACTTGGCTGAAGTTAACAATTGGGGAAGTGTGGAGTGAAATATTTTAGGGAAGCATCTTCCTCGTTGCTATAGATGTCACTTAAGTCTGCAGAGGCTCTGAGTTCTGCAAGGCAAAGTGGGCCTGCACAACAATGATTGATTCCAGTTTGAGAGTTCAAGGTTACAATTTGTCATATAGATGAATTACGGATGTGGAATTAACTGCACACAATGGAGATTTTAACCATTTCTATCTTTATTAAATGTATATAATTTTAGAATTGTATTTTTATATTTTGACTTATATTTACTCCAAAGATGACCAAGATTTCAAAAATACAGAAAAACAGTCAAATATTATTAAGATTTAAAATATTTTATTAAAATATTTTTAAAATGTAATTCCTTCCTGTGATGGCAAAGCTGGATTTTCAGGAACTGTTATTCCAGTCTTAAGAAATCATTCTAATATACTGATTATATATATAATGGAAATACTTGAATGTATTCTTTTTTATAAGGGTTTTGAACAGTTTGAAACCAACCATTTGGACTTTTGACTCAAAACTTTATAGTTCCTGAGATTTCCAGTCCTTATGATGACTAGCCCTGTTCTCTCCTTTGTAGACTGTAAGTTAGGTTACTTGATTTAAACTGCTTTCAAAGTTTTAAAAGATCTCTCTTTCTGTCTTGCACAGACCACACAATATTAAAAATTCAAAGCTGTGTAATATCTGATTTGCTGGGGTATGAAATTGCAAAAAGAGAGAATGGAGAGCCTTTATAGGACATAAATCGTGCCAGTGAACAGATGACATGAACCATAAATAACTGAATTCTTTCTCATTTGCTTTTCTTTTCCCACTTTCATCCTCTTTTATTTTCCTCAAAGGTTATGGGAGGCAGCTTTCATTTTCTTACCAAAAAAGAGAGTGTTTGCCAGAGGAGGGGGGAAGAGGAAGCCGGTCACAAACAAACACAAACACACACATAGATAGGATGAAGGAGACATTCACATGAATACAAACACACACAAGCACAAACACAGCTCCATGTCAGAAGCCAAAGGGCATCTGTCTAGCTGTCAGGCCCAGTTTTGCCCCTCTCAGAAGAAAAAGGAAGAGAAATGTTAATAAAGGCCTTGAGCCCTATCGTGTGAGGTTTGAGAGACCCTGCTGACTTCCACTACTGAGTTTCATCTCACTGATGAAAGAAATATAAACATTATATAAAAAGCCTCCATAATATAAAATCTACACTTATGACAATCCAGAAGAAATTGCATATTTTTTTGTGAAGTTATGATGATGAAAAAATGATGCTTCTGTTTTTGTTTTATCATAGGCCAAGTGGACCATTAAAAAAAAAATTGAGCTCAATGACCATGACATAAAAGCTGACATAAATCTGACATGCAATAAAAAAATAGCATCGGGAGTCTTTTGATATGAATAGAAAATAATGCAAAGTGACTGAATGCAATATAGATACAATACACATAGTAGGAAACACTATTTTCTTTAAGGTACAGAACTGGTCCACTATAACAAAAGCACTGTGGCAAATGTTATTCTTGCCTACTACAATACCAAGGAAATATCTGAAGGTAAGAAAAGGTGAGCGCTAAAAATTTATAAATGCTGTATTTTGTGGTAAAATATCATTTATTTCACAAAAAAACACAATCCAGAACCTTCATACTATGAATACTATTTTATGCCATTTGAAACGGAAATGTGTGCGTGTGTGTGTGTATAAGTGTGTGTATATGCATGTTTGTTTGACTATGGGTGTATTAGTACACTTGCAGGCATATAGGGTCAGACTGTCTTTCTGTGTGTGTGTGTGTGTGTGTGTGTGTGTAGGTAGACAGTGGGTCAGAGCAATGAAGGGTCTGGTTGTTGGTATGGATAGCATGTTGACTCAGCGCTGAGTTATATATTCTGCAGCTGTTAAGATCTGAGCCTGGTGAATGTCTTTCTAAGGAAGAGACTCTCCAGCCATCCAATGCACACTCCTTGTGCCAACAATTACTAATACATCATAGCCTTGTAGACACTCCAGAGTGCAGTAGCCATGACAAACATGAAAGCACTCCATGGCAATTTCCTGAGGTAATAGAGCAACACTTTCATTTCTAACATATCTACTACTAAAAAAAACAATCAATCCAGCCTATTGAATTCTCAGAATTATCCTAACCTTCACTTTAAATTGCTCTGAATCCACTGCTGGTTATAATTAACCAGCTACAGCCTGATAAACAGGTACTTCACAATACAGCTTGGATTTCAACAGGTTTCGACATGGATTTCGTAGATGCAACCTGATGCCTTTGAATAATGTAAGACTAGATCCATCTGTTCTTTTCTCTTAGATAGCTGTCAGTATATTCCATGGGGGAAATACGCACAATACGATAACCGAGTGAGACGTTCTTCTACCAACATCCAGTGCTATTCCCATAGAACACCATTGCAACCAGTCCCTTTCCCTCATCCTAAACCCCATTCCAAAAAGCATAGACAGGGGTGGATGGTGGCAAATGGGAGTGTCTCAGGTGCAACCTCTGAAAATTGGACAAAGCCTCAAACAATAGAAAAACTGCCTTAAATTTGGCATGACAATTTTTTTTTTTTTTTTAATAATAAAATAACATTTTATATTCCAAAAGACATTCTCTTTATACAGTCCACTGGTAAATCCTATTAAATGATGTGTGATTAATTATAGAAACACAAGTGTGTTTGGTGCGCTTTATTCTAGGTCCATAAAATAGTTCAAGAGCAATAGTCAATCCTTCCAAAAATTTTCCATGGTAACCCTAGCATTCACAAAACACTTGTACTGTATCTACAACAGCCTATCTGGTAACTCAGTGAGTCCTTATCACAAAAAATAATAATAATAATGTATTGATTTTATTAAGATATTTAAAGATTAAAAGATGAGGACGATTCTTTTTTAAACCAAAACTGCCCCCTTGAGCAATATAAATTAGTTTAATTAGGCTATTTAAATATAAGAAAGTTAGTTATCAGATCACAGGTTTATGTAAGAATTAGAAGCCCCTCAACCTGAAATGGGTTGGTAGACTATAAATGCACAACATAACTTTAGTCAATAATTAACAAAAGTTAAGAGTCTAAATATTTTGTTACATAAATTTGCAAGGGCTTAAAGTAATGTTATTCAACAAAGAGTGCATATCGTATCAAGCGACCCTGGTCTCTTCTGCTTTATGTTTTTACAGTGACAAGAACTGCAATTACGGCATTTGTCGTAAACTGTGGTTACCATGGCGAATGTTTGTAAGGGTAATAATGCCGTTGAACTTGCCTGAGGTCGCACACAGCGAATCTTCTGTCACAGCAGCATCCCATCGATCTGAATGAAACATTGTGTGAAAAATTTGTGTGAAAATCCTGATGAGAGCCGCTATTTATGAAGCGCCTCTCAATGGACTACTTTTAGAAATCATCTGTTTGACGCTTTATCATCCAGTCAGTGTCAGATGGAGCGTCGCTGTATAAAAAACCCTGACTGTCATCTAATATTTGGGTAAATCTGTTAGCTTGATCCGGTGTATCACGTAAAGCCTCGAACATTCCTGCCAGAAAAAAACCTTCACGTTACTCGCGTAGAAAACTTACCTTGACAACTTGTCCAGTTTTAATATTCCAGTCAGCGCGTGTGTTTGCGTTTGATGACGGAAAAGCGGACCGCGAGACAGAGAACTTTCTGAGCGACTGAGTTGATGAAAGCCTTTCTGTCTGTATTCATCCACAATGTCTCTCTCTCTCTCTTTCTCGCAGGGGTTCAGTCGGTGGAGGGGGTGGTATACGGCGCATGCTGTTACTGATGTGCTGCGCTCCCACCAATCCCAGCTATTTATGAACTCAGGCTACTTGATATTAACAATGAAACAGAATAGAATGAGCAAAATGTTGGGCTAAAGCATTAAACATGAAGGGGTGGCTATCATTTTGTTTTGTTAAAAGGCATTGAATTTTGTGACAGTTTCGTTAAACAGTATAGTCCTCAATAAGTAAGAAATGCTAATGTAACCGCATAGATACCTCATGTTGAACCAGTGTGGCAGAAGTACAAGCAAATTTCTTGAAAATGGTGATAGTCGCCAATTGGTTTGAACACTAAACCCTTTCAGAAATGTTGGCATTTTGTCATTTTTAATCTCCCACATGTTTGTTCTAATTGATTTTCATGTTTAGTCATAGTTTATTCACAAAAGTGTTTTTGGCAAAAGAAACCAGCTTTGCGCCGCACTTATTTTTGCATATCTACAAGATGGTGTGTATAGGATTCACATAAAATAAACATCCCCCTTGCTCATCTTCCCTTTGATGGATTCACAAAGGACCATGAGCTTTCAGATTGATGTTGTGTGTGGTTGTGCACATGGTAAAACCAAAAACTTAAAACCTTTGGCAGACCACAACTACTTTTTCCAGTGGGAGAAAAAACTGAAAGATTATACAAGATGAATTCACTGCATTAGAGATGCCAGAATAAATCAGTGGTGAAAAGAAGCATGAGCAGTTTGAACAGAAGTCATTACATAATTGTTATTGATTGGTTGGAAATTGATTAATCTGTTTTCTAGCACTCAGACAGTATGCTTGGCAGTTTGTCAGACCACAAATGTGAGACAATAACCAAAAGTCAGTCTCTCCAAAAACTATTTAGCTGTACTGTAAGTATTCATCATATCCAAAAGTTATTGAGAAAAGACTTGAGGTTTGTCCTCCTCATTCAGGAACTTTTAATTTGTCAAACTAAATATGGGGGATGACAACTGGATACATTCGAAGCATAATAAAATGGGTTATGTTTCGAGTGGTATTTATAGGAAGCTTTTTTTATTGCCAATTCAATTACTAAGCTATTTGAAAGTCTACATTTACTACATTGCATCTACAAACTACATTAAGGCAATTAGAATATAATCAGGGTTTATTTAGTTATTTATTCAGATGACCAAATGTTTGATAATGATTGGTGCTATATTATCCTGCGTATTAAATGACTACTTGTCAAATAATTAAGCATGTAGACCAGACATTACTTCATAATTGTAACTATTTTATCTTAAAGCTAACAAAAATAACCCAATATACTTTACAACTGCCAAAGCAGAAAGACAAGCACTGCAGCAATATTATAATAATAAGCCACTACTGTATCTTTTTTTTTTTTTTTTTTTACTAGCATATACTTTAGTAGGTGAAAAAAGTGACTGTGACAAAAACAAGTATATGTCCAAATTTAAAGCACTCATAAAAGAGTTAATTAATTAAAATGTAATTAAGATTTAGTGTACGGCAAAATCTGTTGAGCTTTCTGAATGACGGAATTTCTGGGAAATCCACTGCGATTAGGAATCACATTGACATATGACTCATTGACAAACTCATCAACACATAAGTTATTACAGTACATTGCTTGTCTTGCATGAAATTCATATTTCACTGGAATGGCACTGTGGGAAAATACATGTTTGGTAATATTCCCTTTAAGCGAGAAATTATTCGGAAATGTAGTTATTTTTTCTCTAAAGTTGTCAACTCGTCTCTGTTACTTTATGGACATTCCTCTTTTTGGCATGATTCAATATGTATGAAGCAATCATTTTTCAAAAATGAGTATAGACAGGAAATAAGAGCCCTGATATTTTGCAATAGAGTAAATATGTAGCAATAGCACAGTCATCCGCTGCTGTGACGAAGACTGGAAAATGAGTCAGAGTTCAAATCTTAATCCTAAAACCACCACTGTGATGCAACTGTCTATAATTTCTGTAAAAGTTCTACTTTAATGTGAACCTTAGAAGTGTAAATATAGAGAATTCATTTGTATATATTTTGAACGCTGCTCTGCAGGCGTAGCTTACTTTCTCATATTTCAGAAACTTGCTACACTTGGTGTGTTTGTTACAGCAGCATGCTCTAGATTCCGATGCCATGTTTCAGAGCTAATCGCTCTCTCTCGCTCTCTGTCTATCTCTCCGTGTCGCCATCAGTGCCAGCAGCCCACCTCTTCAAAGAGAGCTGCCCTCTGGGAAATCAAAATTTAATTCGCCGTAACGAATGGGATTTGACTAACACTGTCACATCCGCGTGTTTGTTCAATGGTCTGCTCTCAACTCAGAATCAGAGATTGAACAACTGGGTCTTGTGTCAATGCAGAAACAGATGAAATTGATTACGTGTTGGAGAATGGTGGTCTGAGCAAGTGAAATAATTCACAAGATAGATAGATATTTTTCTTAAAGGAAGAGCATTTTATTAACCTAAAGAACATTTCCCCTCTATAAAGAACCTTATGTGTGGTGGAAAAGCGTCATGGATGCTAAAGGTTCTTCACAGAAGCATAGACGCTAATAAAGGACCATTATTTTTAAACTCACTGTGCACTCGATGGACATCTGTTTGAGATGGGGATGTTTTACCATGAACCTCCCCCTTCTCTTCCTTTCTTCTAAAAACATGCTGAGGAAAATCCCTTAGAATTCAAATAAATTGAAACAAATTGTGGGGTTTTAAGCAAAGGACAAAATAGCCAAATCAAGCACCTTGAAATGGTTAATAACAAATCCTAAAACAACTGTAATCATCCAATTAAATTAAGACGTTAGCTTTTAAATGTTGTGCGATAAGATTAAAGAGGGCTTTTGTCCAAGGCTTGATATCTATGAAATTCTTTCCACATTCAGTCTAAATCACTTGTGTTATGTTCAAAACCTTAGGGGACGGGGAGAGATTCACCACTGGGAGTGCAGCACAACAAATCTAAGCAAGCAATCATTTTTTGTCTGAAATATATCATGGGATGACTCCCAATGCTTGTCTGTAAGATGTTTTCTTTTTTTTTTTCTTTTTTGATTGAAAATGTTTCTTAAATAAGCCAAATGCTCTTCATCCATATTCATGACAGAGGCATGTGTAATTTCATGGATGGTTGGGTTGTGTTTATAAACATCTCATCTGAATGCTGATCAACTCGCCACTCTACTCTGAGAAATCCTGCATGTCTTGATGAAGCTGATGATGTTAATCAAGTCGATGAGGAATATCAAATTACTTTTTGATATTTCATTCAGGTCTTCTCTCTAATTTGCCATCAGGCAGGCAGGCCACTCGTCGCAAATGTTACCTGGGTGCTTGATGAAATGTCAAAACAAGACACCAGCAGAGATGACTGCATAAATCTCATTACACCACCCTGTATTTTCACTCATGCAAATATATGGCCATAATATGTTTTTAGCATTCTGCGTGTTTCATGCATCATTCAAAGCTTATCCATAGGTCCATCCAAAGGTTATCCGTGACATTTCGCTACTCAACAACTGTTTAGAGCTGGGCTGTATAAAAACTTGGTCCTGGAGGTCCAGTGTCCTGTAGCTCGAACTTGCCTCAACACACCTGCATGGAAGTTTTTAGCATGCTTAGTAAAAGCTTGATTAGCCGCTTCAGATGTGTTTGATTAGGGTTGGAGCTAAACTCCAGTTTGGATAGCTCTGGTTTAGAGAAAAGAGGTTGATTTCAGTGTTTTATTTATGCTTCATCCATTGTTTCTGGTGAGTCTCTTGTCAAGCTGTTATAGATCTCGGCTGGAAGGTTTGTCTGCATGGGGGCTGAAAAAACAGAATCCATGCTTCTTGAATCCATGCTAAATTTACTTTGTTTCAAGCATGTAATAGTGCACAATCTCTGTTGTAAATACTCTGTTTTACTTCTCTTTGGTTACTGACTGTCTGTATAGCTTTAATTGACTTGGTAGGCCTTAATCTAAGTCAGTTGATGAAAATTCCAGATCTTAATGAATACTGTAAGTCTGAGTCCCCCAGGATGTTTTGGATACGCTCAACAACTGTGGGTTCCTCTAAGGGGCTGGCAGAGGATGAGAAAAACAGACTCGTGCAAAGCAGAGGAAGCCCATCTATATGCTTCCTGCCTGCAGTTTTCATGGTTTGTAGTGTAATTTAAGTAATGGACCTTAAAGGGGAGTATTGTCATATAAAATATGGCAGAATAAATAGAATTTCTTCTACAATTATATCAAGAACACTAATAATATAATCCTCACATCAGTACAAAGGACATGCAGGAAGATTTAGGGGTTATGAATAAGATGAGAATATGAAGAAAACCATATGCTATTAACTAAGACCGGGGGAGGTTTGATCATGCTTTGGAGTTGTATAGCCTGTAGATATGAGAGGAGGAAAGAATGAATGGATTCTCCATCAACATATTCAGGAAGTACTGATAAGAAAGAAATAACAAGACAAAAATCCAAAACATACCTCCATTAAGTACCTCACACAATGAAAGATTCTAACAGTGGCCTATTATTGCGAATCTATAAGGAGATCTAAAGTATGCAGTGGATGAAGGATGAGCGTAATAAGATTTCTAAAACAGAAGCACTCAGCAACAGCAAGAGTAGAAACTTTTCTGTGTAAAAGAAATATTGGAGGTTATAATGTCTGCTAAAATGGATATTACTGAAGCTGATAATGCCAAACATTTGCATGGCTCACATTCATTTATTTTTTATTATAATTCTTTTATTTGAAATTATTGCATTATTTCATTTGTTACATTTCTGAAAACAACTGCATTGTCATTCATAGCCTTTTTTTTTGTTATTTAATAAATAATATATATTATATTTAGTATTTACTTATATATTTTTATATACCAACATGTTTTAGGTTTTATGATGCAAATACTGTACATGTACATGGCATATAGTATGTAAGTCCGAAAATGTGCATAATAACTTTTTTATCAAATCTAATGTATGTGCATGTGTGTATCTTAGAAGCAAGAAGATGTCCCAAAACGATTTGCTTCAGAATTCACGGTAAACAAACGTTTCTTTTTTTTTTTCAGACAGCAAAGAGAGTACATTAAATGATCAGTTAGTAAAAAACATAAAACAGTCTGTCATCTTAAACACACATTGCCGCTGTTTATGTGGATTTATAGTCTCACATTCTGTTCCTCACAATCTATTCAAGGATGCATCCCATCTGTGAGATGTCAGATCCCACAATCATGAAATGTCCATATTTGGGGAATATGTTAGAGAAGTTGCAGATGTATTGAGTGCTCACAGAAAGGTCTGTGTTCTAGAAAACAATCACTCCTCTGACTTTAACTGTCAGTTCATGCTGAGGTCCAAGTTAAGAAAAAGGACAACACACACACTCTTTTGACCCTCCCCCTCTTGAGAGCTCCATTCCCTACCCCACTTTTTTTTACCATCCCACTACCCTTATTTCTCTCGACCAACCCCGCATCCACCACCTCATTAGTCTCATCTTTGTTTCCATTCTCTCTTCTTTCTTGTGGTTCCATCCTCAGATGAGACGTCGTGTTCATTTCCCGACAGACTCAGGTCATCATGACTGTTTCCCCTCATCTGTGGTTTTCCATCAAACCAGAAGACCAGGAGGCCAAATGCTCATCTCAAACCAAAAACGCCACCGTTGTGAAAAAGAGATGAGTTGTGGGACAGAAAATGACCCCCCTGTTCATGGGTCAGAAATCTACGCAGCACTTCATTACTTTACAACGCCTTCCTATTTTCAGACTCTCTTTGTGTCACCTTTTGTGTTCAAATCAGCCTTATAGACCTGAGTGTAATTCTGTCTTGAAAAGGAACCACAAAACTGGGTCTTGGGTTAGTAATTACATTAAATGATTATCTCTATTAGCACAGTAACCCTGCTGTTTAAAATATTATACAAGCATGCATTTCCATAATTGATCCAGCAACCTGAATAAAGTCTTGAACGGATGTTCATTATTGTCATGCAAGTCAACAGCAGTGAACAAACTCATTATCCTAATTAGCATGTTCACCTTGTTTTCCAGTAAATTAATTTACATTAATTTAATTTACTTTAAGCAAAATTGTACACAATTTTAAGTAGATATATTTTAAAGATAATAAGTAAATTTAAATGTAAAAATAATAAATGCATTCATCAGCTTACCAGCTCTTAACCTTACCCTCATTATATTACAAATGTGAGAATATTATTCAAAAGGCAAAACAAAAATGAATAAAGTAAATATTTATTTTTGTAGTGAAGACGAATTACAACTAATACCAACTCCACTGCTTCAAACACAACAAAACTTCGAATCCGTTCAGTGCTCACATGGTTCAGATTAGGATAAATGCATGTTTCGATCAACTAGTTGTTTGTTTTTCTATCATCACAAATTGCTGTTTGGAAAATAGTTTGCGATTTCCTTTTAATCTAAACATGAAACAAACCGTGTGAGATATTCAAGATCTGTTCAATCAAAGCTTCTTTGAACCTAATTTTCCCACAGGAAAAAAAATATATCTCATGACTTCTGTTTAGATTATTATTTATTTATTTATTTATTTTTGCTGTTTGTCTTCCATATTGTTTTCTTTAATTTGATCTTTTTAGTATTAAAAATACGTTTTCCTAACCTCACAGTTTGAGCTCATTTAGATTAGAGCTGTAGAGTTTGTTTAGAAAGCGTAATAATAACAACACATCACAACACTTCTGTAATATCTGTGTGGCAATATTTCACAGACATCTGTGGTGGATTTTCATATGAGAGTCTTGTTGCTGAAAAAATAAATAAATAAATAAATAAATAAAACAAAACCTCTCTCTTATCTAAAAATAGCTCAGCTGTGGTTGTGGAGTCATGAGTGTTACATCATGACCATGATGAAAAGTCATATTTACACCCTGCATTGTCAGTCTGACTATACATGAGGTCAAAATTATTTTCTCTTTGGCCTCTTTTCCCAGAAGGCATTGCTGCAACAGTCAGTGAATGAATCTCTTAGCATAAGTCAGAATATGTGTAATGGAAACCAAATGACTCAACAGCTTTTAGCCAGTGTCCATATTTCATTGGCAATGTAAAAAATTAAGTTATACCGTGAAAGTGCATTGTGTGTTGTAAGCACAATTTCAGCTTGGTCTCATCTTTTAAAGCCAAAGAGCACAATTAAGCATAAAATTTTTTATAAACAATGAAATCTAATCGAATTTAATATTACTGTAAATCTATTAATTTAAACGGGTCAATATAACATCTACAGTCCAAACTGAGGAAAACACTTTATAAAACGGCAGTTCAAGAGTTCACTGATATTTGGAAAAACAACAGTTTTCAAGTCTACGTTTTTGGAATTTCAAGAACTTGTGTCACCCAGGGCAAATCAATCAAAACTGCACGCACAGGTGCTGCTTTGCACCTGCTTTTCCCCTTGGTGATTAATAAAACATGTCTTTTTAGTTATATCTGGTAACACAGTCACACTTTAACACATACTAGCCCCGAGGTATTGTGAATCAATGTCACTCCGACTGTTGAGCAACTCATGACAGGTAACAGCAATGTCCTGAGAGACACCCATAATTCTAGTCAGAAACCAAACAGAGGAGTTTTAAAACCACTAGAGGCTTTTACTTTGGAGAAAGCTCTAGTCTAAAGCGAACCGTTGGTGACAGCCAGGCCTGAGACGCAAGTGAGTAGGTCCATCTAGTGGGCAAAAGTGTAGCAAGCATAGCATGAACCTTTGACCAGTGTTCCGGTCCAGTTTGACCAGTTCTGTGGTCAGTTACATCAGCATGCAGTACTGTTTACAATTTTGGGGACAGCATTTTTTTTTTCCGAATAGAAATTATCTACCCAATATAACAATATATTCTAATTTAACAAGTGAAACATGTTTATCTTTCATAACAAAACATAACATAACATAACAAAAAAAAAAGCACACAAACAAAAAAAGTTGCTATGTATTTGGAAAAAGAACAAGATGCGCCAGTATTTGGTAATTTGAAAAAAGAACACTTGTCACAGCTCTAAAATATAATTGACCGATGTTTATTCAAATAAGGCACATTAAGATTACCATGGGGAGAAAGATTTTGTTGAATACTTTTGTGAATGTAAATTTGGGCTGTCTTTACACAAAGCTATCATATGACTTCAGAATACTTGGAAAATGGCATCTGTGGCATTATTTAGACTTCTGTAATGGACTTTTTATGATGCTTCCATTGTTAAAAACTGAACTACAAAAACATGCAAAATCAAATTGTTTTGGAACAATATAAGGGTGATGAATGCTGACATTTTTGGGTGAACTATTCCTTTAATCCCTTTATCCCTTTAAATCACTCTCCGGTCTCTCCTGCTCTCAGCCTTAACTTCATCTGTCAACATCAAATCAGAATTTTGACGCTTTAGTAGCTGGGATTCTCTCCATATTCCTCTTCAGTGCTTTGCTCAGCGTGTTTAAAATGATGTCTTTGTTGTTCAGAATGTTGTAGGTGGTGAGGTTGCT
>JAUMHP010000072.1:7257829-7274903 GCA_032361065.1 Enteromius trimaculatus | reverse complement strand
GGGCAGTCGTGCAATACATTTCACTTCATGTCATACCGTGTATGTATGTGAATGTGACAAATAAAATTTGAATTTGATTTAAATTTGAGATCATATTTAAAATGTTTACATTGAACACACAAATATATACATATAAATACATGGGAAATATTTCCAAAATACATACTCTGTACTATGTGTGCGTATGTATACTGTATACATACATAGCTAATAAATACTATTATGTAAAGAAAATCATTTATTTTGGATATGATTAGTCACGATTAATGTCATTTGACAGCGCTAGTTGTCTAGTTAACAAAAAATGGTTTGATGATAATTTTTTTTTTTTTTTTTTTTTTTACATATATGCTGTGTTTTCTGTTTCAGCTGTTTTACTGTTAAGTTCAAAGTTCAAAAAGCTTTTTGTAGCAAAAACTATAAGGCATGCGGCTATACATAAATTAACCTTTTTAAAAAATAATAATTTATTGAAACAAATAAGTACAAGCCTCGTGCGAAGTCATTTTGCCGCCAGAAGATGGCGTCAGTCGCTAAACTGTAGAGGACTGAGGAAGCGTCGACACAAACACGCGTTGGCAAATGTGCTCAAGGTGTGTTTTCATTCTCCACATTTTTGTAAAGAAGTTTTAATCTACGCTTTCTCTTCCCTTGCCACTTTTAATTTTACACACTTCTCCAGTGCTTCAGTTAACCAACCACTGAATTATGTCCTCTACTGACGGTATGTGTTTCCCGCTTGTTCACTTTATTCGCTAAAAGAAAATTTAAGAAACACATTCAATGTATGTGCAGTACTGGCGTTATAATCAGACTTCGTATGGACTGCATCTATTTGAAACAGTCTAGCACAGTCCCATTTATTCACATACAGATCCCCTGTTCACAAAATGCCGCACACTCCTGCAAATCATCTGTGCATTATATTACAATTAATTTATCCTCATACTCATAGTGTTGCTGTAACAGATTGAGGTCTTTATGATGCTCCTCTAAGTAGAGCTTTGTGGATGAAATCCTGAAACCAAGCTAAAGTGGGACAGTAGAGGGGGAAGGGAGATCTTTATCTTAAAAAGCCTAAAAGCTGCATGACATTTTATAACTGCAGATTGTTCCACCGGGAACGTAATATTTCTACATTTGTACGAAAATGACTTTCAAGTCTATTATTTTTCAATAAAATAACGTGTATTTATCAGTACAAATATCTTTTGTGGAGAGAAAAGAAAATCATTAAATGCTCATGAAAATGTTTACCGTTCCTTTGTTTAGATGATTAAATGTGTTTTTCTTTATTTTATCCTTAGATTGCAAAACTTTTGTGTGCCTTTTGAATTCTTTAAAAACTTTTAAATGATTGGGCTTTTTTAATTTTTACAAGACAATGTTTGTTGTTAATTTTACAAGACAAAGCTTTTGTTTAAGCTTTTGTTGCGCATAAAAGAAAAGTGAAAACACAAATTCCTCATCTCTTTGCAGTCCAGCTCATTTAATTGAAATTGGAGCGATTGTCTGATGTTTTGTCTCAAAGATGAGCGCCATGACTACAAACACCCCTCCTGCTCCACCTGTAATGGCTCTGAAACCCCACATTAGACACTCACAAAATGTGTTCTGATGAGAAACCTCAGCCTGTGTTCTTAAACACACACACACACACACACACACACACACACAGCCTCCAGGTCAGACTGACTCGCTTAGATGAATCTGTGTTTTTTTTCTCTCTCTCTCTGCTGGTATTATATGGTCTATTATGATTTGAAGATGGTCCCTAGCACTGTTTTTCACAGAGCAGAGGCTGAGAGATGGTATTGATTTGTTAAATCTGAATGAGAGGCTTTAGGTAACAGGATAGAAGAAAAAGAGTGTGAACATTGACGACATGCCCTCCAGAACAATTATCTGACAATCACTTCCATCAGAAAACAGTCAGAAAATACAACCATGTGAAATAATGAATACATGACCTGACAGAAAACAACCAGACTTTTCATTTTTGTACTTGATTATCTACATATATATTTATTTATTTGTAATAATAATTTATGTAAGCATTCTGTTATAGCATGAACAGTCTGTAGAATAAGGCTGCTGTTAATAAGAAATTATTTTCTGTATTGTTTTTACTAATATAACATAAATCCACAATACTTACCCGATTTATAGAGACCCCTTAAAAATACACGTTATCAGTAAACACAAACACCTGTATTGATTTCCTTTCTTTTTGGTTTGCACTGTTTATCTCTTACATTTCTATACATTCTTTACTTTTGCAGGAAAATAAAGCTCATACAGTATTGCTGCATTTGAATAATCGCCATATAATTTAAACCTGTAAGCATTATTATGTCGTGGATTCATTGGACATTACTTTTTATTGCAGTTTAAGTGCAGGTCACATTTAAGTGTATTTACATGTCAAATGAAAGTTCAAACTCCTGAACTTTCTTACTTTTACTAGACAGAAGCAGCTGTCTGTCTAATCAGCCCCCCCTCCCAGATGCAAGCAACGGACCACCTTTGTGCGAGTGTATGAACCTTTCAGAATATAATTTCAGAACAACCCCTCTCTAGCAGTAGCCTGGTATGGTTTGAACCCGTTCCCAGGTTTTGGCTCTACTTGTACATTTGACACGTTGTAGATGGCAGAAAGAGGTACAAGGAACATTAGCAGAATAAAGGTGCTAGCGATATAGAAGAGAGCCTGCTTAGCTCTACTAATGAGCTATTAAGAGCAAGATAGGACTCAAGTCTCTCCCCCTCGGCCTCTTTTGCAGCCAAAACACACTTTGTCTGGTAATGGGTGTATTAGCGGAGTAAGAATACACTGGTGTTAGATGGGGGGGGCGAGTGGGATCTGTGTGCGTGATTTTTTATTTATTTTTTACAGTAGCATAATAAATTTGAGGCGTTTATTGTTGAAACACGGCAACACAGTTACTGTATTAAGAATGAGTGGCATAGACTTTAATGCCTTTTATGCTTTATTATTTTATGTAGTTTTGTGATTTTATTTTTACAAACTTTGTAATCAGGGAAGCATATTGGTCCCAAAAGGGTTTAAGTATCTGTTTTAGATATATAATTTTTTTTTTTTAATCAATATTGATATTTAGTTGTGCATTCTAATTTTAATGTTGCTTGATGTTTGTTAACACTATTAAATGCCACTTATACTGTATATTATTCTTTATAATTTATATAATTAACTTTGGATCAAGTAAAATTACAGCTTTTTGTCTTAAATTTTTTATTTTGTTTTTAACAAAATTGTATTTTTGTTTTATTCTACAGTATTATTTAATAAAATAGCATAGAATTTAATCTCAGCTGTTAATTGGTTTATCAGCTGTAACATTAAAACTAGACTAAACGGAAACATAAACCTCACTTTAAAAATGTTATCAGTATAGAATTTTAATATTGGTGCATATTGGTATGCATGTAAACATTTTTTTTTACTTGGTTGTTAATCTGTTTGTGTCTCAATTATGACATCAAATAGTCTTGAAATTGAATGAATATTGAATTGTGGGAGTCTGAATATTTGCACCTATTCACAGCATCCATATAGACATTTTTTGAAGATGGTATTCTAAATGAGATTAGTGGTATAGTCCTGGCCTTTTTCATCAGTTTTATGCACTCCTGTTTTGTTTTTCCAAAATCCACAGGAGGTTTGTGAAATCTTGGAGTTTGTAACCCGCATGCTGCATCCCCCAGACTCAAAGGAGCTGCACACGACACAATGTGCCATTCCCATCTTCAGGTATTGTCATGTCTTGTTTCTTATTTATCTATTGATATGTCTGACCATCTGTCTTTTTGTCTCTATCTGTGTGCGTTTCCGCCCATCTCGCCTTTGTCCCTCTTCTCTTTTGACGCTGAAGTGTTTTGTTGTCTCTAAATAAATGAGGTGGGTAAGTTTTGCCATTCTGACACTGTGGGCTTTACTTACCATCTGATGGGAGGCTTTACCAGCAGTGACACAATAGAGACAAACATAGAGGTAGCGGAAACAGCACTCATTTTGTTCTGGATCTTCACAGCTAGTACTTCATTAGGGGTTATCTGAATAACCTTCACACAGCCATCTTAAAAAAAAAAAGCACAAAAATGCCATAGCTAAAATATTAGCATTTCATTATGTTTTGACTTCTATTGTTAATGACAGAAGTGACTAAACTGAAGGCCAGGACATTAATTTTCAACACAAACTACTAAATATTTGTAATATTTGTCAAGTATTAAAAGGTTGAGGCACGTCAATTTCAGTAGTCTAGATGCAGATGGCCCGCAGTCTGGTCCAAAAAACCCCCCACACAAAAAAAAGTTAAAACCTTTGCCTGGATTTGCTGGTAAACTTTGGTTTCTCTATAGTTATGGAACCAGCATAGGCCGTTTATTAAATGTATGTACTACTAAGTATGTACCTTTGTCCTGTCACTGGGACAGGACCTTCAAAGTTACACCTTTGTACCTTATCTCCCCCTAAAGTATACAGTACTGGTACTATAATGGTTTACTGTATATTAGTAACTAAAGGGTTGATATTAATAACTTAAGGATATATTTAGTACCTTAAAGATTGATATTAGTAACTTTTAGAACAAGGGTTCAAATTAGTATCTTAAGGATTGACTTGAAGGTATGTACAGTATAATTATCTCAAGGGTTGAGTTTTATAAATTACCTACTAGCTACAACCTTAATGTTTGGTTAAAGTGTTTATATTTTTATCTGAATGGTTAAATTTCATAATTTAAGAGTAAAAATATATATTACTACCTTAAGAGTTTATATGAGCAATAAAGGAAAACATAGTAGAACCTTAAGGGTTGATATTTGTAAGTTGAGGTTACATATTAGTTCCTGAAGGATTGACATTTATAAATTCAATATTCATATTAGCGTCTTTAGAGTTAATATTAGTTACTTTAGTGTATATATTAGTACTTTAAGACATGATAGTGACTTCAGAGACCATATTAGTGTCTTAAAAGGTAGGAAACCCTCATCCCAAACCTTACATACAGTTTGTTGTTCTTTTCAACAGGTATTATACGGGACAATAAAAAAGCAACAGATATGTGACGAAGCCTCTGTACCAAGACAGTTTAGTGTCCCACAGCCTCCGTGCAGGACATCTTCATCTTTTGTTGACCTGGAACGTCTCAGACCACAGCTGGTGCACGTCCCACCGAACTCTTTTTCCCAAGCTCGGAGCAGAATCGCCCCGTTGCCCCTGCGGCCCCCTTTCGTAGCCTCCTCTTACCTTTTCTTTAAACAATCCCTCCCTCTCATCTTTTCTTTAAACAACCTTTCCCTCTCTCCAACAGGCTGCCCCACACACTCTCTAAATGAAGTTAGTCCAGCACCCCCCTCCCCATCCTCTTCTGCTCCCTACCAGACACACTCACAGAATTGTTTGTTAATAGTCCAATTAGATAATTGCCATCTTTCACTCCTTTTGCTCTCCGTTTCCCATAAAGGACTGAATGGCTTCGGGAGGGGGTGGAGTTCAGCATGAAGAGGGCCTCTGGCCTCGCAAGGTGACAAGAAGGGTCCGAGCCTGTTCCCTGCTCGCAACCATTGGTTTGAATTGAATCATTGTAGCCTAATCAATGGTCTTATTGGATTACAGACCACTGCTGTTCCCCCAGATATTGTTGCGTTGACAATGAAAATAGGCGAGACTGAGTGGGTGGGTGTGTAGTGGTGTGGAAGGAGTGGGAGAGGGGAGGAGGAGGGGGGTCGCTTTGGGTGTTAGCGTTGGGATCTCGGGCAGGTTGAGTTTTTTAGCAGTGCTTTAACAGGTTTCTTGTAGGGTAAGGGGGCTGAGTGATGGTAGTATGGGTTGGGGTGTGCATTAGAGGTGCTGGGTAACTCGGGGTGGTTGTGCGCACTGTCCCCCGCTTGACAGTTCCCTTGTGTTCATCTCTTTCTTTTGTCAATCCGCGTTCATTGCCACTACAGATTCCTAGCGAAGTGGATTCCATTTTTTTCGTATTCCAGGTCTCTCCGCCTCCCTCATTCTTTTTCTCTGTCTCTCTCTCTCTCTCTCCACCGATCTTTCCCTCTCTCTCTTTTCGCTCTTTGCTTGTATCAGCTTCGAGGGTGCAGTGTGTGGTATCGGGCCGTTATCCGGGGGGAGATTCGCCAGCGTGTTCGTAAAGTTACCCCGACCGAACATCCACAGCCCGAAAGCAGGGGAACGGCCAGTGCTGGGGCATCGAGGAATGAAGTGGAACTTTTCTGGCGCTCCGTGATTGCGCGTGGTGGCGATTCGAGGCAAATCGTCTCCCTTGAACCTTTGCGAACGAGGGCGGAGAGGGGGGTCGGAGTGAGTGGACCCCTCAATCAGGACAATGTGTATTTCCCAAACAGTTTAGAGTATTCATGAGGTTACGCAAATGTGGAGGCAGCAAAATTACCGTAATCAATTGAAGCAGCGAGCATGCGTCCGTCCACAGCTCTGATTACCCGGAGATCAGCCTGATGTGAATGTTACAAGGAGAGGAGCTGTTAAATTGCTGTTGAATTTGGGTGAGAAGTCTATGATCATTGGGCAAGTGAGTCTGCACAGAGATAATAGGGCAGATCAGTGGACCGGGCAAGTGCTGGTGGCACATTAGCTATCTGACTTCGACTCCAAGCTGCTGTTTTACAGACAGACCAAACCTATATTACCCAGAATAAGCAGTCTGTGTCTGTTCCCCTGAATAGTTATTTCTTCCCAACAAGGAGAAAAAAGAGGCGAAATCTTCATAGAGGATAAGAGACTATGGACGTCCGCTACAGCCAAGACTCGGAGTCCGGTATGTTGCTGAAGAATGGACTAAAAGAAGGGAAAGAGGGAAAGGATTCCCAGGGGAACATTTCAAAAACGTTCCTGAAGGACCAGCAGGAGTCCTTCTCTCCATCTGGACCAGTGGAAAACTGCGAAAAGAGCCGGACGAGCTCAGGAGATCCTGATTACTGCCGGAGGATTCTAGTTCGTGGTAAGTTTAAAAACACTCCCGTGGAGCTTTCTGTACATTTTTTTTTTACTCAACAAAACAAAAAAAAACGAAAAACAGGAAATTTACTTAATGGGAACTTTTATATTTTGTCCATGGTTTTGTTTTGTTTTCCCCCCATGAGTGAGTGTGTATAGATTTGAGCGTGCACAAGCGTACATGATGCAAATTGATCAACGCTAAATTGAGAACTGGACAAAACTTGTCCTGTTTTGAAGAAAAAAACTGATTGTTATTTTATCAGCTTTTATGGTGTGTCTTCTGATACAATTTATCCACTGCAAATATTTGCAAATGCTATTTAAAATAATATTAAATATGTATTACTTTTACAAACATAAACGTTAAAATAAATAGAATTATAAAATTTGGAAAATACTTTGGCGCTATAATGTATTTTTGTGGAAGTTTTAATTCTTTACAGAACAGTTTCTGCGATTGTGAAATTTAAGAAATGATTTTGTTCATTTTATTCATAATGAAAAAAAACTTTTTTTGCATAGCTGATTATGTTGGTTATCATTTTTAGACTGTCTTATCATCTATCTTTGTATATGTAAGTGCATTTTTTTCCTCATAAAAAAAAAACACATTTTAATTGTTCTGTTAAAACCTTTATTTACTAAAACATTTGAATGGAAATTTATTTTTTGCATGATTATGGAGCATACATATAAAATTTAAATTTTGGAAAATTGTAAATGCATTATATTTCACATTAAGTTTTTGTTAGGTTTTTATTAAGATAATGTTTTGCAACAATTTGGATAATATTGTCTATATTTTTGTTAAATTGCTCAGATAGTTGTGCAGCCCCTCCTGCTTGTGTCAGCTGATTGTGAAATTCTGGAGAGCAATCAGCTCCATTAGTTTATTTAGGTTGTGAAGCTAAATCTAGGTCAGTCTCGGAGGCCTGCTGAAATATGAGGAAATTAACCTGATGAAATTATTGTGTAATTTCTTCAGTCATAATTCAGCAGCCAATACAATTATTCATTATCTGGATTTGAATAATCATGGAGAACAGTGTGTGTGAGTGTGTGTGTGTTTCTTAAATTATCTTGTCACAAATGTTATAAAACATTTTTTAAGAATGTATTTATTGCTTAATTTTTTCCTAAAAATGAAGGCACATTACAAAGACACAAATAACAAGAACTCACCAGCTAACATGTTTGGTCTATTTTTTATTCAATTATTTTTATTAATTTTTTATTAAAAGGTTTTATTTTTATTAATTTCATGCATTGATCTCCCAGTTTCTATGCATTTACAATATTAAATACTTGATTATTTAACATTTTTTAAAAAATAATTGAATACGTTCAGAGATAGAAGACATAAAAAAATGTTTTGCAGTATTATTTGAGACTATTTTTTTTGTTTTGTGCAAGTTTACCTACTACTTTAAACATGCTTTAACTTTTTCATTTTAAACAAAGTTCTTAACACTTTTACTACATGAAAATAAAAGAAAATTGTTTTAATTACTAAAATAATAAAAGTGCATTTATTTGGCATGACATACAAACAAGATGATATACAAACAAACTGATATTTTTAATAGCTTTTAGCAAAAAAAAATTTTTCTTGCTTTAAAAACATCTTGCTTATTTAGCCAAAAAACATAACATATACATACTAAAAAAATGTCAATAATATAAAGATTTCTTTCAATGATATGTACAGATATTTTAATGATAATCTAAGAGCAGGTATGAGAATTTGCTGAAAATATTTTTCCTGTCACATTTAGATGCCAAAGGTTCGATTCGAGAGATTATTCTCCCCAAGGGTTTGGATCTAGACCGACCAAAGCGTACTAGGACCTCGTTCACAGCAGAACAGCTGTACAGACTGGAAATGGAGTTTCAGCGGTGCCAGTATGTTGTGGGACGAGAACGAACCGAACTTGCACGACAACTCAACCTGTCTGAAACTCAGGTACAAAAACAAATGCACACATCCATACACACTAATACAATTTCATATACAAACTGTGATTATAAATATTACTGAAATCAACAAGTGCAATAAAAAAGAAAAAATGCAAAGACTATAAAACACAAATAGTCTGACACGTAATCATACTTATTATTTAATGGTTAAAATATATTATTAATACTCTGTACAAATAAAAAGACACAGATCTACTTGCTCACACGTTGTTCTTACTATACGATTTTGATCTTTATTTACTTTGCTTTTTTGATCATTCTGTGGCATCCCTTCACACCTTTTAAAGCATCAGTGATCCGATCACATCTTTCTGACATTTTCTCGGATAATTCCTTTTTTCTGCCCTTTCCATCAGTGCAATAGTTTGAAGGCTTGTTAGTGGCATGAAGGTCCGCTTTACAAAAATAAGCCCAGCGATGCATTTGCGGCACATGCTTTGCGCAGGGGTCAGCAAGAGGTCACGAGCTTGAGATTACATGACTGAACTGTACGTGCACTCTCTCTCTCGGCCCCGATTTATCCCTCTTTCTCTCTCTCTCTCTCTCTCTACGTGTCTCCCTGGATAATCTGCAGGGCAGGGAAACTCTGACTGCAATAGTAAGGCTAGTTTTGGAACCCATGTTATTAATTGTTTATTCATTAGTGATAATGTTCGTTATACCACATGCTTGCTTGACCAAGTACTACATTTATTAAAAAAAACACATGATGGCTCACAACAGTTCAAGACAGTAGTATCATTTTTCCCCATTTTAACGCTAAATATTTCTGTGATATATTGATCAGGGCTTCCCTAATTAAACACCCTGAACACCTGCAAACCGACAATGCTGTCTCAACGTTTCTAATTCTATTGGCCATTTGAACTGTGTCACATTCTATCACATCATCACTCCACTAACGACTTTAAAATTCTTCTTCTCTCCTGTGGGGCGAAATTAAGACATTTAAAGCCCTGAGGCAGATCGGCGCTGCTAACACAGGGACCACAATAGAGTTAGCTTCACTAACGCCCTCTCTAATGCCCCGTGTTGCAGTGCAGTTCAAATCCATGACTTGATTGCATTAAAGCTTCCCATGTCTGTTCTTGGCCGCCTGATGAGGAGGGTGAAGTGCTCCTTAATGACGGCTTCATGAAATTAACGTTTGTGTTCTGAAATACGAAATGTTTTGTGGAAAGCTCAAACTAGGAAAGTCATCCATTTGTGAAAGTGTACCAGCAATGCGTTTTGTATTTCTCAAAGGTAGAGTCGAGTATGCATTAGGAGGATATTTAAAAAATAAAAAAAGTCAAATATATATTATATATATATATAATTTATTATTTATATATTATTTTTCCCCCTTTCCTGGTCATGGCATCATCAAAACATTGTGAGATTAAACAAATGTGCATTTTAATGATATAGAGACAATGACAGGTTTGATGTGATAACTCAATGTTTAGCATTCCATTACAACACTGTTGAGGCATGCACTTATGTAACTAACAGCCTTGTTAAAAACAGCTGCATTCTTTATTTAATAATCTCGATTGATCTCAAAACCTTTTAAATAGTGTTATGATTTTTATGATTTTATTTTAGTAGCATTTGAGCTGTTTATTTTAGTGTATTTATAGACGTGACAGTTAAACTGCATGACACAATACGGAGATGTTAGTCATTCTTCATTGTTCTTATTTCTCTGAAGCTATTATCGATCATTTGAAGTGCAGCGAATATAATGTGGGCCTCCTTTTCGCTATAGAAAATGAATATATATTATGATTTTGTTCTGCCTTTGGAACTTGATCTAAACATGTATTATCAGGAAATTGCCGTTCCTTTTTCTTTGTAATCCTAAATTAAATGGATGCAGTACAATTACGTGGTTCAAAACAGTATTGATCCATCCATCCTTGCAAAAGGAACTCGTGCTGTGGTGTTTTTCAAAAGAACAAGCGTATGTTGTTGTTCATTAAATGGGTTTGTCTTTACAGTTATCATTTTTTTATTTCAAAATACATTATAAAAATTAATATTAATTTTAGCTAACCCATTATTTTTCCCTTTTTAGTGTTTTTTTTTTTTTTTATTGCTCCAAATTACATTAAATTGGTGTGTTAAGAATTAAACAAAAAGATTTATGTTATACTAAAATAATCTCATTCATTTGAACTTTTATAGTGTCTATGAATAGACTTCTATTAGTTAATGGTATCAAAAAAAAATCATAGAACTGTTTTACTTGGTAAACTTCATTTATTTTAATTTAAACCAATCTGACATAGAATTTTTTGCAAGCTTCCAGTATTGTCCATATTACAT
This sequence comes from Enteromius trimaculatus, assembly GCA_032361065.1. Lineage (NCBI taxonomy): Eukaryota > Metazoa > Chordata > Actinopteri > Cypriniformes > Cyprinidae > Enteromius > Enteromius trimaculatus. The sequence goes on along the minus strand of JAUMHP010000072.1, from coordinate 7,263,610 downwards.
TGTTTTGTGTTCTGTTTAAAGCTCATTTCTATTATCGTTCTCTCCTCAGGTAAAGGTGTGGTTCCAGAATCGTCGAACTAAACAGAAAAAGGATCAGGGGAAGGATTCCGAGCTGCGCTCCGTGGTCTCTGAGACAGCTGCCACCTGCAGCGTCCTGCGTCTCCTGGAGCAGGGCCGGCTCCTCACTCCCCCCGGCCTGCCAGGGCTGCTGCCCCACTGCGGGAGCTCGTCGCTAGGTTCAGCCCTGCGTGGGCCTTCCCTGGGCATCACCGCTAATGGAGGCTCCTCCAGCAGCAGTAGCAGCAGCGCGGCCAGCTCAGGCACAGCCGGGGGCAGCCCACCGCTGCCGACGGTCACCAGTTCGGGGACAGTCACAGGGCTGCAGGGATCTCCGCCTGCCCACGGGCTGTTTAGCTTCCCCATGCCCTCTCTGCTCGGTTCGGTCGCCTCACGCATCTCCTCCACCCCACTCGGCATGGCCGGATCCCTCGCGGGGAACTTGCAGGAACTTTCGGCCCGCTACCTGAGCTCGTCCGCCTTTGAGCCCTACTCGCGGACCAATGGCAAAGAAGCGTTAGACAAGAAAGTTTTGGAATGATCGCTAGGGGTTTCTTTTGTCAGGTTGTTGTTGTTGTTGTTGTTTTGAAATTAGTTTGAGCTCTGGTTATCTCTTCTTTTTTTAATCGCTTTTGCCCCCTTTTGTCTCATCAGTGATTTTGTGTTTTCAATCTTGCGTTTTTCATGTTGTCAACCTGCACACTTGATGCCTCTCAGAATTGTAAAAAGGTGGATTTTCTGAGCATTTTGCACTAAATCAAAGTTTCTCCAATTTGACACAAATGAGAGCTTGAGGAAGGAATGTAGCAAGAGATTATGGAGGGGAAGAGAGATGAAAATGCTTGCTGAGGCAATATTTCGGGGCACTTTTTTATCTTATAACTTTTTTGGAGCTGGACAGTTATATTCAGATTAAAAAGTAATCTGAAAGCTGCTGGGTAAAAACAAAACAGAAAAACAGTACAGAACATAGGCACCCCCCTGAACTCGTGGTACCATCCTTCATGTTTTCAGTTCGAAGAGCGATCTAAATGTGATTTTTACATACAGTAGTGGCATTTGCCAAGTCTCAAATAATGAAATCTATATTATATTGGGGTTTATTTCCAAAGGTTAGCTTACAATACAGTCATGCTGTGTCTTTATATACACAATTTGCTCATGAATTTGCCACATGAAGCTATAAGATCAGATGTCTATACCATTTTTGTATTCATTTGGTTAAACATGTTCTGACTAAATGGAAGAAAACACTGTCACACCGTTAAATAGTCCAATAGTCCTGTGTTCATTGTTCTCTAAATGGTTTCTGTGAGGGTGCTCCCAAAATCGAGTTTTGAAGGCAGTCTCAGTTTGTGAGTTTGTATGTCTTAAATATGCAGTTTTTCCTCCTCTCTGTGTGTGTGTGTGTCTGGGTGCTGGTACAGAAGTTGTAGTCCTGGTTTCCATGTTTAGATGCGTGTTTAACTGTGAGCGGCAACCCCTCTACCAACCATGTTTTCCAGAAGAATCTGAAGCCCTTTCTATTATCAGAGCTGAGACAAGTCGGATCTCTGAGGGACCAACAGGGTACGATTACTGTAGTATAAAAGCAAGAAGATTGAATAACTAAAATTGTTATTTTATTGTAAATTATTCACGTCTGTAATAAATAGATCATTAGTATATCTGCAAATAATGAAAGAATGAATGTATGGGGGGGGGGGTTCTGATTGAACAGCCAGTCAAAGCTCTGGTGGTGTTGTTGTTAAATATCTTGAAGTTTGTGAACCGTGGTATGAGTGTGGATATATATTATATATAACTAAAAAAATCTAAACAAAACAAATCTCTTCAGTCTTTCATTCCATGTGTAAATCCTAAGTGATGGTTTCATCATGTGATGTTCTTAGCATCTGTGTAAATCGTCCAAGGTCACTTAACACTGCCAGTTCTGCAGCGTTGGCTGACCTTGTCTTCTCGTGGTGATGTTCGAGAGATACGCAGCCTTGCATGAATGAATATCTCTGAACATCATGGAATGACAAATACTCCTACTCTTCATGTTTTCAATCTATATGGAGTAACGGAGACTGTCTCCTATAGACTTATTCCTTGTCTTGGTTTGATGATCAGTTCAAAGGTTTGGTTAAACTGTTTGGTTTATGTGGTATGTATTATTGCCTTGCAATTTGGAAACAATGCAGTTAGGATTTTTAAATGATTATATGGCTGATCAGTGAGATGCATTGGTTAATATAAGATGAGGTCAGTTTAAAAAAAACAAAAAAAAAAAACATTTGAGGTGTGTTATGAAAGATGGACAGCTGTTTTGTTTTTCCAAAAAAGGAGGGGGGAAATTCTGTCCTTGTGATTTGATTATGATTTTTCACTGCAGTTGCATTTTTTTTTTTAAAGAGACAGACTATTTTAAAAGAATTTGGGAGTATCAGGGCAGGGAAAGTGAAAAGTGTTTTTATTTTATGAAATGTTTTTGTAAATTTATGTTAGAATGTTAGAGGCTGAAGGTTGTAGAATGTCAATGACAAGCCAAGTGAAAGCAGTTTTGCACCACATCCCAACATAAAAGAAATCTGCAGGGTTTTTTTTTTTAGTTGTTAAATTATTTATTTGCTTTTGTTACTTTAAGTATTAAAACGTCAAATTCCAAAATCCTAAATTTAAAATATAAAATTGGTTGATATTCATTCAGTAGGCTTTAAACCTTCATAAATCCTGTAATTAACTTATTGTTTGTCTTTCTCAATTTTATATGCTTGTAATAAAGTTTGTGGAGGAAAAAAAAAACTTAGGATTTGTCAGATCTCAGACTTGTAGTTGAAACATGGGGTTTAAACCCCTTGTCGCAACCATTTTGAAATTTGGCCTACATTTTGTATTTTGTATTATATGCCGGTTTTAGCTTTTGGTCTGAACCATCACATGTATGTGTGCGTGTTTATATGTATGCACTGATTGGAGGCTTCTAACTAAAGGCTTTTGTCGCTGGGTTTTTGAGCAGTCTCTGCCCTTCTAAATCTTGGGAATCTTCCTAAAAAAACAACGGTCTTGGCCTCCTCTCTCCCTCCCCCCCTCGCTCCATCTCTCCTCCCTTGCAGCCCAATTAGGCTGAAGGTCGAGTTGCATTGTGGTTGGGGTTGAGGGAACGGGTGGAGACGATGGGGGAGAGTGTGAAAGAGGGAAGGGGGGGGGATTGTGTGAGACCACCAACACGTTCCCTGCGTCACATGACTAGCCCTTAAACCCCGGCCTACGGCGGGAGGAAAAGCAGCATCCTGTGTGTGTTTTGTGCTCTTTGTGCTTCCCTCACTTCCTCTTTTATTTGTGCTTACATATGGTGATCAGAGCGTAAACGCACGCTGTGAAAGAAGCCTGTATGATCATGGAGTGGACTCGTGACCCCCATGTTCCAGAGGAGCGCTAAATCCTGTTACGGCTCTCCCCGTTTTTTCCCTGAAGTGTCATACATGCTGACAGGCTTTTCTAACTAACTGATCCAATAAACCAATCAGTGGATTTCGAAAAGCGGAGCAGCTACACGTCAGTAGATTTGGCACTTGGACTTGCCAGTGCCCTTATATTTCAAAACACCCTTTGGTGGCTGTTGCCAAAAGGCAACAGCTACCAAAGCTCCCCGAGAATTAGTTTACTAATGTAAAAGTAATGTAAACACCTCAACTGATCCAATTTAAATTGAATTGAAAGAAGTGGCGCAGACCTGAAATAATTAGATCTTGTAAAAATTACAAAGCATAGTGTCTGTGTTTACATGTTTTATGTGATGCTTATTTTTATTTCCACGTCTTGGTCAGTGGATGGGATTGAATATTTACTAAATACTTAATATGAATAAATTACTTGTGTTTGGCACTATTCACGTCTAAATGTAAATCAGATTGTAGAATTAAGGCTTTGTGTGGATTGCTAAATAATGTGATCAAGAAACCCAATAAAGGATCATCTAAATAATTTAGGAGTAAATAAGGTACAAAATTGTGCTTTTTAGCTTTTGTACCTTCCCAGTGACAGCTTTGTACCTTTTTTTTCTGAGAGTGTAATTAGAGGCGTTACATAAAGGCTAATAAGAGTTAAAGGGTTTTGAGCTGATTAGCTGCCTACAGTATAGATTTACGTATGACTGTTTATGACAGAAACCTGCTGACCAGGTGGCGTAACACTAAGCCTATTACACAGCAGACGTCTCCCAACAATAATTAGCGATGCCAACGACAGCCCTTGCTGTGGTAGATTAAATACAGATGTTGTTATCAAATCACACAGGTTTCAAACAGCAATTATGCAGGTGTTATAAACGCCATTAATCGCCACATTAGAAGCAACAAGCATCTCATTGAGTCGCTGGAGAGCCGTATGTGTTTGCTTGGCCCGTGTGAGAGGCACTACACCAAAATAGCCCATTTCATAATGTTTTTGCATTGTTGTGTAATATTTTGCGCAATTAAAAATCACTTGATTTTTAACAATAGCACAATTCTGTAGTAGCAGAGGATTTATTTCCCACAGCGTCAGTTTCAGCCCTGCGTTTTGATTCAATTTGCGTTTGCATGGAGCAAGGTCGCTTCAAGCAATACAATAATAAATACATCAACACTCCAACCTCCCTCTGCCTGGACCAAACCGCACCATACTGCCCTGATTTTTTTTTTTTTACTGGAAGGATTGTGAAACGGATGATGTTTTTTAAGCGAGGGCATGACTCCAGTGGGTGGGTACTCTTCAGGGGCATTAATTTGCTATTTTTTGCATTCTGTCTGAAACATTTGAATTGACTCTCAAGAGACTTCACAAACGGCAGCATCACCACCGCAACACCCACCCACTCCAAACACTAGTGCTTTTCCCTGCCAACATGTTTCACATTGGAGTGTGTGTATGTGTGTGTAAACTCATATGCATACTGTATGTGTGTGTGTGTAAGAGAGAGAGAGAGAGAGTTAGGTCAGAGGTTCAGATCTTCAAATCTCAAACATTAGTTTTGAGTTTTGGACCTATTGTACCTGCTGCATGTAGAGACGAATCTAGTGGGAGAATGAAAATCACAGATAAGTGTGTGAAGAGTGTGTTCAAACATGTAGTGTAGCTGTCAGTTAGGAAGAGATTATAGCTGAGGGGAAAGTTACACAGATGCAGATGCAAACTGGTTGTACAAAAATATAACTTTCCTTTAATTGGGACTCATGAAAAAAAGACACAAATCTTACACAGTAAGGTTTTAATTTTTTTATGTAAATGTCTCGAATAAAAGAAAACGAACACACACAACATAAAACATGCTCCACCTCTGAAACAAATCTGCAATTTACTGACATCGAGTCTTATTTTTAAAGTCTTCCTATTTTTAACCCCTTCTCTCCCACCACTTTTCACAATCCAATCGTTGATATAAAATGTAACAGCAAACAGGCCTACATTCATTTCTTCTAACTATATCTTTATGCTCAGAAATGCATCACGTTTTGTCAGTAAAATGGGTTGTAAACATATTTTTTCTTATTGATTGTACAAATTAATCAATCCCAAATTATAATCATGATGCTCTAAAACAGTATGAATTTAATAACATAATAAATTCTGAGGAATGTCACAGATTTTGTGTGTGTGTGTGTGAGAGAGAGAGAGACAGAGAGTGTCCCCACAAAGATAGGAATACCAGTAAATTTTGACCTTGTGGGGACATTTCTTAGGTCCCCATGAGGAAACAAG
>JAUMHP010000072.1:7160486-7230669 GCA_032361065.1 Enteromius trimaculatus | reverse complement strand
ACTACAAAATTGTTATTTGTACTGTAAAAAACTGTAATTATAATAACATTTCATAACAGTGTTTTTACTTGAAAATGCAGCCTTAGTGACCCTTTTTTTTTAATGAAATTGTACAACTCTAACGTTCTTGTTTCTGTGCTTTTTGATTGATAGATTGCTGCCCAGATCTGTCGTCAGGCTGGTTTGGTGCAGAAATCAAAAGATGTGATGGACTACAGTTCAGAAAACTTCGCTATTGTCTTTGCTGCAATGGGGGTGAGTGGTTTTCAGTGTATTTATTTGTGCCTGTTTGTGCAAGTATGTGTTTTTCTTGTTTTTGTTTTTGTTTTTTTTCTTGTCATGATCGAAGGCTTGTTTTACTTGAGGTTCGTTGTGTGTTCGTTTTCTTAACAATAGTAAATCCAGCTTTACATCTAGGACTCTATGGCCCGGTTTCACAAAAAGGGCTTAGCTTAAGCCAGGACTAAGCATTAGTTAAATTAAGATATTTAAGCAACTTATACAAAAATGCCTTACTAGAAAATATTACAGGTGTGCATCTTAACACAGAACAATGACACTGACATATTTTAAGATATGTCAGAGCAAGATATTTTCATCTGAGACAGCTCAAACATGCAATTTAGTCTGGGACTAGCTTAAGCCTTGTCTGTGAAACTGGGGGTATATGGCTCAAGTGTTTGCATGAATTTCAGGATGCTTGTGTAAAATGATCCTCTCAGTGGATGGAATGTAAAATTGTGTCCGTTTTGTGTGAGTGAGTGAATGTTGGTCCTCGTAGGTGGTTTAATCCTGCTCCTCAAAACCACCTTAACCTTCTGCCCTCACCTGCCTCTTTCCTTCTCAAAACCTTTGTTATTGTCACCTGAGTGGCTGCGGTCTGTCCTCTCAGACAGGTATTACCCGTGTCAGGTTCACCTGTGTATTCAAGTGTGGAGGGCTTCCATTAACCTGTGCTTGAAATGTCACTGACCCAGCCTTGTGTTCTGTGGCCGCTGGGCTCCCAGCGAGGACTCGTGTGTAATGCATTGGCTTTTGATGTCCTGTAACTCTATATCTTGATTTTATGCACAGGGTGGTCAAAAAGCTAAACCTTTTATAAAAAGAAAAAGGATTTTCCTTTTTCAGGAAATGTACTTCAAGAGGTCATTTTGAACTGAATAGTGGAGATCCTGGTTGAACAATGAACAAGAAATTACCTTAATCGTGTGGTGAAACAGGAAGTGAAGGTCTTACTCTGGATTTTTTTTTTTTATGTTTTTTTTTGTATTCCAGGTCAACATGGAGACTGCACGTTTCTTCAAGTCAGACTTTGAGGAGAATGGTTCTATGGACAATGTGTGCTTGTTCCTGAACCTGGCCAACGATCCTACGTGAGAATTCATTTAAGTGACCTCTGTCCTCTTTGTAATGCATTTTGTATTGTATACATACTGACTATTTGAATCTTTTTCATTTTTCTGCGCAGCATTGAACGTATCATCACCCCGCGTCTGGCTTTGACCACAGCGGAGTATCTGGCTTATCAGTGTGAGAAGCACGTGTTGGTCATCCTCACGGACATGAGCTCCTATGCAGAGGCTCTGAGAGAGGTGAGGACCATATCAAATTGATCAAAATATTTCCTCATAATTAATTATTTCCTCATAATGGACCATTAAAATACAAGAGTCTGTGATTTTTGAGAGAAGTAGATTTTAGTTAACTTCCATAAATACTTAAAATTACCCAAAATTCATGTGCCTTTTTAAAAATTAAAAATAGTGCGCTTTTCCATATTACAAAAAATACATGGTGATCACTGGCTGTATAGATTTACACTTCAGTCGTTCAAAAGTTTGGGATTAGTAAGGGATTGCTTTCTTATTAATAGTTTTAAACAGCACTAAGACATTTAATTAATCAGAAGTGACAGTAAAAAAAACTTGACAGTAAAAAAATTTTGCAAATCAGCATATTACAGTAGAAGGATGTGAAATTCAGCTTTAAGGTCACAGGGCTACGATACGAAATAGATTTAAATTGTTTTAAATTAATATCACAATATTACTATTCTACTGTGCTTTTTGATCCAATAATGGCAGCCTTGGTGACCCTAAAAGGCTTGAAATATATTTCAGTGGGTTTATATTGGCAAACGGACAAGCTGTAAGAACGCACTCAGTGCATTTTTTTAAAGGATGTGTGTCTTTATTTATTTATTAAATCTTGTTTTAGCGAATTCAGCCATTTCATCAAACATGTTTGAAGGTCTTCTTTACAGAGTCACAATACACTTGAATCGCATATAAACTGTTCATATTGACATTTTATAGCAATAAAAGCATTCAAGGGAAAAGGGTTTTTTTTTTTATTGCAAAGGGATGCAAATCTGAAACGGGTTCTGTGTTTTGTGGTGATATTTCCAGGCCCCCGTTTTATCATGTCATGATGTTGTTCTCCATTTGAATTTTATACATGCTTAAACATAATTGACCTTGTAATGTAAATAACATGTAAAAGTCTCCATATCAATTGTACTGTGCGCTTCTTAGGCTAGATGCGCAGCAAACACATTTGTATTCCGTTATCATGTATCATATAAATAACGACCTTACTTAGAATCTCTCAACTCTGCTTAGCAAAACGAGTAATTGACTTTGCGTGCACAGGGCTGTTTCCTTTGTATCATGTTTCAACTGTTTGGCAGTGAACAAACCGCTATGACGACTATGAAAGAGCACAATCTCGTGTAACAAAAGCACTGTAACCTCCTCTTGACATTTGGAACAATATTGGAGGCTGGAGCAATGACCAGCGGAACGGTTCGTATCGTGTTTCTTCTGTGGCTTATGTTGAAGAGCCACTGTGTCCAATTGTAATGAATAGATTTCAGCACCATCTGCCAAGGTGCAAAAAAATCGTGTTTTAAACAACACCCGATGTTAAACCAAGACATTGGCTTTGTGCCAAATGGCATATTGATAGATCGAATCAAGTGTTATTGATCACAAGCACAGAAGTACAACATGCCGTGAAATGCTTTGTTGCCAGTCTCTGTACTGAATAGAATTAACATAAAAATCTATTAAGGTTAAATAAAGTACTCTAATTTAAAAAAAATTGTATTATATAGTCTAAACATAAGAAACCGAATTAGAATACAGTAGAGAAAAATATATATTTGTTTATGCTATACCAGTTATATTATTTCTGCTTTAAGTAGTATGTACTGTATGTATCTATTATGCAAATTGTCTATATGCATAAAATTAGCAACATGTGAGGTATACAACAAGACCACACTACAATGGTTATTCCACTTTATTCCAAAACCAATTTGCTCATTTTTTTGACCTTCCTATTGCAGTGTGATGAATAAACTAGATACTTAATATATTTTGTGATTTGATATTATTCTTGACTAGTTATTGAATCAAGTTGCCAAGAGGAAGCACGTTTTTGCAAGAATATAATTTTTTTTTAAATTAAAAAAAAAAATTAAGTGTTTTAGATTTTGGTATGAAATCATGAGTGAAGAATAATGTAATCAAGGAATAAAATCAAGGTTCATGTTGCTTTTGTTTTTTCAAAAACAAAATTGAATGTTTTGCATTAGTGTTATTGCATTCTATAAAGTGGATATATACTACATTTTTAGGTCGCAGTCCACATAATGCCAAAATAGCATGAGTTGTGTGGTTCTATGCCATTGTAAACAACAGTGGGACATTCTGACAAACAGATTTGTGTATGCTTTTTTCTGGCAGCATCTTCTGTCTTCCACCCTCATGCCAGTGTTTATCATTTTTGTGCCACAAACATGTTTGAATGTCTAAATGTGTCAAACACATAATGCTCATTCTAAATAGTTTGCGTGCTTGTGAAAGGACCATTCCCTCCTGTCTTTGTGCCGCTGTAACCTTGGGATGCATTCAGCCCTGTCGAAGCTGCCTGCTTTGGCTTCTGCTGTAGGCAGATGCTTCCAAAGAGCCACGGGAGCATTAACATTTAACTTCCTCTCCTATTCAGCCTGGTAAAGGTGAAGCTCAGAACAGTGTCTACACTCATATTAACCTTGGGAGAAGATCTGAGCGTATTTTGTGCTTATAAAAGCGCTTTGGTGTGCAAATGCAGCAAGTATAAAACGGATTAAAGCCATTTGATTGGTTTGTGGGGAACAGATGTTGCGGTTTAATTCTTGTGTACTCTAACTTCTATATACACATCACATGCAGAACATTCATGACATGATTTGCGGTTTTAGGTTTCTGCTGCCCGTGAAGAAGTGCCAGGTCGTCGTGGTTTTCCAGGTTATATGTACACTGATCTTGCTACGATCTACGAGCGTGCTGGAAGAGTGGAGGGCAGGAATGGATCAATCACTCAGATCCCCATTCTAACCATGCCTAATGATGGTACATGCACATACATGTTTATTTTTATATAATACTAACAGTTAATGATATACCGTAAAGCCATTTCAACAAATATTCAACTTCAGCATGTAACTTATCCTATTCTTTTTAAGCAGTGAGTTGAGAAGTGCCATTACTTTTCTATGAAACTTGAAATTCAGCCTGGTATAAAATATATATAAAATCAAATAAAATATTTAGTTAGTTAAGTTTTTTTTTATTTAATTATTTGTAATCATTATTATAATTTTTTTTTTTTTTCTCGGTTTAGCATCTCATTTTGTCTCCTTTTAGTCATTTTAATTTATTAAATATAAATATAAATTATACAAATAAAAATATAAATTATTATTTAACTATTTTAAGATACACATTATATTATTTTTTAGTGATTTCATTTAGTTGGTTTATGTATTTAGTTAGATATTTACTTAATTATTTAGCTTTATTTTAGTAATTTAATTAGTCACTTGTTTGTTTTGGTTAATTTATTATTTGATTTATTCATTTCTAATTTATTTGTTTATTTTACTTTTGATTTTTTTATTTTATTTATTTATTTTTTTTAAATGAGGACATCTTGGAATGCTTCTTAACTTCCTTAAGGTTTTGCAAGTTTTATGTCACTTCTCAGTTTCTCTCAGGTCACTACAGCCAAGTGCATGTGCATTCTTGCACACCTTATTGCTGGATAACATGTATATGATTTTAATAAATGTTCGTTATTTTCTTCAGTGACGAAGGTGTCCTTCCACCATTACAGAACTTGCTAGAATCAAAATGATTATGAACAGTTAGTGCTATAAAATGTGCGCTTCTTTATTTTGTGTTCAGGCCGGACACAGCAACTGCGCCCAGTAACTAGGACTCTTGATGGCTTTGGTTACTATAGAAACATCCTTGTGAAGGACCTGTGTGTGTTTCTGAATGGGTGTTCCATATTATGGCAGCACCAGGAAACCTCCATCTTTCCTCTTTCTCATTTTCTTTGCCCTTCTATCGCAATAACTCACCATCTCTTTTCTGTCCAAAACACTACAGTATTACTGTACCTGTTAGTATCTTCAGATAAGGGCTGCAAATGAAATGGCATATAAATGCTAAACAAAATCAACATCATTAATGACTAGAAGAAGCAATGAAACCTGCCTCTGTTTACAGATATCACCCATCCGATCCCTGATCTGACGGGATACATCACAGAGGGACAGGTGTATGTTGACAGACAACTGCACAACAGACAGGTGAGAAGTTTGATGCGCTTCGTATTCATGAATTTATTATGAACATTTTAAAACGTTTTGCAAAGTTAGAACACCGTTTTTGCTATTACTTTCATGAACTCTGAATTTCCCCATTTAAGATCTATCCTCCCATCAACGTACTGCCATCTCTCTCTCGTTTGATGAAATCTGCTATCGGAGAAGGCATGACCCGCAAAGATCACGCTGATGTCTCTAACCAGCTGGTAATTAAGTTGGGGACGTTTGTTTGCCATTTTAATTGAGAGATTGATTTCATGCTGATTCTGACTCTTTCTCTGCAGTATGCATGCTATGCTATCGGTAAAGATGTTCAGGCCATGAAGGCTGTGGTGGGTGAGGAAGCTTTGACCTCAGATGACCTGCTGTACCTGGAGTTCCTGCAGAAGTTTGAAAAGAATTTCATTACTCAAGGTAGCTAGCTCAATACCACATTGGCTCATTCACTTTGCATGTATACATTTGGCAGAAATGTTAGAGATGTACTCACAAAGACCCAATTATTCTGTCTTTTGCAGAGAATTTTTTTCTGGTGATTGGAAGTTTTGCTTTATTTTAAGCAGATTTTGTCACACTAGAGCTTTTTTTTTAATTCCAAAGTTCTTCCAACTGTGTGAGTGTGTGTGCATACTCGATCAGGCTTTTTTATTTTCTAAATCGGAAACCACTAGACGGTACTTCTAATGCTCTTGCTCTGCTGCAAGCACTTTCGCCTTAGTGAATGTTCTTCTCAATGCAGCCGCTATTCAGTGCAGCACACGGTGCAGCACACGGTGCAAGGCCCTGCATCAATCCCCTCCACTTCACTTTTTAAAAAAATAACTATATACGTCTTTCATATTTGTCACAGCCTTATTTTGAGGATGAAATCCCTCAGCCTCCTTCGTGTCTGTCACGCAGTTGCTGTGTCATTACCGTCATTGGTAGAATAGGGCATTGTTCCACCAACACATGTTGTACTCCAACAATCTAAGTTATTGCTTCTATTTACAGAGAACAAAACATGCATTCATTCATCCTCTCAGCATTGAAGCACGTTTCTGTTTAAATGAAATATGCTTTTAAAGATGCTATGTGTCAAACAGCGGTTTTGACCGGATATTCTGCTCATTTACATTCTTTTTTTTTTTTTATTCAAAGATAAAACATTACAGCTCTGAATAATTACCATCTGATTATAATTCTTTTTTTATACTATTTTATACTATATTATTATTATTTTTATGTTTATATATCTGTCTGTGTACACCAATCAAAAGTTTGTTGAGTAAGTTCACATTATATATATATATATATACATATATATATATATAGATAGATAGATATATAATTATTATTATATATAATTATATAATTATATATATAATTATTATTAAGTCTTTTGCTCAACATGGCTGAAATTTTATTTTTTAAAAGATTCAGTAAAAATAATACACTTTAGAAATTTATTTTCTATTGATATGTATTTTAGAATGTAATTTCTTACTGTAATGGTAAAGCAGAATTTTCTGCACCAATTACTCCAGTCTTCAGAAATCATTCTAATATGCTTCTAATATCATTCTATGTTATTATTATTATTGTTATTATTATGTTAAAAACAGTCGTGATGTTCCTTTTTGTGAGAACCATGATACACTTTTTTTCAGGTTTATTTGCTAAATAGACATTTTAAAAGATAAAAAGTATAGATAAAAGGCGAATAATTTCTTTCCTCCCTGCAACCTCTGACATATGAATGCCCAATTTTATTTTGCTAATACAGGTAAATGGGATTTTTCAGGTCTTTGGCACCCCTTTAAGAAAACCAATAAGTCCCATCAGTTAGATACAGCGTACTCAAGTCAGTAGGGTCTGGTGCAAAATTATTCAGAATAGAAATAAAACATTTTGTTGGTCTTGGCTCAAAGATTCCAATAATCTTATGATACATAATGAAAGCGTGAATGTTATGTCATGTGACTTTGTATGTCTATTTCTCCAGGTCCCTATGACAACAGAACTGTGTTTGAGACACTGGACATTGGTTGGCAGCTGCTCCGGATCTTCCCCAAAGAAATGCTGAAGAGAATTCCTCAGAGCACTCTGGCCGAATTCTACCCGAGAGAGTCTGCTGCCCGTCACGGAGCCTCCTAAGACCCCTACTCCTTCTAGAGGCCTGGGTTAAAGGTCACATGACCTGTCTCCCTCAGAGAACCTCGCCCCTTGTGTCTACCTTTACTTGACAAGTGGTGTTTAGAATTACACGGCATAACTCTGGGATAATACACATTTAATGCATAAAATGGTTATATAAACATGCATCTCATTATCCCATGTTTTATGACCACCAGAGATTATTCCATTATTCCCCATTGTTGTGTTATACATGTTTGTGTGTATTTTGTGTGCATAGAATATGTAATCGCGATTTGCTTTTGTTTCACTGTTTTGTTTTGGAGACGCATACTGTCCTGTAGTACACCCACCCCGGAGTTATTTCGCTGTCTGCAGCCTAAAGAGAAAATTTGAAAACATTTGAGCTCAAAGGGAAAAATTCTGAGCTTATTTACACATTTACATGCTCTTTCTCACATCCTCCATTCATCACTGTAACAAGCACACAAATAATGCCACATTTTGAAACATTCCAGTGTAAGTCATGAGAATATTTGATTTACAAAGTCATTACCAGCCCTTTCCTTGAAATGATTTGCTTATATTTAATGTCCAAAAAACTAATTCAAATGAATGTTTGTACACCAAACTTTGTGTTATGCTGACAGATAGGTAATTATAGATGTTGAATGATCATATAGTGTGTATGCTTGTCACTGACAGCTGTTATTTCCCTTTTAGAGGAGAATGAAAGATGTTTACGCCATCTGTGTTTTGAATTATGTGCTGAGATATAAGAATGATTAAACATTCCCCTCTTGTATGTGTAAATGCGTTTTACCTGTGTTGATTGCTGTTAAACCTGTCAAACCTCTCAGATGAATTAAATTATATTGTTATATCGTGATTGGCTGACTACTTCATTCATTTGTCCTAGTTATGTTAATTGAGGTGAATGAAAATGCCAGTAGGTTGTTTTCTCTGGCTAAAATTGTGTTTACGAAAGTCTTTCAGCATAACTGTTTCCAAAACAATATGTACTCCTGTAGTTAGTGGGTGTTTCTTTAAATTCTGGCATTTCTATGCCCCTCATGGGTTGATTTTATGAAAAGTAAAAGGTTTCATTTGTTCACTCATTTAATATTTAAATATGTTTACAATTTATTTTTTGAATGTGTCTTAGACCTATACTGTTAAAATTTGTAATAGAGTGTTTTGGTTTTGACTGTTGTCTTATTAGTGTGGCCTATTTTTATTAGTTTTTTTTTGCCCTAGATTTTGTTATTTGAAAGTTAGTGTATTTGTTTAGGAATGAAAGGAAAAATAAGGTGAGATGGGTAAAGAAAACATAGGAAAATATCAAAGTTGTGAAAATCAAAGAACCTTTTTATTGTTTATGTCATTTCCAATCTAGCAATAATTTTGTGTGATGAACAAGCAGAAAGTAAAAATGGTTATTGTGTCTAGTGGCATTTATAAACGGCGCTATTTTAACATTTTATTCTGAAATTGTTTAGATGTCATTTCCACCCCCATCATTTGCGTCACAGAATGCTGTTAAATATTACAAAATTTGGTATGATTTTTTTTCCACACGGGTGGAAATTTCCATGATTTTTTATTTTTTTATTTTTAAAGGTTTTGTTTTAAAATAATTTATTTACTAAACCTTTACGGAAATGGTTTCACTACAAATTAACCCTGGTTTTGCAAACATTTCTGCAAATAGTTGAACAATGGTATTTGTAGTAAAAATGTGGTTATACAAATGGTTTTCAATTCGCCAAAAAAATATGTTATGGTTATTACAATTTTACTATAATAAACCAATGTCAATGCATACATGTCTAAGAATAAGGGAAGACAAAATACTGCAAAATCCGCTTATTTCAATGGAATTTTTGCTGATACCATTTAGAGAACTTTGGTTTTCGAGGGAGAACTATTGTTTGCATGGTACATTTTTACTTTACCGAAGCAGCCGGGTGACCGTAGGTGTGACCAGGTGTCATTTCCTGTATCGCTCACGCTGTGCTTCACCGGAGTTTGGAATCAGTAACCACAGGAACTCTCGATGGCGTCAACGGGAGAGCAGAAAGAAGTGAAAATGATTTCAGATCTGTCCAACCAAGGTAAGCAAGAGTGACGGTGTCGAATGTATTAGGAGTGCTGTACCCTAACCAGTGCGCTTAGAAGTGTATAGAAACTAGGTTAATGGAACTCTGTAACGGTCAACACACAGGTAATAAAATAACAGGCCTATAAGAAATAGTGTTTTCTTCTTCTTTTCTTCCCCTCCCTAGTTATAACACTCATCTCAATAACTTTGGTTAACTTTTCCCAGAAAGAAAAAGCCCGTAATAATTGTACGAGGAAAAAATAATCTATTTACCAACCGACAAATTCTGAAGTGGAACAAAGATTGTATTATTACATTCCATGTACTTAGTAATATCTTCTGCATCACGCTGAGGAAAAGACTCCTTTGCAAATACTCCATGAATCCTTTTGCGTTTAGAGGCTTGTTTGGACATGTTTTGGTTAACATCCTGGCATTTCTTTTGTTTTCATGTACAGAAGAAACATATTACTCGTTTAGTTATGTTTTCCCCAGCTAAGTAGTACTATACTCATTGGATAACCAAATAACTGATTCTTGTTATAATTATTATTGGGAACAATTTCTCTGCTGATATGTAAAACTTGATAGAAACTATGGGGAAATTGACTTTGATATGATGTGCATTAAAACAACACATTCCAGAGTTACTCAGAACTGGGTTCTAGGCTTTTTCAGTGGCCCAAAATGTGACCGTTGACATGTATTGGGATAATTATTTATATGACGCCATTTTTATGTTAATATGATAGCTGTGCCAGTATTATGACGTTTTATAGAGCTTTGACACAGATAGCATCTTTGAAATCTCTATTCATGTTTAAATCAAGACGTCTGTAATTTCATTTAGGTTAAGCGCTTCTTAAAATGCATAATGTTATTGTTGGAATGAAATGAGTAAATGTTCCTGACTGCTGTATAATTTCCCTCTAGAATTGAGTTAGTAAACAGCAGTCTGAAAGATGTCTTAAGGAGAGATTTGTATGGTATCCTTTTGCTCAAAGTACCCCACTAACCTTATAAATAGAAAGAGAAAACATTAAGATTATTCACATTATTCTACTGGAAGACTTGAAAAAAATGAAACTGAAGTTGCTGTCTGCTCTGTTTTCTATGGTACTTTGTGTCACTGTGACATTAATAATCCAGACAGTGTGGTGTAAACCCTTTACAGATCATGTCTTCTGTTCTAAAATTAGCTGCGTATTCAGTAGAGCCGATGCTGATTCATACAACAGGCAGAATGTAGACAGATATGAGTGGAACTGTCATCATCCTTGCAATTGCATTTCTCATCCTGGAGGAGAATTTCCGCTATTTGTAATTCTGTATTTTTGCAACATTAAAAATACTTTTAGATTAGCACTCATTTCCATGAGCAGTCCTCACACTGGAAATGAGTTGTGGTTTACAGTAGAAGTTTCCGTCTGAGTCGATCTCACGTATAGTGTGTTGCAAACACCTACTGTGTAGTTCATGCGAAGTTGTAAGAGATGTTTAACTGGCATCCTTGTATTTCAGCAGTACTTCTCCAGTATGAAAGCCTCCAAAGAGAAAATGAGAAAAGCAAAAAAGAGGTAAGATGTTACGGCACTTCTATAACATCTGTTTGTGGTCTTAAAGGCACAGGCCTAGTTCACCTGAAAATAAAAGTTTATATATATATATATTCTGTCATCTTTACTCACCTTCATCTATACTACTTGTTAAAAGTTTAAGGTCTGTAAGATTTGTCAGATGTTTTTGAAAGAAGACTTTTATGTTAAAAAGGATGCATTTATTTCTAATCTACATATTGTAGTAGATTTGAAAGATTTCAGAAGGAAAACGTGACACTAAAGACTCCTGACAATTCAGCTGTGCCATCACAGGAAGAAATTTCATTTTAAAATATATTAAAATAGAAATTAGTTATGTTAAACTGAAATAATGTTTGACAGTATTACTGTTTAAACTGTATATAAATGTTAAACTTAAGTTAATGATGTCCCTTCCAAAATTATATTTTGGAATGGTTTGCTTTTTAAAAAAAAAAAAAAAAAATATTATATAAATAAATCATATTAAATGAGTCCAGATGTTTTAAAAAAAGGTTCTATCAGTGCATACTAAAACAGATACAATATATCATATAATTTTATCATATAATGATACAAAAAATTATATGACGTGATATAAAGTTAATTCCAGATTTATTTATTTTCAGTGTAAAAAAATGCAGGAGGAGAGAGATGACGCCTTACGGAAGCTGAAAGAATTTGAGCAAGGTTGGTTTTGTAAGATCTTAGACTGACTTCAAAGATCTTCACATCACAAGTGTATTTTAAAACATTGATTTATAAAGATTACTTTCATTTCGGTTTCTATAGGAAATGCAGGCTATATGTGCTTTGCTCCTTGGGACTTTGATCCCAGAATACTGCAAGAACTATGACACCATTCTATATGGACACACCCAGCTATTCCGTAATCATCATTTCCTGTTATGCCTTTTTCCACTCCAATTTTAATGTTATTCAAGCTGCAAAATGTGTGACCAAATTAAGTGTTTGAGTTTGCATTCACTCTGCCCAAAATGGGTATGTAATGCTGGGTAGGATATTTTGATGAATACATCAGGTACCAAATTGACATCTGAGATGGTCTTTTTTGCAGACACGAGGGGAGCTATCGAATGCTTTCGCTCTCATAGTCTGAAGTTTGGGATTGATATCAATCACATCAATCACACACCTGAGTAAAGGGGGAAAGCGACAGGTTTCAGCCTCAGATAGGTTTTTCGGTGGTCCCTCCCTCACCAAATCGCCCACACTTCACCTCTCTCTCGCTTCTATACAAATGTCACCTTCTTTTTCTTCGCCGGGGGGAAACGTGGAATTCAAATGTGAATTAAAAGGCGAAATTTTAAAAAGCACAACAAACGGCCGGTGGTGTTGGGGAGGAGGGAGAAAAAAAGCCATTACATTCTCATTTTAATGCACGAAATAGGTCATTATTTGATAGAGGAGAGCGTGTGTTTTTGTGAATAATCTTGGCCTTTGCTCATGTTTCCTCCGCCATAAACACGTATTGTGTATGACTTCCACTTAAATAGTGGCTGCAGCTTCTAGCAGAGCAGCTGCATATTAGGAGCTATTACGTGATTTCATAGCTCTTAGAAAATTGCTCCTATTCACAACGAAACGGCTGGGGGTGGGGCAGCAGGTTTTTTTTGTGGGGTGGGGTGGCGGGGTGTAGGTAGTGGGAGGACAGGAGAAAAAGCCCCTAACACACAATCATGCCTTTTCAATTGGATGGCAAGGTTGATGACAACATGACCATTGTGTTCTAATGATAAGACCACAAAGGCATCTGCCCCCTCATCAAGCTCGGCGCTGTAGAAACAGCATCAGAGGCTCTAATTCACTTCTCCAACACGCAGGCCCGATAGCATTATACTCTGCGTCCTCGCGCACGTAATCACTGTCTGTCTCTGAGAAGACGCGTGCGCGAAGAGCCGGGGGGAAAACGGAGGAACGGTGCAAGAAGAAAGAGATTTGAAGATGCAACGTTGATGGCGAGGCCAAAACTTACAATTAAAGCTGCCAAGCCTGACGTGTGAAGTCTCCCCCTCGTCCCCCTCCTGCTCCGCAACTGCCTCACACTTAGCCCGGTTTATGTGTAGCAGCTATTACAATTAACCTGTCACTTAGTGCTAGTACTACCAGTGAGAGAGAGAGATGAAAGATGGGGTGGAGGGGGACCAACTGGCAGCTAAGTACTGTTTAATGAGTGACAGCGAAAGGCTTACAGCGGGAACTTGGATATCGCAGACACAGGCGTTCATCAAGTTTTAATTAGGTGTCATTGGGAGGCAGCCGCTGGCCGTGATGGTGCTAATTCCTGTTTTTGCCTCTCAACCACAATGTGTAATTAGTTAAGAGGCTGTGAGCTGGTCCGCGGCCAGTCTCTGGTGATTACGGACACAAATAAGGTAAGAGCTCCGGGCGTTAAGAGCATCTGCCTCTTCCATCTCGCCATCTTCCGCCTCTTTGGAAGTTGATAGATTGCGGCTGCTCGTCAGACTGACTGCGTTTTGAATTTGAATGTTGAACGTTTCGTCTCTAAGCAGCTTGTTTTGGAGCTGTGAGAAACTAATCTCAAATGTTTAGAAATGTATCACAAAGAGAGACTCTTCAGAGACACTGTGGATTTTTTTGAAGGTTCTTGCCAGTGAAAGCAAGGAAACACCACAGATAACTCGATTAGCCCAAACAATGAGCCTTGGCTAGACAGGCCTGCGCTGATCTCAGTCTCCCGTCCCTATAGGATCAGTATGAGGGACACTGAACTAATTCAAATGGATCTATAGAATAGACAACAGTTCTGTGAAGGCTGAGATGAAGAGGTTATTGTGTAGAAAATAAAATATGACAGGAAGACAATAAGAAGGACATTTTTTCAGCATTATGATGCTTGTGTTTCTATATATATAGTTTAGGGTCAGTTTTTAATCCTTTTGAAAGAAGTCTCTTACGCTATTCAAGGTTGCATTTATTTGATCGGAAATGCATTATAAATTTAATTCATTAACTTTAATGCAACTGACTTTTCAACAGCCATTACTCCAGTATTAAATGTCACATAAAGGCGGGTGTACGCTGTGCGATTTTTGAGGCCTTACGAGCTCGCATGCGATTTGTTTTTTTTTTTGGTTATCGTAGGAAATCGTCTCTTCTCTTATGGTCGGGGCCTCGTATAGTGTGTGAGAAATTACGAGACGAGCAGAGCCTTAGGAGCACGTCCCAACCTCACCATCATTTTTAAACATGTCAAAAAACTTGTTGAACGAGCCGATTGTTGAGCAAACTGGAAATGACCAATCAGAAGCTAAAAAAGAAAACCACAGAAGAAGAAAGATGAACATGGCAGCCCTATGACTGTCGATAAAGAGGACAAACAAGGCAAGAACAGCGAGTGCTGTATGATATATCGAGCGGCATTTAAAATAATATAATAAATAGTAATAATCCATAAAAAATGAACTGTCAATATTTATTTCATTCTCTGCCCTTCAGCCAAACTCTTTGCCATGGTCTTCGTTTTCTTTTCTTTTTTCTTTTTTGTAAGCCTTGGTGCCACAAAGAAATGGATCTCTTCCTCAGAGTCCACGTTTTTGGCGCGGAACTTCGTGAATGTGATTGCCTTGGAAATCTGAAGGTTAAAATCATGCAGTGTACCACTGTGTCCATAAACAAAGTTACTTTGTGTGCTGATTTGGTACACAATAAACATATATTATTATTATTATTATTATTATTATTATTATTAGTTAAAGTAAAACAGTTATTCTGCTTAATATTTTAATGTTTTACATCACCGCACCAATATATTTTATTTAAGGATTCATATGATTAGAAAGTTTGAAAGAACATTATTTATTTGCAGTAGAATTTTTTTGCAGGGTCTCTTTAGTGTCATTTTTAATCAATTTCAACATTCTTCATTATTGGTATTGAGTACATTATAGAGATCAAATGTCACAACATGTATAGAAATACCAGTCCATTTTTACATTATAGTTTCCCATAATAAAACAACGTAATAAATCATACATAAAGTGTTTTGAAAATCTAAAAATTCTGTGAGGTGTAGGTTTAGGTTTAAAATACAATAATAAAAAATAAAATCATCATGCCTATGTAATGGCCCTTCAATGATAGGAATATATGTGTGTGTGTTGGAAAGGGTTCGAATATCCAGATAATGCTGGAAAATTGTTAATAGTCCAACAAAGTGACAGATCAGTGGATACAAATGCTCCATGTCCATATGAGTCTTTAAATTACAGTTTAAAAATTGCTATTTTATTTTTGATGACTTCTACATCAACTATTCAAACAGTTGAAATCCTTGCTTGTGTTTTGTTACCATGTGTTTTGTCCACCATATGAACTGAGTCCCCAGCCGACTCACTCGAAAGGAGTCTGGAGAGCAAGATAGCTGATAAAGAGCTGTTCTAAGTTTCAGTGCTCTGGACAGAGTAATTGTATGATGTTGTGACCCTGTCTGTGAACGTCATGATGTACTGTGCTGGCTGCTCCAGTGTGTGCATGACAGACAATTAGTTGTGTGCTTGCCTGTAGTGACAACTGTAGTGTTGTTTGTGTTGAAGAAAACATCAAAATATTTGACATCTTGCTTGTCTTCAGTGTCACACAGGGTGATCGAGGAGGTGAACAACATTCAGGAGACTCTAGAGATCGAGAAGACATGCAGGGAGAGTGTAGAAGCTTTGGCCTCCAAGGTGGGCTTTTACAATAAAATTCTGTTCCATGTGCTCCGGTTCAGTTCCTGATTTAATTCTGTTTTATTTGAATCTCTTAATGTATTTCATTTGATTCTGATCTGTTGTGAATTTTTTGATTTTGTTGCTTTATATCATTCTGTTATTTTCTTTCTCATTTTATTCTGTTCTGTTTTTTTACATTTTTAGTTCTGTGTCATTTGATTATGTTCTGTTTTGTTCTGCTCTCCTCTGTTCTGTTCTGAATCATTTGATTCAATTTTGTTCTTATTGATTGCCTAGTACTTTTCTGTTTTATTCAAGTCTTCTTTGTTCTGTTTCATTTGATTCTTATTAGATTCTTCTTTATGCTCTATTCCTTTGATTTTCTTCTCTTCTGCTCTGAACTCTTCTGCCGTGTTCTGATTCAATTAATGCTTTTGTGTTCTGTTTTTTAATTTATTTGATCCTGTTCTTATTTGTTTGATTTGATTCTGTTTAATTCATGTGATCCTTTCCTTCTGTTTCATTAGATTCTGAACTGTAAATTTTGATTTTGTTCGCTTCTTATTCATTTGATTCTCTTTTGCTCCATCTCGTTTGATTCTTCTTCATGTTCTGAAAATAACAAATAGAAATAGATCACTAAAGTATTTAATGTTTTTACATTCTTTACATTTCTTTTGGACCAGGGGTAGAGATTTTAGACATGGCGAAAAATTGGTTCACCGTGGTTTTACTTATGATTAATGCTACAACTGGGATAGTAAATAAAGCGTTTCGGAAGTATTATTAATATACGACTAATATCAACTTTATTTAACCCACAGGGGAAACTGTTACTAATGATGGAAATTAACTAAATTATTATTATAATCAACGGTCATCCATAGGTAGGATAGACTAATTCACTCATGCAACTTTCCCCTCTTTCACGATCGACTGATTCAACTGATTTAAGTAAATGTGATCTTACCGCACTTTCATTTTTTTCTTATCTGAAGCGGTCACAATGCTGAGCTAACGAGCTCATAGCTTCACGTCAGGTGGTTCACGCCATGCATTAAAATTGTTCAATGTACATCTAGCCGTCTGTTATTCACTATGCATGCATTCTTTAGCAGGAGTTTTTTTTACGGCATTATTTAAATGACACCTTCTTTGTGTACCCAAATTTCTCTGGTGGAAATAAAGGACCTGTTCAGTACTGTGTCACAGTTAATAATGCGTGTAGTAGCCTCAGTGGTCCATGTCTCTATAAGCATGTCGGTTTAGCCAGTGCACCACTAGTGTAACTTTGTTTTAGTTTTGCGCAAGCTGCAACAATCCTGTTCTGTGTAACAGAAAAACTCGGTTTACCGGAACCTTTACTGTTAATTAACCGTGACGATTTAAATCGCGTTTTTTGATCTGTTTCATTTAGTCTTGATACTATGTGTTCTGTTCTATTCTTTGTCGTTCAGTTCTGCTCTACTCTTTTCATAAACAATACTTCCAGAATCATACACCTATGTTTTTGCTTATGCTTTCACGGTAAATAGATTGGGATCCATCATGCCTCTATCCAGCCACCCTTCCATCCATTTATTTCCTCCTCCATCCTGAACAAAGTACACACAATTGTACTCCACATGGGCAGTCAATCCATTCAGTTCATGCTGGAGGCAATCTTAAAGACTATCTGCCTCCCCGTATACCTGCATCTTGGTGTTGACTGCCAGCCCACCTCACTGGACCCACTCATTACAGAAGTATTCAATTTGCCATCAGTCCCAGCTCAGCACATTGTTTAGTTGGGTTTCAGTTCTGCCATTCAGGCTCAGTCGGGTCTGAAAAGTGAAGTGGCATCTACACTGAGCGCTCAGCAGGTAAATGGATCTCTAAAAGCCCAGGTGTGAGGCAAATTAGCGGGAACGATTACCAGCTCGTTGCCATCCCTCTGATGGATGAATCAACTTTCTTCTACTGTCTGTCGGTGATGAGCGCTGATCACCACACACAGAGAGAGAAATGAGAGAACAGTAGCAGTGAAAGGAATAAAGACAAAGATAAAGGAGATAAAGACCAGGGGAAAATAGTCTTTAGATTGAAAAAGGACACTGTTGTTCTGCATTTTAGAAGCAGGGTATCTGTCATTTCACGTCTCTCTGTGTCCAAAAAAAAGAAGACATTTCACTGTGCAAATGAAAACTGACATTTACTTTTTTAAATGGGACAAAATAAACTGAGGTGACAAAACCCTGCTGGCTTACTGTTATTTAACACGGATGACAGGATTTCATTCCTGCCATTTCTTGAGAATCACTTGTGAGATTTCTCTTGAGGTATAGCTGAATTTTTTCCCTTGAAGTATGTGAAGCCATCACAGATGTTTCTGAGAGCTGCGGTTGAGGAAGACCGCAGAGCATTTCATTTGTACTGAGGAAATAGACCTGCTGCTGGGCCGTTTTGTGCCTCAGCATTATGTGTTGGATAAAAGCTCGATTTAACCAATCAATGGTTTCCTGACATCCTTAAATGTACAGCCCAGCTTGTTCTGTGTTCAACGGCGGCCACTGCAAATGAAAACCGGTGCAGATGCCCTTTGTCCTGGCTGCTCTGTGAACACTCCCACACATAGACCCTCACGTGCGACTAACAGCAGGAGAGTCCTGTAGGTTTGGGCCTCCACAGGTTTGCTCATCTTCCATCTGTCATGACACATGACTGTTTGAGGATGCAGTTGTGTTTGTCACTAGTTGCTCTTTCAACACATAGCCGAGGGCAGGAAGCACTTCCATTGCATTTTTATTTAGAGTTTTTTATGTATTTATATATATATAAAAATAAAATATTTTAAAAATAAAAATTCTATATATTTTCTCATGTATTTGAAAGAAATTGCATTTATTTGTTTAAAAATACAGTAATAGTAGTAGTATTAAAATTTTAAATATCTATTTTAAATAAAATATAAAAAGAAATTAATATATTTTTTATGGTCTTTTATGGCCATTTTTACCCCGGTCTCAAATGATCCTTCAGAAATCTTTCTAACATGCTGCTTTGGTGCTCAGCTAGTCAGTGAACAACGGCTCTGTGTAGTAAATGCTGCTTAATGTGATATAAAACAAGTGATGCCATTTACCGCTGATTACAGAACCGGCTTTACTGACAAAATTCGCATTACAAATTGGCCCATGATTATCGTGCATCCCAAATTTTTTGTTTTATTTTGCTATAATGACCAGCAAACTACATAATTCCACTTTTTATTTTCTGCCAGCTTACCCAGTAAATAAGTCAATAACCACACATGAAATATTGATATTGCCTTGTCGCTGTGAACTAATCTTGAAATTATTTATAGAATAAATGGGAAAAATTTGACTTGATTTGCATGATAGCCCGCAGGATGAAAAAGAAATTTCACCTCTTTTTTGAATGTGTGAAGGATACGTTGTGAAAATTACAGCATTGGCTCATCCCAAATTTACATTTAAATTAGTCCAAAAATTTTGGTAGTTGTGATTGGAGGACGGCGAGTGGAATTGTCTCAAATACTCTCTGCGTTTCAGCGGAATGATTTATTGTGTATGACGGCTGTAATTTTGTCTGCCAAGAGACCCTGAGGCAGACAAAAAAGAAGAAGAAAAAAATCATAATCAATTTCTTAAACTCTGGAACATTTTGAATTAAAAAGCAGTAATGGATGAGGGTTCGCGGGTGGTGGCAGTCAAATCAAAGTGCAATCCAAACACATGACATTTTGTTTTGATGTGTGATCAGAGGAGATGAGAGGCCTGGGCACCTCGGGACGCACGTCTGATTTCTGCCACTGTGTAATTTCACCGCTGTGCTCTCATCAATGCCGGATGATTATCGCAGAGCGAGCGTGTATGCGTGTGTGTCTGCGTGTTTATCCCTATATTATGTGTTGTTGATTGCGTTTTTAAAAGATGCATTCAGCGGGAAGGACGGCATCAGGAAATGGATTCACGTGCTGTGTGTCCTCACTTTGATGTCATTAATAAAGGCTCGTTAAAGAGGGGCATTTTATCCCTGCCTCCCGCTCTTTTTCTCTCTCTGACAGGAATGTCATCCGGGACTAATTTACATACCTCCACCCCCATTGGCCCTCTGATTTTCCATTAAGTGGTCGCCCTAATTGAAGTGTGAATGACCAGTCTTAAATTACTTTAATTGGGTGTTCAAAAAGGTAACATTTCTGGGATGCAGGTATGTGTATGCGGCGAGGGAGGGGGTCCGCGGCTGCGCCTGATAGAACGCTGTAATTATTTATGAAAACAGGAGTGTCTGCTGCTGCTGCTCCTGCATACGTGTAATGAAATGTCTATTATTTTGCCCTTGATTATTGCTCTTTTCCAGAGTGTTCGTGCTGTGTGTGTTTGGCTGTGTGATTGAGGGGAATTGCATGGGCGCCCACTGGGGTTCCAGTGGGCCGGTCTGTCTACATGCTGCTGATTTGATTTCTCATATCTTTTCGCTCTGTGGCAAACGCAGAAAATCACCGGCTTGGGTTTTATATCATTTGTGGTGTTACAGGTGTCATTTTGATCTCTGATTATTCCTATAAATGTGACGACATTGGCCTCACTGGATTAACTTTTTTTTTATTTTTCACTGTCAGTAGACACTGGATTTTCATTCTCTTCACAGAGACCAAGCAAATTCATGTTTTGATGGTGTAGCTCAATTAATACTGTGCGCTGCCAGCAGCACTCAGATCATATGTACATTAAATGCACCCTCGGCTGCTTTGGATAAAGTATCATTCAGATACACAAATGTATATCTTTCTCTCAGCTGAACAGACAGAATCGGTCTCTGAAGAGGAAGAGTATGCTCTTTATGTCCCGCCTTGGTGCCGATGTCGTCGCTGAGATCAGTTTGGATGATGACGATGATGATCCACAGGAGGAGGAGTCTGGTGTCTGTAGCTCCTCCCACTGTCAGATTGTCATTACAGGTGGGTCAGTGCACTGTCCCAATGTATTGCTTAATAAAATATTTTAAACACTGTATACTTTTTGCATCTAGAGATAAGTTTTAATGGTGAAGTGTATAATTTCTATAACACAGACAGCGAAGAAATTGCTGTTTTTTTGTTCAAGTGGATTGACCGGGCCTGTCATGATAACATGAAATTAAGGCTTGACTACCTGTTTATTCAAACAATGGCTGCCAAACTTGTGTGAAAGCAGTCATTATTTAGTGGTACAGAAATGAGATAGCTTTCCTATTGAGGCATTTAGAATTTTGTTATTTACTCATCCTCAATATTTTTCTTCTGTGAAATGAGTGTTGCTTCGATTGTTTTCTGTTTTAGATATTAAATCTAAAATATTTGACACTTTTACATATACCAACAGTTCTACTTTAAATTTTCCATTACTTATTAATTCATTAATTTATGTTTTAAGTATTAAATGAAACTTTTAAAAACACCTTTATATTGAAGCAACAGTTAAACAAAGGTTGAAAGTGACCACAGGCTATCAATAGGCTTTTATTAATTAGGCTTTCAAGCACTGAAAAACTTTGTAAAAGTAGTACATAAAACACATGCTTTATTCAAAGATGCAATAGCTTCGAGAAATATCTTCAATAAGCAATAGCTTGTAAGAAAATGTAAGTCATTTTGCCCTCCGCTGTGGTTCTCAATTCTTGACACATGAGAATTCAGGCTGTTTTGTGCTGCACTTTTTGTTTATTAATAGTTTTCTTATTTGTGGTAGAGCTGAGGGATAAACTAGAGGTGATCCTGGCTGAGAAGAAACAGATTGCGATCGATCTGGAGACGACAAGAGAGCAGCTCTGCCACACGAGACAGGAAGTATGTGATACTGTGTTAACGTACTACTCATCATTAAGAAAGATCTACGTCGTGCATTATTTTAAAGAATGTGTACAATATACACTCAAAATGTTATTTTTTTCGTAATGAAAAGTAGAAATCATGTCAGAATGGCACCACCTTAATGTCTTTATTGTCAACCTTTGCCATGTTTCACAGTGGCTTTCACTCAGAATAATGAGAGCCAAATAGAAAAGAAGGGCCTGTCTTTGTGTGATGTTGTTTGGTGTTTCAGATGGACCAGTTAAATACTCAAATAAATGAAGCTGTCACTTTCCCTTTCTTCCGAAGCTCCTGAAAGAGAAGCATGATAATACCGTTTTAATAGCTGAAACATTCCAGCAAAAGAAGCTCTTGGGAAAATATAACAGAGGTCAGTTGTGTTTATGCTCTCTACTGTATCCTCTCACATCAGCCTCTCTCTCTCTTTACTGTTTTACAGTCCAGACATTCATTGATCCTAAAGCACTCTGATACATCTTCATTGCATCATTCAATGTCTATACTGTGCTTCTTCTATTATTACAATATTAATAATCATACAGTATTTTATGTAAATCTGAGTGATATATATATATATATATATATATACCATATTGCCGTTTTACTGGTGTTACTCTTTACCAACCCACAAGCTTTTGAACAGTAATTTAAATAAAAGAATTATGGATATTAAAAGCCAAATCTGAACTGCCTCCATGGTTAAGTTTCCATAATTATTTCTGCTATTTTCCTGTTTATCCCTGTGAAGTTGCTTTGATACTAATATGTATTATACAAAATACTATAGAAATGAAATTAACTTAATTGTGACCTTGCTGATCTAAATGAAATCATTTAAGTTATTTAAACCCTAAAATGCCTTTTAAAGTTCTATGCCCTGTGGTAAATGTAATCAGAAGGTCAACAGGAATTGAAATTATACCACAGACAAGATATAGAGAAAAGCTTATCTGTGTGTGTGTGTGTGTGTGTGCAGTTTCTCAATATGCGTTAGATGAGTTTGAGGCCTTGCAGGATGATCTAAAGCTTGAGAGAGACCTTCGCTCTGAAGCAGAGAAGTTTGCACATGAGGTAAAAGCTTGATTTGATTTCGTTTTATAATTACTTCATTGAAATGTATAAAACATGCTAGGAGCGCTTATTTTTGGGTTCCTGAAATATGTTAATTAAGCAGTATGTTATTGTGTGCTGGTCTCTCTGTGGGTGAATGTAGATGGTAGTAGAACAGAAGAAGCTGAAAAGACAAAGCCAGATCTTGATCCAGAGTGTGTCTCCAACAGAGGCTCTGCAGAAAGCTCTGGCAGAGATCAAAACACTGACACACACTTTAGAGACACAGAGACTGGAGCATCAACAGCAGGTAATAAACACACACACACTGTTAGGTGTTAGTTTCGTTTTCGTGTCTTCCTGTTTTGGTTTCATTTTTGATTCCCACGTGCATGCCCTTATTTAGAAGTTCCTGCTATTACGTTATTATTAGTTCATTAGTCTCCCCCTGTGTTTCCCAGCTGTGTTGAGTTCTGTTGATTAGGTCCTTGTGTATTTATATCATGTCTGTTTGAGTCTGCCCTTGTCCGGGATTAATGTTGCATCCTTGTGCGTTTGACTTTATGTTCTTTAATGTTATTCCTGATTTATATAAAAGTATAGTTTGGAAATCTCTGCATCTCTCACGATCTCCATCCTGCACGCACTATAACACACACATTAATCCACAAACTGTCCTGTAGTTCACGGTGTCCTAAGAGGGTGTAGACTGAATGTCAATAAAATAATAACAGATAAACCAATCAAATCAACCATACCAACCCCTCCCAGTGTCACACTCAAACACACATGCAGTTCATTATGTGCCTTTCTAAAATGAGAAGAAATTACCTGTATTCTGCATTTAAACAATCATTAAAGGATCAAGGAAAATGCTGGAGTCAACATGACTCACTCACTTTTCTGGCACCACTATGAAATTTAGTCAGAGTATATGACATATTTAATATGACAAGAACAATAATGAGGCTGTGAGGGATGGAAGTACAGTCATATTTTTTTTTTTTGCCTTAAAGGGATGGTTTATCCAAAAAAGTCATTATTTTGACACACTCATGCTGATCTATTGGAAAGGCAAGACTTTCTCTTGCATGTAAATCATAAGGAGATATTTAAACTACAACTAAATCCATTGCTTAAAATAATAAAACAAACCTTAACTGAAATAATTTAAAATTTATAAAAATAAACATATTTTATTTCAACAAATTTCCAAGGCAAATAAAATTATCAAAACGTGATTGAAAGTTAAAATAAAATCTATAATAAAAGACTATAATAGTATCTTGGTGAGAGGCTGCTATTTTCTATGTAGTGAAAGTGGAAGGAAACATGGTCATTATTTTATTTGATGGCATGAAGGCAGATTATTCATATTTATAAGTGAACTATATCTTAAACTTCAAAGATCTCGTTCTGTTTCATGTCAAACCCATGTTTGTTGGTTGATTCCAGGTGAAGGTTTTTGAAGAGCAGATACACGGCAGTGAATTAATGAAGCAGCTGACAGCGTTACAGCGACAGACTGAATTGCTGGATGAGGAGAGAAAAGAGTGGCAGCACAAACACACTAAAGCTGAAACCGAGGCTAAAGACCTCAGATTCACAGGTAACACATTAGGGGTCAGTTTTCAGATTTTTGGAAAAAACGTCTCTGATGCTCACCAAGGCTGCATTTATCTGATCAGAAAATACAGTAAGAACAGTAATAATAATAATACTGTGAAAGAATTTAAAATATCAGTTTTCTGTTTAAAAATGTTTTATGATTTAAATTTTAGAATCCATTAACCCAGTCTTTAGTGTCACATAATCCTTCAGAAATAATTCTGTTATGTTGATTTGGTATTTAGGAAATCCTTTCTTATTATCAATGCCTCTAAATGTTTAGTGGAAAACAGGATACATATTTTCATAATTTCAAATACTAAATAGAATTTTATTTGAAATAGTAAAGTTTTGTCACATTGCTAAGTTTATTTGCTGACATGTACTGCATCTTTGCTACATCAAAGTATTTAATTTCTCCCAAAACTTTTGAATAACCCAGTATTTATATCTGTGATGTTCTGCAGTGGAGGAACTGAGGAAGAAGCTCCAGCAGGTCTCCAACCCACCACCAGCTGCCCCAGGACCCCCTCCTCCACCCCCGCCCCCACCTCCTCCACCTCCACCACCCCCTGCCTCCTCAAGCAACCCGCTTAGGTGAGTGTCTGTTTGTGACGAAAGCCATCAAAATGAAGGAATACAACTTAATAATAAAAGGATCTGATGAAAACTGAAGTCAACAGGCTGTTTGCCCGCTGGAAAGTTTCAGTTGACACATTTCTTGTTGAAACAGGAAATTGTCTCAACTTTTTTTCTTTTGTCTTGATCTCTTTTAGCTCATTACTCTCTATGCTTCGTAAGAAAAAAGATGTGAGCACTGAACTTGCATTAGTGGAGAAGGACTCTTCTGAGAAATCCCCAGGTAAAGAGCTTTGAGAGTTCATTTCCAACATGTAAACCAAAGCACGCAGGGTTCGGACCGGGCAGCTAGCCTCTCACTTTCCAGAGCCCAGTAGGGTTGATAACCCTAGGGCTCAGGAGTCCGCCGAACCCTGAGTCCTCTCCACGGACAGCACGCCAAACTCGCTTTGCCTTTGATTAATTACCAGTAAGTACAAACTTATGAAAAGCACAGTAATAAGTGATGGCTGATAGATCAAGTTTTTTTCTTTGTTTGGTTTCATTAGCAGGGCTGCCCTGCATTTGCATTCGCTGTTAAGCCACATGAAAGATTTCAGCCATTTAATATTGACCTTTTTGATTAGCGTTGACTGTCAGTTAGAAAGTTGCAGTGCATTCCGTCAAATGGAATGTAATTAATTTAAACTGCTTCACATAAAATAAACTTCTGTTTATCATCACAGCAATGGGTGAAAATGAAAGGCTTGAGGTCAAGTTCGAGTTTTTTATTATCCATTTCTTTCAGCCTTACACTAAAAAACAAGATAGTAGAGAAAAAGGAAGAAGACTTGCAGCTGAAGGACAAACACATTTGTACAGAGTTTGGATAAGTCATTACCTTAAAAAAATGGACAATTCTTCAGTTATTGGCATGATGTTCAGGCTTATAGAAACTGACTGATGAACTCTAGCCTTTCTTTTATCACTAGTGCTTGATTTTCTTTTTCACTGGGTTTGAATATTTTCAAGAAATGGTTATCTTTCCAATGGATTAACAAAAATTCTTTCACGACCTATAATAAGTAGAAGTGCAGGCCAAAACTTAGATACTTTCGTTGAATAATTGCATTTTTCTTTGTATTTTGTTAATATTGAAAGTGTATTGAGCATTTTTATGATCTCATATGAATAGAAGGTTTTTATTGGACTATACTCTAGCTCTGAAACGCAATGACAAATTAGTGTCTTTGCAAAAGAGAATGTTTTATCATGTCAGAAAATCATCAGACTGGAAAGCAGATACTATTCACATTTTTGTTACAGTTAATGACAGGATGACTAAAAGTGTTTGTTTTCTTTAGATTTTTTTATGATTTTTGTGCGTGCCAGCTCAAATAGAAACCCTCGCAGTTCCGTTTAGTGATGTCAGTACATCTGATATCATTCAGTGTCTGAAATGACTGCTAATGAAAAGCAGCAGATGTGTTTATCTACATCTGTGTTGATTTGTTTAAATGTACTTTAATAGAAATCCCATTTGCCTGTCCGTATGTGTGTGTGTGTGTGTGTGTGTGACAGAGAAGGACATCAGACAGCAAGCTGTGGATGAGATGATGCAGCGCATCAAAAAAGGAGTTCAATTGCGCCGAGTTTCCCAGAAAACCAACAAAGGCAGACCAGGACCGGTACACATTTCATACAAACACAAAACACCCACTACTTTCAACTTTTATTTTATTTGGTTAATCAGTGTCATTAAATGAAATTACGTACAATATCCTGATTAAATATTTAGCAAGAATGCATTAAAGTGACCAAAAGTGACAGGAATGTCTTAAGCAGCACAACTGTTTTTAGTATTAAAATGAACATTAACAAGAAATGTGTCTTGAGCACCAAATCAGCATTTTAGAAGGATCGTGCCACAGTGAGACTAGAGCAATGACTGCTGAAAATTCAGGTTTTCCATCACAGAAACACATTTTACAGTATATTAAAATAGAAAACAGATATTTTAATCATATTGCACATTATTACTGTTATTGTAGCCTTGGTAAGGATAAGAGATTTTTTTGAATTATTCACATTAAATTAACATTTTAAAGAGGTCATGAATGGCATGTTAATGACATATAAGAAGTCACTGTCCAAATTTCTGAAGTTTTCTTGTTAGTATAAAAACAGCTTATATTGAAACAATATAAACTTATGATATTTATATTGAAGTCAGTCAAAATGACAGGTTGTGAAATGTACACGATCAACACCTGCTTCTACATTGCTGCCTGTTTCGCCAAATGCTCTGTTTCATGCATGTAGTGTTTACAAGAGTGGCGAACGCACAGGTCTGCACAGAAACCAAATGATAAAAATGACTAGAAAATACGGCGAAATGCTTTGCAACCCCGAGTTGTCTTTCCACCGCCTTTCTTCTGATCCCAAAGTTAACAGAGTTAAATATTGAAGTTTAATCAGACACTTTACCAACTATATTGGATCCAACAGTAATGTCACTCCACAATAGTTTCTATTACGTGATCACTATATGCGTTTTTAACCTAAAATCACAGCAGCATCCATCTGTTAGGGAAACACAATTGTTAGCCAATCATAGCGGTGGACATTTAATTTCTAGTCTACAATATGCCATGCTTCAAACAGAAGCGGGTCAAAAACAGGACAGAAAATAGTCTATTACTTAAAAAACAAATTGTGATGTAAATATATAATTGTATATGATAACACTCACTTAAAAATAACAACACTCACACATAGTCTGCTTTATTGTTTCTCTGGTTTTTCTGCAGAAAGAAGGGACGAATTCTGCCATACAGGAACTTCAGGGAATCCTGGTTAGGATTGCTTTATTTACATAACTAGATTTTTTTTGTGTGTAATTGATGATTACTTATATATGTTTATATGTATATATGTTTTTAACATAAAGTAATATAACAATCACATTGCATTATAATTCAAATGTCCTTGAAACTAGCTGTTGGTGCAGTAACGGAATCTTTCTGATAGAACTCCGCCAAGCGTTCCAGCCCCTCCTCCTCACCAGCGACACACCCTCCATCGCCATCACAGAAGTCTGAGCTGGAGAAGGCCCTGGAGAGACGGAGGGGAGCACTGAAGGCTGCAAAGAACAACAGTCAGTCAAACACACACACTTCAGCACATTTTCTCTGTCTCCTGAGCCAGATCATCCGTTTAACTTTTCAACCCTTCCCCTCCAGCGAATTCCAGTACTGCCCCGAATCTGCCCCAGATTAAGCAAACCCAGTTAGAACCAGGCCAGAACACAAGGGACCAGG
Source organism: Enteromius trimaculatus (assembly GCA_032361065.1). Lineage (NCBI taxonomy): Eukaryota > Metazoa > Chordata > Actinopteri > Cypriniformes > Cyprinidae > Enteromius > Enteromius trimaculatus. The sequence continues at coordinate 7,202,133 of JAUMHP010000072.1, read as the reverse complement.
TCCAGGACAAACCACAACAGGACAACCACAATATGCTCTGATCAACTCAAGCCTTGATAGGAGCTCACAGGTTGTGAGTATCTTGATTTTTTATGCAGAGCTGTGTATTTACACACCAAAAGAACATTTCTTCCTGCACCAGCATAGTTCATCCAAACTAACCAAACACATGACTACAAAATCGTTAAATGGGTGAAACATTTTTCTCCCAGTTGTTCGTTCAGAGAGTGTCTATATTCAAATTCCACATCCATAACAAAATATGGTAACACTACATTTTACGGTTACACCTATTAGTTGCTTATTAGCAAGTATATTACTAGAATATTAGCTATTTATTAGTGCTAATTAAGCCCATATTAATGCCTTCTTCTACTGTACATCCTTAATCCTACCCAATACCTATTTATTAAGTTAACAAATTAAAAAACTCGTAGTTAACAACAGTTACCTATTCTAAAGTATTACCTAAAATATTAAACATATATATAATCTATGATTTTGTGTTTTAGTATAAACATTTAAAATGTTTTTTATTAATAATAAAATCCTTAAAAAAAATTGTTTTTTTCCACAAACATGTTAAGAAGCAAAACCATTTTCAACTTCATAATAATGATAAATGTTTCTTCAGCATCTGCATATTGTAATGGTTTCTGAAGCTTTGTCTTTCACAGGAATACAATATTTTTTTATAAATGTATAAGATTAGAAACAATTACATTTTTACAATATTACTGTTAATAAAAACAGCCTTGTGAGAGTTTGTTTGACATTTAACAGTTATGTTTTTGAAACAGAATTAAAAAGAATGGTTCTTTTGAATGTATGCCACTTATACAAGAAACTGTCAGTATGAAAGAAATAATTGCAAGAGATCTCAGATATTATGGTAATTTCAACCATTTTATTTTAGCACATTCGAGCATACTTTGGGATAAAAGCTGAGATTTCAGGATAACTCCAATATTCTTCACAAACAAAATTATCTAAACTGTCAAACATTTTAAAGCTTTATTTTATTACAGCATGTCATGCATGAAATTATAGAAAATGTTGAAATTTGAGTGTTCAAAAATCCACGAAGTCTCCAGAGCTGTGAAAGAGCAACCCCTTAAAAATAACTTTTGTCTGCAACAAACATATTAGCCACGCTGTATTAACTTGAGAACATTTAAACATCTACATAAGTGCTATAATGTTTTCTTCGCTTTGAAGGACTGAATATATGTGAGTGTTTAATAGTAGTGAAACGAAATCCCCCTCCATCCCACTGGACAGTCACTGAACAAAGTCACTGACACATGCTTTGTCTGTGTGAGAAGCGTTTCTAGAGGGGCGTTGGTGACTAGCCTTGAACATGTGCCAGGCTAGTGTGTTCTCAAATGGCTTTGGCTAGACTAGTATTAACCTTCTAATGTCCCGCTTGGTAATTACAAGGCACTGATGTGAACTGCTCCCCCTCTTAACGACTTTTTACTGTTCCTTGATCATGGATATTTTTTTCAGGTTCAGCACTGGTCTTTCAAAGAATTGGTGTTTTCACCAACAGTCACCAATCAGACAATGAATCAATGCTATTTACACATTTATTGACTGAGCTGTAATGAAATGTTTTATTCTTTTTCATATTATTGACATGCCGACATGACAATAACAAAGCAGACAATAAAGCAGTTTAGTGTAAATGGGTGGCTTAAGTGAAGGATCTTGAATGGGCCTGAGGTGGCTTAATTCATGGCAGCCCTGAAGGCACATTGTGAGAGGCGGTTGATCTTTGTGACTCTCCAAATGCTTAATCAATGGAGGTTAGACTTTCGTGACGCGATTTTATACAGCAGAGCACATACTTGCTTTTGTCATATGAACTTCCAGCAAAGACAACATATTGTCACGATATCCAGCTGGAGTTCCCTTGGTGTTCTTAGGGTTTCCGCCAGTGGCTGCACAACCTCCAGAGAAGTCGGCTCCAGCCGCTGATGCTCTGGAGGTTCCGCTGGTGGCTGCACGACCCCCAGAGATGTCGGTTACCACCGTAGATTCTCTGGAGGTTCCACCAGTGGCTGCACAACTCCTCAGACTGACTTTGCCCACCGGATGGGGGGTGGCTATGTCTAACACAGCTGGAGTTCTTTTCCGTGTTTGTTTTGCCAGTTGTTACTGTGGCCTGTTCACCTGGATTCCGATAGTTTGCTGCCTGCCTTGACCTTGCTCTCTCTCCCTGTACTGTGATTGTTTGCTGCCTGCCCCGAAATCTGCCTGTATACCTTGACCTTGATTTGTGTCTTGTCTCCATTGCTCTGTTCGCGGGTATTTGACCCTGCCTGTATGACCTCTCTAATAAATAAGCTGCATATGGATCCGCACTCCGCCGTTTTGCACGTCACATATATATTTATATTTCATTTCATTTTTTCTAAGCATCAATGGAAGGAGCACATTTTGTAAGGGTAATGCCATTGCTTTTTCATTTGAAATGCAAAGTTCAAAATGTTCATATAATCAAATCACAAATGTATTTTTTTCAAATTAAATTAAATCTACTACAAAAAACCTGGTAATGACATTTTAATGCACCTCACTTTGACTGTAGAATCATAGAAGGTAAGATTATTGTTTTTTTTAAAGACATTTAATTAAAGCTCACAAAGGCTTCATTTTGAAAAAAATATTGTGAAATATTATTACATATAATGATGTTATTATATATTTACAGTTTAAATAACTGTTTTCTACTTGAATATATTATAAAAATGTAATTTATTTCTGTTGGCAAAGCTGAATCATCATCATTAATCTAGTCTTCTGTGTCACATAGTCTGTAATTTTAACTGTAAAATTTTGATCAATTTAATGTAGTCTCACTAAATAATTTTATGAATTTATAAAAAAAAACACCACCCCCAAATTTCGAATGTGTAGTGTATGCCTAACAATAATTACATAAATAAAAACATTTGACATATATAAGGTTTTTCAGACCTTGATTTGAAGGCCTTTTTAAGAGTCTGCAAGGCTGGAAAATCATTTAGGTTATGTTTAAAGTATCAGCTTTTTGACTTGAGGTCAGTGATGGAGTGTTTCCTTTGTCTGCTCATTAGTATTTTGGGTAAGCTTCTTCATTTCTCATTGTCTAATATAAATTTTTGAATCTTTATCCATCCAGTTGACAGAGAAGCGCTTCATTCCATCCGAATCGCACACTAGATCAGATTTACACAATGCGGTGGCGTTTGTCATGCCTCGTTACACAACAGGATTTCATTTCCTCCGGTGAGCTGCAGCTGCTGTGTTGTTGTTGTGCTGTGAAACAGGAGATGTGTGTGTCTGCGCTGAGGCTCAGTGATGCCTTTCCACTGCTTTCACACACTTAGGCACAATTTCCAGCGCGGCTTAGAGCTCTTCATGGGGTTAAATCTTCCCGGACACAAGATGAAACTTTATTCCCTCTCACTCTCTCTCTCTCTCTTATTCCTTTCTTTTTTTTTTTTCTCCGTTCCTCACCTGACCCTGACCTGCAGCAGAGAATAACACACACTGTACACTCCGATTCAAGGCTGTGTTTGAGAAGCGTTTTATAAATGTGTTAGTGTGGACTGTCATTGTGTTTTGTGAATGAAAGAGCTTTGTGGAATGTTGTTGTGCCGTTTCAGGTGTAGCTTTGAATCTTTGGGGTCCTTTGAAAGCTGCAAGGATGTCAGTAATGTGAATTTAGCAAACAACAATGTTAAAAGTGTGTTAAAAGCTACTGTTATTCAATTATCATGTAATGTTTTGTAATAAGCCAATATAACATCGATATCAAAGATATTTCAAGTTTCTTTTAAAAAAAGAAATGGGTTTTGTCTCGGCGCCAATAGCTTCGCGGGAAGTACAAAACATATAGCACCATTGTGCTATGGTCTTTCCAAGTTCAAATCTTGAATCAAGAACCTTCACTGATCCTGCCCCCCTCTCTCTCACCCACTTAACACTGTCATGTCATAAGTCTTACAAATAACAGTCTTTTGCATAGGCATTTTTTCTATACATATACTTTATTATAGCTAGTATTTTTTCTTTCAGATGTTTTACTTTTATGTCATGATATTTATTTAAATCTAACAATGCATGGTAATGTTCTATTAAACAAAAAGTTACATATTACGTTTGGCTTAATGGTCAAATATATTTGTTTTGTTTTGGCAGGCTCCTATGAAAATATCATTAGACATTTCTTAAAATAATGGATAACTGACCTTTTATTTGAAATAAAAGTAAAATTAGTAAATGTATATAAAATGTATATATGTATATAAAATTATAAAATGTATTATTTATGTTCCATTTGTTAACATTAATTAACATGAACATGCTTCTAAATTCAATATTTTTTAAATAACATTTTAGAATAGGTAACACTTGGCAACTACTACCTGTTAAATTTTAATATATTATTATTATTATAGTTAATGCTTACATTATATAAATGCAACTGTTCATTGTTAGTTTAAGTCCAGGACTACATGAGCAAATGGTGAGTCATAATAGATTATGATTTCACATTTGCAAATGCCTGTTTTTTAAGATCTACTAAATCAGAATCACTAGACATAGAGCTTTAATGTTGTTAATAATAGCTGTTTATTATGATCATTTTTATTTTGGATTTATGTGTGACCCTAAAATTAGATGTGGAAGAGATCACAAACCAGGATCAAAAACATTCTAGCATCTAGATCCTCATAGAGTGAGAGTCTCGTCTCTACTCCCCACCAGCGCTCAAAACACAATCAATAATATACTCACATTTTTACTAGCTCTTCTGTCCGGCACGTAGCATATTTTGATTTGTTGACGTTTCTGGTTCGGCATTTGTTGAAGATGCAAGGTGTAAATGAGTAAATATCTTGCTCAATCGCAGCCTCTCTATCATCTTCCGGTCTGTGTGTTTTTCGTAATCGACGTACAATAAACATTCTGTCAATCTCGACGAGCCTGTAATGATAAAACGCCATGCTGAGCTGTTGCTCTGTGGCTGTTTGTGTCTTGCTTATGTTTGCGTTTTATCGTGTTCTGTAACACTTGTCCTGCACTTGTTTCCAAACCATAGTCAAGCAACACAAAACAACCTCTATTGACAGAAGCACAATTTAGAGCCCAGCTTGTGTATAAATGTGTGTGTAAAAGCTTCATTTAGCCTGTTTTGTTAGTCATTTTGTTTATTTTTCAAACAGAATGATTGCCTGGTAGGGAGCCACAGTAACTTGCAATGCTGGTCTTAAATCTCTCTGTCTCTCTGCGGATGCCCCCAGCACCCCCTCCACTCCCGCCGTGTGCAAATAGCTTTTTTTTTTTTACAGATGTCACCCATTGTACACACAAAATGCATTCTGCTCTGCATCATGTAAGTTTGGTGTATTTCGAGGGTTGTGTTTCTCTTTCTAAAAGGTGCAATGCTAGTAAATTCATGATTTCTGTAATATAATTAAGAGGTAAACAAGATAACGTACATGTTTTGAGTTGATTAGGAGATGAGTGTGTCACATTCTTGTGGTCTGTAGTTTCACAGCACAGCTGTGGGTTTGTGTTTTCTCTCACTTGTTAACACAAAACAGTCCATTCACACTCTTTCACACAAACACATAAACAGACACAAACACTTGTATGAAGCGGACATTGCTGCCCTTTTAAACAGGATGGATAATTGGCCCCATTCAGTCACTGTGTGTGTGTATGTGTGTGTGTCTCAGTATCTGTTGTCTGTATATAGCGAGGAGAGGATGTGGAGAAGGAAGTGATGGGTTGTTTTATGCCTCTTCATCACTGAAGAATAGCTTTGATTTCTTTAAAAACCTGTCGTTGGGGTGGGAAGACAAAAGGACAGTGGAGTTCACCGAACTGCAAAAATGCTGTTTGTCTTGTTTTAGCCAAAATATCTAAAAAATCTTAAAATCAAAAAGCATTTTCTAGACAAGTAAAAATTATTGTCTTGTTTTCAAAGAAAAGAGTCAAAATTAAGTGACATTTTGCTTAGAGCAAGCAAAATCTTCAAACAGAAAACAAGATCATTTTGCTTACCCTGTTGGCAGATTATTTTGCTTGTTTCAAGTGAAACACACTTAATTTTGAATTGACTTTTTTGAAAACAAGAAAAAAAAAACTTTGGCTGGAAATAATTTGCAGAGTTTTTACAAAATTCCAGAGGCATTTTGGAATTTAAAAAACAATAATAGTAAATATAAAGTTTATATAATTAAATATGTTGTTATATATAATATTATAGAAATCATATATGTGACCCAGGAGCACAAAACCAGTCAGAAGTAGCACGGGTACAGTATATTTGTAGAAGTAGACAATAGTACTATGTATGGGTCAGAATTATTGATTTTTATTTTATGCCAGAAATCGTTAGGATATTAAATAAAGATCATATTTCATGAAGATATTTTGTAAATTTCCTCATTTTTACTTAATTGTCTTGATAGGAACGTCATTTGGACAACTTAAAAAGTCATTTTCTCAATATTTAAATTTTTTCTTTTTTTTTAGTATTGCTCAGCATGAAGTATAGAAAATATATGTATATAGTAAATATAATTTAAATTTGTTATTTTTCTGTTACAGGTAAATCTGGAGCACATGAAATGAAAAAGTGTTCACACACACGCACACACAATTAATTTTGTGGACAGTTACACAAAATAATTACATGGTAGGCAAGTCAATGTGGAAACGTTCACTGTGATATTCAAATGTATTAAAAATTGTGGGTGGGCTTTGTATTAAAACATGCTTATGTTTATTTAATCATGTATATATATATATTATATATATAAGAATCTATAAGCACTAAAGCATATCACATTGAAATACAGTGCGTGCGATGAGTCAGTTTACATGTTTACAATCTTTCACTAAAAAATATATTTTGATGTCAATTGTAATTAATATGCATTTTGATGTCATGCAGTCAGATCAGACAAATCCTACTGTGATAATGTCAAGCAGACAGACAGAAGATGAAGTCACATCAAGTAGAGATGGTCAGAGTCACAGCCGCTTCCGGAATCTGACAGAGGCTGTTTTTTTTCTCTAGCAACTGAAAAACACAAAGGTACTATAGATTGTTTTCTTAATATGCTACTTATAGTACTTGCTATTATATGAGAGAACCGTACCCAGGATCCCCTCCTGCTCCAGTTCCTCTTCTATCGCCAACAGATGATTGTATTTGTCCATCCGCTCTCCTCCTCTCAACCCGCCCAGTTTCAGAAAGGACACACCTAACCCTACAGCCTTTAAACAAGAACTCAAAATCTAATTAAACCAGAAAAGTTTTTGGATTTTGAAAAATGTGAAACAAATTAAATGAAGAAATATTTAAGACTCCATTATAGGTCACCAATCAAATCAGCTAAATTCCGATATTCATGTTTATTTTTCTAGGTTTTTCTTTTTTTACTTTTTAGTAGAATTCAGAAATAATTGTTGGTCTTAGTTCTTTGGACACATTTAATCTACAATGTAATAAAAGTAATGTCATGGGCTGCATCAGTTTGACTGGTATTTTCATGGGCACATATTCAGGAACTAAATAAATCTGATTTCACTATTTTTTAATTTCTATTTCTACTTAATCGGAGACTGCATGCCACTAAGAAATAAATTCCCTTAAAAAAAGTAAAGAATGAATTGTGGTCAACCCACCAGGTCAACAATTGATGTATCTCCACTGCTTGCAGCCAGCATCGTCTCTGCATCTCGGTGTGCAAAGGGAAGAGTCACATACTTATTACAGTCAATATATTTAGATGTGCTTTTTCAAATTACTGTCAAAACGACTATACCAGAACATACAGTGAGCACCTAGATTTGAGAGAAGTACTCTTTCATCCTGTTTGCTGATGTTTGGAGCCTACCTTTCTGCTCTGTTATGTGTTGTATAAGGTCAGAGATGGTCATATCACTATGGTGCCTAATAATGACCCCGGTGACCCCGGGTGGGAGGGGTTTCACTTCACTCCAGCGAGGACAGAGATTGGATGCAGCATCTGCAATAAGGCAGCATGACTGACCAATCACTGAAGCCAGCCTCTCCCACTGATCTACATCCTAAACTCAGAGACACATGCCAATAAATATACCAATAATATTATAGCAGTAAATAGGGATTAAATAGATGCTTTTTTTATCTTACCTCTTTCCTGAAAGGATCAATGAGGGATGTGATAGCAGGATATTTATTAATCAGACCCTCGTACACGTCCACCAATTCATCTGGGGATTTGTGACAGCCAGTCACCACCTCATACTTTCCGCGTGACTAGAAGAGAAACATTTCAAATGGTTACGGGCTTTTCCATTTTAAACATCTGCAGTACGTGTTTTGGGTGAATGTGAGAAGAATCATTTCCCTGTTCTGTCTTCCTATCACTCACATAGTCCATCAGGCCATGTGCTGCACAGTTTATAGCCAAGCGCAGGTCAGAACCCAGAGGCAATGCCAGGTTAGCACAAGCCTCTGTGACCAGATCGAGAGCCTGTTCGGGACGTTCAAACCCCACCTGTAATGCCCCCTCTTCTGATACACCTACAGGCTGAGAAACAGAGAGGTGAGTGACAGAACAATATTATACTGGCAACAGACAGCATACTAGCTTGGGACCATTATCTTAATTTTTATTAGATATACTACAGAATTATTTCTTTGCACACACTACCATTCAAAATTCTCTGACGTTTATTTAAAAATACTGCAAAAATAGTTATGTTGTGCAATATTATAATATGCAGGTTATTTCTGTGATGGCAGAGCTGAATTTTAGCAACCATTAGCCTGTATTCATTTCAAATGATCCTTCTAAAAGTCTAATAAGCTGATTAGACTGCTGTGGCAAATGCTGAAATATATCAAACATTGTGCATTTATTCATTGTCAAAACAAAAATTGTATAGGCACAGTAGCATATTCCACATGGCTTGTGATGGATGAGATGAGTTAGTTTACATGTTTAGAGTCTTGCACTCAAAAATATATTTTAATAAGGTAAGACAAACCTGTATTCATTTATAATTGACTTATTTTTAAATAATAATTTCTTATTTATTTTAATTGTAAATAATATGATCATTGTTGAAACAGTTTAATTTTTTGTGATAAATTATCTTCAGGATTCTTTGATTAATAGAAATTTTAAAAGAACAGCATTGATTTGAAATAGAAATAGTTTGTAACGGAAATACTGTATCTTCTTGATTGATTTAATGCATCTGTCCTGAGTAAATATGCAAACTATTACTTTAATATACAATACTTACATTTTACAGACACCAAATGTCTGAATGAAAATGTAGCATTTACTCTGCATAGCCAAAATATATAGCCAAAATGGGTGTCTAATTTTCATATTACTGTGTAATGGTAACCGCAAAAACAATACATATACTGTACTTTTTTAATATCAGGCATTTTTAAAAACTAAAGAGGGGCAGTTATCATGGCCAACCCCCTATCTCTGAAAAAGCCCAGGATGTCCTCTTCGAAAAGGTGTATCACATGTATGGTTTCAGAGAAATTGATGAAAAGCAAATGACACCAATTGCCGGATCCCAGGAGGTTGGTTATACGTTTTCCTGTGAGATGATATCCCGTTGATATTCATAGGATTTCAGCTTCACCAGTAAATCAAACTCACCTAAACAAGCTCAGATGAAAACCAGGATGTGTTAGAACTAAACCAAGTCCAGCAGCCCTACCCTATGTTACAAAGGTCTTTACCGAGGCTATAGCATTAGTGCTCTGAGGTGCCCACAATGCACAGTGCACCAGTAATAGCCTTCCATCTAAACATAAATATATATTTATTGTGTGACATGCTGTTAAGTGGTTCAATCGCCATTCATAAGCCCTGCACGTGATTGAGGCCTGTTTATTTCATTCAGATGGTGATGCGCAGATAATTACCCCATCAAAGCATCAAAAAAATCCACACGCAATTTGTGTGCTGCTTGATGCTTTTGTGTGAGCCGAAGCATAAAGCATTATGTCCCTTTGTCAAAGAGTCAAACCCTGTGAGAGCATCCTTACCCCAGCTTTATACGCAGATCCATTTAAAACTCTCTTCATTTCACACTGCAGCTCAAGACCCATGCCAACGACCTGCAAGGCCAACACATTAAATATAAGCGGTATGGACACTGGAGTGGGAGCAGTCAGCAAAGCATTAACACTTCTGTGCTGAACACAGCCTACTTTACTAAAAGAGTGTGTGTTTGTGTTTAAGTGTGTTTATACTTCTCTGACTCTTTGTGATGAGCTGGGCATGAGAATGACCTCCTCCAGCAGGTTAAGTTTACCCACAGAGTTCTTTCCACAGCTTAGAACTGTAATCATGGGCACAGGCAGGTGCATCTCACTCTGAGCCTAAAGCAGTTCACAGGAAATGAAGAAAAAAGGAGTTTTAAGCATTTGTAAGCATAAAAGGGAGCATAAAATCTTACCAGACCCAAACTTATGAACAGTAGTGTACCTGCGGGACTCTCACTGATGTGATATGTCGGTATAAGGGTTCTCCTAGAAGTCTGGCAGCAGTTTTTGCCACAGCCAAAGAAATCACGCCCACTGCCATAGCCCCTGGCAGCTGTGGCACTGGGGTCTCTGCAGGAGGGAGGAGCTTCTCTGGGCTGTTTCCTTTTTTACCTGAATACAAAAGCAGTGATGGCAGAAGAAAGTGCAGGGGAGGAGAGGTCACTAAAAGATCTGCAGTTTAAAGTGCACTATATTATCTTATATTACCTGGATATTAAAGGAGAGCTGGAAAAAGAGCTGAAGCAAGTTTTACATTGCTAATTATTTCTCTAGCAGACATGTCCAATAATGGTGGGGTTACCAAGATTAAGTGAGAAGCATTTAACTGAGTGTGCAATGTCGACATTGTGGCCACCACAAGAGAAGACCCACTCCATGCAGTATAAAACAGCTTTTTCTAGGCCACTGATATGACTGAAGGCCATCATTTTTAAACTGTTTTTTCAAAAGTACTATTCATTTCTGTCGGGGTAAAAGGTTTTTAAAAGTAGAAAAGGTTACCTGGGGAACCTTTAAATCTGTATACCTTTGATTTCTCTAAGATTTCAAGAAAGGATGGATTCAATGAAAAGGTGAAAACAGAGTCAGCAAAGAATGATACACATGTGATTCAGTACAAGCTGCTAATGTATCTGAGAGCAGCTCCCGGTAGGTTTTTTTTTTGAAAAAGAGAAGTGTGGAGCCCTTCAGACTGCTTTTACAACAGTTCTCAGATCAGTGAGATGAATCTTGTTTATCCTCCTGTCTTTGAATCCCATAGGGTTTTTTTTTACTTGCTGCACTAAGATGGGTTGTTCTCCTGTGGCATCCTCACTTAACCTGACTCTGATCCCTCTACTATTCTGATATATTCATGGTGTGACCTCAAATTATAAATAATATCAGTGACGTTTTACTGTGCAGCTAAATATGCTTTAAAAATTGCAAGATATATTGCTCCTTTACCTTTATCACTTCCTTTCTTGTCTTTGGTAGGTGCAGGTGTGGGAGTGGCCTGGGGCGGAGCCTCAGACAGTGATTCATTCCTTAGCTCATCCTCCTTTTCAATGTTTAGACTCTCCTTGTGCTCCAGGTAACGTGCCATGCAGAAATCCCTGCAGGCAAAAGACAACCTTACTGCTTACCTGTCTATCAAAGAGTGGTAATCGTAGCAAACTTCATGTTTTTTGAGTGATGCTTGTTTATTTTGTGATCACCTGAGAAGTTTGTCTACATTGGTTTGGTCAGTGGGGTTGAAGCCTTGCAGCATTGAACTGAGATGCTCTCTGATCCACTTCAGAGCTGTTGTGATGGACAGACATTGCTGGTTGCTCTTAGAAAATGCCTCCCCTGACTCTGCCACACCATCAGCCTCCAGACCATCACAAGGGCCACTCATCACTGCACTGCACACCACCTGTTATTCACACAAAATGCCATTACAAAATGTGCCCCTATAATGAATTCTTCTGTATTGTATTTGAAAATTCTAATATGTATTCAGTTCTATTGTAGGCTTGTTCAATTATTGTTCATACACAATTCATTTTAATCAGCTGACTAAACTATTTGATATAACATAAGCAGTGCTATTTTGGAAATATGGCATATATATTAATATATGGTTATAGTATATATTAATATTTTGAATTTGCTTTTTTAGATGTTCTGTTTGATTTTTATTTAAAGTTTTTGTTATATTCTTTTGACTGAGCTTCATGACTTTTTAATATTTATTTTTTTTGGATTCAGCTTTTTTCTTTTAGATGTATGTGGTTTGACTTACCTATTTCAGGTAGTTAAATATACAAATTTAATATCTATTTTTTATGTTATTTATTATTTGTTTGTATATAGAATTGTAATAATAATAATTTGTATATATTTTGTTATAGTTTTATTTACTAAAACTTTTTTTTACTATTGTTAATGGTTAGAAAAAGAAAAAAGAAATAAAATATTGCAATGTAGTATAATAAAAAAATGTATTTGCACACACACACACACACACACTGCAACGGCATTTCAGCTTATGCCTTTAAAAAAAACAGTTTCTTCTTGAATGACTGAATCAAGAAGCTTATGGTCAAGAATACAAGCCATTTCAAATCCAAGACTGAAAAGACCAAAGTCTGAATATAATAATCTGTTCATGAACTGTTGGCCCTGGTGTGGCTGTGTGCTGAAGCTCATCATTGAATTTTTGTGTTAATAGTAAAGTGTGTGGATTTCACATTGAAAGCAATGCATTTCTTGCACCAAAAGCGAAGCAGTGTATATTCTCTGCAAAGATGAATGTGTTTGCGTTGGACTAATGCAAAAGCAAGGATCATTTGTCAGAAAGTTCTTTTGAAAAGTGTGATATTACTTTCCAGCACTGCACAAACACCACCCAGCTCATCCCTATAGCCGGCCTATTCCCTGTCCCAATATATTACTGTCATAATCTCTAAATGTGACAAACTGAAACAGCAGCACTCTCAACTGCAATATGGCCACCATGCCAACAGGCATAATGCTTACTTAGCGAACATAAACAGTGTGATAGAGAGAATGCAAAACAGATGTAGAATGAGAGTCAGAGAATGATCTGATGCTCATGATTGGTTGTGAGGCACGTGTGTCACAAACGCACACGCTCTCCCACTCTAATTGTTTGTCTGTGTGTGTGTGCATGAGTATGTGAACATGCTGTGACCTAAATTCATTGTGTCAGTACAAACTTCTCCTGCAAACTGTCCAGCATGGTGCAAATGGCATGAGGTAAAAGGTTACAGGGGGGCGACCAGCTCCCAGTCACTCACAACCATCAAAACAGATTGTATCTGATATCCACCTTGTTGCCCACAAAAATCAACGTTAATAATTGCAGGCCTACTTACTATAATACACCTTAATGGGACAAATTAATAACTGTTCTGGAGGCAGGAAACCTGGATCATTTCAGAAAATACCTTTTCCTCATTTCTGATGATGCAGTGCACTTGGGTCTGAACTGCTAACAATCCTCTTTCGTCAAACACCTCTCTTCCGGTGATCTTACTAATCACTGGAGTATAGGAGAGCCTGGAAAAATAGTTCGCCTGAAAAAGAGCGGCAGGCAGTTATTGATTTCAGTTCATTATGTTGGTGTGTAATTATGGGCATCTGACCTACATCAATACTGACTTCATTCTGGTGGAATAACACGCAAACCGGACAAGACGCTAAGCCAGAATTGTTATTTTTCATTTTGCAGCAGGTGTAATTACTACTCTAAGATACAATGTTTACATCTTTCATTGCTCAAAAGCGTAGGTATGTTACCAGATAACCATAGATATCATCCGGCTTCTGCCAAAACATCTCGTTCAGGGCGTTTTCTATCTTCTGCGGGACCCTGTTGGACCTGTAATACTCTGCGGCTTTGTTTTTCAAGTCGTAAAACTCCTGGTCCTCTTTTGATACTTTGCTATGGCTCAAAAATGCTTTATATGACATGTTTGTTTGATTTACGACAGAACTTCCACATTTGTTTACAGTCCTCCGCTGTCATGTGCGCGTCCTCGCAGGCTTTGTTGATGATTTGCGGTTGCTCGGCAACCTCAGATGTAACACCGCGAGAACTGAGTCTGTGTTTCTCTTTCATGATGCGTTTAATTGGAACAAGTTCAATATCCATTTTAACGCTGCTGTGGCCTCCGTTTAAACTCAAATCCTCTTGCGTAAAACGCTGAATATTTCCTCTTTTTCCTTTGACACGCCTTTAATTTAATAATAAACTAGAGAAAATAGAGAAGAATTAGCACATTGCATTTACAGTTAATAAAGATTTGTAACATTTTAGTTCAGTTTTGTTTCAGAAAAAAAACATGATCAACATATTTTATTAATAAAAATATTGTCTGTATTATGATTTGGTCTTCAGTGTCAGGTTGTTGGTTAAGAGCTTTATGGAACCAATGGATTTAACACCTTCTGACGTTAATCTTTCACTCGCGGTCCATGTGTTATATTAATAAAAATGGCAATGCAAGGATTTTCAGTGTTCAAGAGAACCTGTGTTAAATAGCTTACAGATAGGTCTAGTTTGTATAGCCTATGTATGCTTCAGTTATGTTGCGTTTCTGTAAAGTAGATACTATATATTTTATGGGAACCCTTACACGTAAAAATAAATAAAACAAAAAAATAAACGAAGAATGCGATAGGCTAATGTAAATAATCCGAAAAAAAACTGCTGCGGTCATAATAGACTATGGACATTTTCGTCCTGAATGAGCACAATTTTATTCATTCAATGAAGAAAAGACAATTGGTCAACGAGTCTATTTAAAAAATAAAAACTACTAATAATTATAATATTAATAGCAGCATTATTTGTCGATAATAATAATAGGCCTACTGATGTACTTAATATTATTATTTGTTCAAATGGAATCTCCGCGGTTGCTGCTGCGGAACCACTGTTAATATTAGAGTAGGCCTAGACTTATACAAAATAATTTAACGTATCTAATCTATTGCATGAGTCCACCTGAATTATTCTGCTAAAAGCCTAAGTGCCCAAGTTCTTGCCACTAAAAGGTAGCTATTTGTTTGTCTGTTTGGATGGAAAGAATAGGCCTACGGCAGGGCGCCACTGGCCGCTGTAATGTTAACAGACGTTTTAATTTTATATAGGCTATCCTAAGAAATAGTCTGTTACAACAATCTGCCTTCCAGCCTGTTAGCATCAATGGCAGGCTATTGTGTTTATTTATTTTCAACCCTTAAATCTTTAAAAGCAGAACACAATTGAAGTCCTGAAACTGAAGTTAAGGTATTTTCAAATAATTCTGATCACTTAAATGTTTTCTGAAAAAATTGTGAAATTAGCCTACATGTTTTGTTTTTTTTCCATAGTATGAGAGTAAGCCACAATGGAAATAAGCATTTGTTTTAGCTAATTTTCATAGATACGCCTGTAATGACTAAAGCGTAACAGACTACTCTTTACCCGGTTTTGTCCAATGCAAAGTAGTAATTTATAATAGCTACAAATAGGCCTACTAGTTTATTGTTTAATGTGTAATTTAATTCAAATTTCATAAACTTTCATACATTTTTTTCGAAATTCATATTTTAAATCTTGCTTTTGTTTGGATTTCCAACACGACATTTAAATGTGGGCGCGTGGGCTCTTTAAAACGATTTAAACATTTTCCATGCAATGCAAATTATTAAGCTAATTAAGCGCACATGGATATATTTGTTGATGTTTTGATTTAAGAGTTCATGTTTTGTTCATTTTTTTATTTAAGAGTTCAAAGAGTGTTTTTTCCTGCTCACACAGGCTATCAGATCTTTTTCCCCGCTGTTGACTGTTTTAGTAAGCAGTTAATTTTTTTCAGTGCTCGTTGCCGTATTAATATCCCGTTTTCTGCCTTCCTACTATCCCATCTTAAAAAAAAAAATCCAGGGTGATGAAATGAGCACAACAGTGTCAGAGCAGAGGCACAGTCATCCAGAGCTTTTCTTTTTTTTTCTTTTTTTAGTATAAAGGCATAGCCTATGTTACCAGCAAATGTGAGAATTAATTTACATGATTTGTAGCTAGCCTATTTTTTGATTCATGCATTCGTTCGTTTGCCCGTTCATTCATAAATTAGGTAGCCTAGCCTATTTTTCTTCCGGGTGTATTGTAATGTTCGTTTGCAAAAACATTGTTTATTAACTTGTGTTGCTGTTAGTTTAGTAAGACAAAGGTCGGTACCTTGTCCAGTTTACGAGGGAGAGACGACTAATTTATAGTTTCGATTATTTTGTCCCCGTAGCCTACATGCATTAAATGTCTAGTAGCCTATTCTTAGGTTTGGTTATTAAAATAATTTTTAGGCGGAAATTAACGACATCTTAACATAATCTCACTGTTAAACTAAACTGAGGATATCTGGATAAGCTATAAGCAATCTGTTTCTCTCTTTTCCAAATTAAACGCCTGTGTGATTGTGTGGCACGCGCTTCTGCTCGCGACTAAACTTAGGTTCACGCGGAGGTCAGTCGCTCCAGGACAGGAAGTCACCGAGAGGGCACCGGCGTCACTGACGTCACCGAATAGAGGACGTTTCATTGGCTTTTTGCTGCGCTTGGCTGGGTCGTGCAGATGGGGCAGACACAAACAATATCTGACACAACAAAATATGCTTGCTTAAACATGAACCGAGCCTCCATCGCGTTACCGCGCGGAGAAAAAGCAGTAGGCTATGATTTTAGAAAAACAGGAGTCGATATTGCATTTCGATTTTTCAGCGTATCGCTTTAGACTACAGAGCTTTTTCAAGGGGGATCACCGTAAACATTCAAACATTAATCAATTAGGATTCAGTCCAGTAGCGTGGTTAGGTCTTCTAATCCAGTACACACGGGAATGCGTCACGTTTGGTGATGAACAAGGAAACACTTGCTCTGTATTTCGTGAAATAGGTAAACTTCAGCATTATGAGTCAGAAATGATGCGGTTCTTGGAACACGGTGTTGTCAAATACATTTCTTGATTTAAAATCCATTTAAGCAGATAAGTGAGCATATATACAGCTAGTGGACTGTACGGTCACCTCTGAGTTCAAGTGATCATGCCTGTATGTTACTGTCGCCACCAGCCGGCCGCGTCTTCGCATCTGTTCTCAAAACATGTATATTCTTTTCATATAGCCTATATTATCCCGCCTAAGAACACACATATCTTGCATTGACTTAATCTGGTTATTTGCCAAGAATCGGGCTATAGAAAAATAAAACATTTAGGCCTATTTAATTTACGTTGCAGTGATTTATTAGATTTAAAGCTTACTCTGAAGAATCATGATCTATATAAAATTCCCAGTTAGCCTAACAATGCAACTATAAAGAAAACTTGTAACTATAAAATATGTAAATCAATAGTCACTCAACTACTTTTATTTGATTAAGAATGTTTATTGACTTACATTTCGGAGAGGATACATCCATAGACACTTCCTTTAGGACAACCCGAACGTAACCTATGTGATAGAGACAACCAAACCCATATCTCCAGTTCTGCATATACTGCATAAGAGAATCATAAAAAGCACAAGATTAAGAGAATCGTTTAGCCTATAAGCGGTGGCTAAAACACCCTGTTTAAACAGACCTGTGACTGTCTTGGGGCGACCGCTGGGCCCTGTGAAGGAGTCCAGGCTTTTCAAGAGTGTTAAGGCTCGAAACATCCACATTGTCAAGACATGTGACTGCCAGTAGGTCAGACACTCCCAGATAGATTTGTTGTCTGTTTTGTTCCTTCTCTCAGAACTTCTTGGCGCCCCAAGCAATGTTGTCGCATTTGTTTTATATTCTAGCAAATGTTTTTTGAATATTTATTCATGTCAGATACAGACCAACCATCTCGCGCTTAGCCACTTGTTGCTTTGTTATTCCTCAGGCTAAGGCCAGTAATTGCTTTTTTGTCGTGCCGTCATAATACAGTGTGACCTCATATAAGGCATGCATCATGTGGATCATAACAAACACAGAAAATAATGCGCTTTATGCCACGACCAGAGCTTTCACCAAAAGCTACATTTGCATTCAAACGTTTTAATTGCTTAACTAATGTTAAACAGCTTGCCAAGGGTCCCGCTGGGTCACGGGGGAAAAGGGCCATTTCTACCTAATTAGTGCGTCTTGCCCCATCCTTAAGCCGCCAGATGCATCGCCTGATGCCCTGATTAATGCTTTCAGAGCCGCACACTTGCCCAGTCATGTTTTCAAACTTTGCCAGGTGTCATCTGAATGAACACCAACAGATTTTTTTTTTCAGTTTCTGTTTCATCCTGAATTAATACGGCCACGAGGACTCAATGCGCAATTCCATGCCGTTCACTAAAGATTTGTGGTGTTTTATAAGTTCAGAACTGTGTTAGTTTGATTTTGCAATGCAGACTTCCGCAAACCGTTTTACTGTTATTTTTTACGCGCTTATCATGCAATCTAAGCGTCTAAAACTTTGTTACTCCGTGTTATTCATACAGCTATTCAAAAAGATCTATTCATTAAAACTCGAACTGCATTGTGAGAAAAATTAGATTTTTTTGTATGCACGCAATAAATAAATCACATTTCTATGGTGTGAATTCATAGAATTTATCCTAATAGAAAATATTAATAAATACATTATTTGTTTGCAACTCGCATAGTTTTATTTAAGTAAAAACTAATAAACTAGGCTAAATATTGTGCATTAGAATCCAATTCATGTGCAGTGAGCAAACATTCGGAAATAAATGAATACTGTTTCAAAGAGACTTTGGAAAATAACTTTGTATGCATGAATGTGTTTACAGAATTTATTTGAAATAATGAAACGATCTCGTTTAAGTCGCTCTCCTAAGCCCACTAAAGAGGGTTCACGGACATGTCGCGCGCATTGCTCTGATACCTGGACCAAGAGACAGATTTGTTGAATTATTCGATTCTTTCTTTGCCTGCTGCCATCTGGCAAATACATAAGTAAGATCAAACCCTTGACCCTCGCATGTACCCGTATGAGTATGCATTTTCTTCCTGGGAAAATAAGAGACAAGTGTTATTTAACCCTGCCGTGTGTACAATGAAGGCTGGGGACAAAAAAGAAGCGCTGAAAGATAGTCACGCAGGAATAGCATCTCTAGCCTTGCGTTGTGTTTTTACTATGTTAGATTTAACTGGGAAGTGTACCCATAGGCGACATGTAGTTTAGCTTAGTCTAAAGAAAAAAAAACAGACTAGCCTATAAAAAAGAATTAGTAGCCTAGCCTAACTTTCGTATTCGTAACTGTTTGCATAGTCTATAAACCGTCTTCACAACAACAAGGAAAATATATGAACTGGCCTACAAATACCAACAATTTGTAGTCTGTTTTTTGTTTCTTACTTAACATCAGTGTACAAAATGTAGTCTGTAAATGAAGTGTAGAAACTCTAAACAAACAAGCAGGTGTCAAGTAAATGACAAAACTGATACTAATTGAAAATTTAAGGTTTGGCATAATAGTGAAATGTTTGTTAAATTAATAAACCCGAAATTACTCAGTTAGGCCTACATATATTATTGCACATGAACTTTTGCGATGTATTTTTACCCTTAGGCACAGATTCTAATCCACAGAGCCATAATTTTCTATTATTTTTAGAAATTGAACACAAGTAAACAACCGGATAAGTGATCGTGATGCTCGTCAGTTACGTCCACCACTGATCAGTCAAGCCACGCATTTTACGTGTAACGCTGCTCAAATCACTGAACCAAAGGAGCTCCGACTTATTGTGTGTGTTCAAGGATTTACGTGGAATGATGCCGGTAGCACTGATCGTAGCAAACATAAGTAGTGAACATAACAATAACAGTTGTGTTATTTAGCCTATTGTGACACTCGATTGCTGTTCATCAGTATATAAATGTATTTTTAATATTCGCATTCTTATCACTTCCTTAATTTAACTTAATTTTAGTTCTTATAAAACTAAAAAGTGTAAAACAGAGTGAAAGTGGTGCACCCAAAATGTCCAAAGTTTTGTATGGTTTTGACTTTCTGTATGAACACTTCCCCCTTGTGGACTTGAGGGCATGTTGTCCCAACGTCAAGGCTTTGGAGATTTGTTTTTAAGAAACCCATTATTTTCACAGGTTGCTTAAATATAAAGTATTCAAAATTATTTTAAATTAGTTTAACAATACCATTTTCAATATATTCTAGTCTTGTGCTATTTCAACTTTGAACTGCTGTCAAAGTTTGTTTGTGTGTTTTACTCCCTATTATGAAGGCAGTTATAATTTTTCATGATTGTAAAACATGTGTACTTGTATTCTGTTTTTTTTTTTTTTTTTTTTGACATCAGGTGCAAAACTAATCCAAGCAATTATTTAAAGAGTCAATTATCACTCTTTGCTTACTATATGATTTTGAACACGAAAAGTCACCCAGCATATTTATGCTGAATCTATACTTGATGATATCTTATCATAAGTGGGATCTGAGTGGTCCACAATAATCTGTGTGCCATTCTAATGATGCACATTGTATTTTGGATAAGTATGAAAGGTTACATACTTCCTATCATAAATGTATCCAAAATATAAGCTTATTCCACACTGATTGGCTTTCCCCCAACCAGTGCCTTGAAACATCCATATACTGGACAAAGGCCTCAACATAAGTAAATTGGTCTGAAATTTTCATATGGTTAATATGCACAAACAGAAACAGGTGATTTTGCAAGCACATCATGGATGCTGTTGTCATAAAAAAAACATCAAAAGGCTAATTTAAAGGCTCTGCTAATAAACCAATGTTCCTACAAAAATCAAAAAGACACTCCTGCATCTAAACAGGTTTTTTTTTTTTTAAGTTTAATATTTAAAAAAAAAAAAAAAAAGAGGAGGCTTGTAATCCAGTTTGACAAGACTCATTCAATTACTTTTTGAGTTCCAGCTAATATTTGGCTTGAAAGGGGTAGCAATTTTAACTAGAATTTTGAAATCTAGTATTGAGGCAACATCATTTCTATTTTTGTGATGATTAAAGCAACAGGAAGCTTGTCAGAACAAGCTCATTAGAATCTAAAAAGAAGAACTATGCCCTGTGTTTTTGTGCAAGCCAGATAAAAATAAAAAAAACTTTTGATTTAAAATATTAAAGCCATGACAAAATATTGTTTTTTAGTTTTCTCCATTTTATTTCTTTTTTTCAAACAAGTTTTGATGCACATATGAATATGAACAAAAATGACATAAGACACATACTTGTAAATATTTTACATTAGGATTAGGAATATGTTAATGCAATGCCTGTTTGGGATTTGATTGGCAGGTTTGGGGTCCTGTGGGTCAAATTCAGATTGACCACTAGATGGGGCATTGAGCCTTTTTATAACCTAGCAATGTCAGGGGACATGACCAACACTGGCCATTGACTTTCTCCTCTAACTGTCATAGTCTACCGAAGTTTAGTTTACTTATTCATTTAGAAAAACAGCCACCACTGATTATATGCATAAATGCATTTGTCTAATGCCTAATATCTACAAATGTACTTTTTTTCTGTCTTTCAGTAACCAAAAGTAACCTGTTCATATGTATAAAGGGAGATGTTTGTCTTTGTTTCATCAAAAGAGCATGTTTTGAGCAGATATGCATATGTTCTGCAGTATTCTGTATGATATCATGAATATTTCAGTGCCACTGTCACGCAAACTCCCAAACCCATATGTTAATTAAAAAGAAATCAATTCCACCTCAAATCTACACAAGCACCATTCCATTCCATTTTAATATGTGAAATGACAATAAGACATTGCACAATATTATTTTCTATGCAATACTGTGTATAGTGGGATGCAGTATGTGGAGTTACCATGGGATATGGGACATATATTTCACATTTGATCAGTTTTTCATATACAAGCCTAATAGATAGATAGATAGATAGATAGATAGATAGATAGATAGATAGATAGATAGATAGATAGATAGATAGATAGATCTGTCAAAAACAGCTATCACTGGGACAGTACTCTATAAACCAAAAGGTACCTTTCTACCCTTTCCCTAATTGATGCACGTTAGCACCTTAAATATAAATATGAATACGTTATTATTACATAGTATATTACTACATATTAGTACATTTTGAAAGGTCATTGCCTCAGTGGCAGTTTTTTAGCCTACCTCTTTTTTTCTAAAAGTATATGTAAACAAATATCACTCTATTTCTAACATAATTCATGAATCATATATTTGATCCGCAAAGAATGCAAAAAGATAAGAATGGCTATACAGAATCAATTACGTGTCACATAAGTTGTCTTGGCCTATGTTTACTCTGTTACTGTATTCATTAGTCTTGCACATGGAGTCGAGCTGAAGGGCGGGGCGGGGATGGCGAGCTAACAGACGTGAAGTCTGGATCGGTACACTTCCTTTCCCTGGGAAAAACTTAGCTGTATAGGTCAAACTCGAGAACGTTTCTTTTAAATGCGCTCCGAAGAGTTAGTCTTAAAGAGTTTTGGGCTGAAAGGCTGGTGGGTGTAAGAGCGTAGTGAAGAAACAGGACCGGGAGAAGCAGACAGCTTTTCTGGAAAACAATCTAATGAGCCTCGCAAAAAGTTAGACGTCAAGTTGGATTTTAACAGCAAGGAAACTTGAAGATTTTAATGATGACTGAGAAAGAGCTGATGATTGAAGACATCATAACAGGTAAGTGAAATCCCTTGTGATACTGTTTGAGCAGTTTATTATACTGTGCAACCCGTTATCAACGCCCACAGAGTCAGAGCCAACATGATATCATTAGTGTAAGTGTAATTATTCACAAGCCACTCTGAGACAGAGCCACACACAGCCTTTAATAACACGTTTGTGTCTCTTTGCGATGGGTTAGCTTTATTTTGGGGCATAGATACACTGTACATTTCTAGTGGGCAAATATCTAATAATACGACAATAAAATGGTTGATTGGTTAAGTTACTATAGTAAGTTACCATACAGTATATGCCTACTTTAAAATAATCTAAAAATACAATAATAAAATGGTTGATTGTTTAAGTTACGTACGTTATCATATATGCCTACTTTAAAATAATAATTTAAAAGATTTAAAATTTTACACTAAAATATTCTCTGTGTGTGTGTGTTAACAATACTTTTAATAGTGAATTATCATAGAAATAGTACGTTATATGATTTAATGGCACTTTCGCGTCACAGTAAATGTAACATTTTCTACAGTGTATTCCTGGAAAGCACATTTACTGTAACCTATGCATGCAGGCATGTACTGGACGTTATTATATTATATTCCATCTTAAGAATATTATCCCTGCACGACTCTGGCATAATGGGGGGAAAACTGCATCTGACTTTAAAAGCGCAGTGTAGACTTGGATGACTGAGATAGTAGCGGTGCAGAGTTGGGTCACGTGGTCTCGCTCCTGGGAGCTTTGAGTCAATGCAGCAAAAGTCTGCACGCTCCATCATCATCCCAGGTGAAGCCGGAACGAGGTAGGGCTCCTCAACCACCGACCCAAACACACCACAGAGCTTAAAGATACTTTCATACCACATGTTAAAAAGGTTTAGTGCTCGTTTTGATACGGAATAATCGCATTGCAGAGAAATGTAGTAGCCTAGTGCGACTGTTTACAGCGTGGCTTTGGTATGAAAACAGCTTTTCCTACAGTAGCGCGGGTGTGTGTTTTGCTTGTTGTAACGTTTGGTGTGTTTCTGACAGTTCTTCGCATTGGAAGGTAAATGAGCGCACGCTGCTGTCTGTCCTTTAGGAAGGACGCCAGTTTGGCTGCTGATGTGATGTAATGTGATTCAGGAGGGGCACATCTCTGACACAGCAAGAACATATGTCTCATCGTCATCATAAGCATGTTTTCCTAGGCGTTGTTTGTGCAGTAGACATCATTAGACAGCATCAAGGTGATATTCAGAGAGAGATGCGTAACATCTTTACGACATTGCCGTCTTTTAGAACCAATCATGAACGAATCATTATTTTGAATCGGATCTTTTAAAATTGGTTGAACCGGTTCACAAGCACTGATTCGTTTACAAATCGCACTGTTCAGGTCCGAGCGCATCCCGAGTTAATTTGCTGACTCATTGAACCGAGAACCGATTCTCTATGAACCAAGAACCGATTGAGCTGATGGATCAAAAAGTTACTTAAGTAGCCGAATAGCTGTAAAGTTATAAATCAGACAAGACGTATGGTAACTTGATTTGTGGTGTCTAAATTAATACTTGGAAAAAATATATTTTAAATTTGGAGCCCATATTCCACCCCAAGATACCAGAGACCACGTGATGACGCAGTTACGTCGTAGCACTAAAGCATTTTTGAATCGTTCTTCGAAAAGAACTATCCAAAAGAATCGATTCTCTGAAATGAGTGGAACTGTAAACGTTTAAATATCAGGATGTTGACACGTCTGACACAGACGTGCTAATTGCACCACGCCAGGAAATTTGCATAGGAGCATTGAACTTGCTGCCAAATGTTTTGTTGGACCATTTGGCTGTCGAAATGTGCAAATTAACTTTATAATGTCCTTAAATTGACAATTTCCACACCTACTGCCTGGAGTATTTGTTTGCAGCAGTTTTAACCTTAGCGTCGCCAGCCTCTGGTCAGGGTGCCAATAGCAGAATAAAAACATGTCCTCCCCCTCAGCACATTCCCACGGTGGCACTTCGGGCCTCGAGTATAAAGCAGGCATTGTTTGAGTAAAGGGGAAAAGGCCTCATAGGTAGCACGGAGAGGCGGGTACAGAAGAGAAGACTAGACCCAGAAATGGTTATTAGATGGGTAGTCGTGCATGTTGCATGTGGAGGCCATATGTAAACAAAAATGGCTTTCAGACATTTATGCATTTTCACTTTACTGAGATTCTGAGCTTACTTTGCTGCTTTGGTTGATATGTGCAGTTTTGTGAATATAAACATTTCTAAAGTTGATGTTTACACAAAGCTCTGTTTGATGCATTATTCACTGTACAGCTTATTTTCTTTTTGATAGTTTCTTGCAAAACAAAATATTATTGATTAAAAATAATCACACTGATGCATATAATTGCATTTGGCATTTTACATTGGTTTAGGAAAAGTTTTCACTCAATCATTGCAAAGACATGGCAAGTAACATGTTTAAACATTAAATTAACAGAAAAACTGAAATAATATTTACTTGTAAAATAGCCAGGGTTATTATATTTAACTAAAACTGAAAATAAAACAAAAAATACTTATAATAAAATATTAAAAACCTTTTGTTTTTTCAGCTAGTTGCCAAGGCAGTAGATATACACACATGCATTTATAAGTACAAAAAATGTTAAGGTTCCTTTTTCATATTTAATTTTTTGAGATAGCACTGCCAGAAAAATCCTTTGCAAAATTGTGTTTAAAGCGGTATCTATATTTGAACCTGATGAATCCACTAGTGTTTGTGACCATGTGCCACACAATAGCATCTTTTTCTTGGCAAGCATGCACTTGGAGGCTGACAGCAATGGTGGAGATGGTTGCAGTGCACTGACTGGTGCAGTTCAACATTCTGATGCACGTGGCTAAGGGAGAACTGCTTATTCAGCATGGATGGGATATAGGGTATTCACGTCTGTCTGCAGCATTCATGCATTCAAACACACACACAAACTGTGACCAGCTATTGCCAAATACACAGATGTTTAACAAACAAGCATATACAAACTAACACATGCAAACCCAGAAATCTATAACTCTGGTCTCAGCGGTATGATGTGAAAGTGGAGACAATGTCCTCTGTCAGGGTGTGGCCTCAAGATGGGGATCCACATCTGTTCAAATAGTTTAGACACATGGCTGAGGAGAGAATATGTGGTGATGGGATTTGTCTTTTAAAAAATAAATGAGCAAAGAAACAGTTCACTAGCTTCACATGCACAAGAACATATTTTTTGCTAGATCTAAAATGCATTTGCATTTTATTAACCAGTGCAGTATTTACTGCATTCCCTCAGGCCTGTCCTTGCCGTGTAGGAGATGCTTAGCTAGTTGGGGGTGTCTGGGTCCCTGGGTGTGTGTTTTGGAGAGGTTGGACGACAAGGTGATGTAATTTAAAGCGGAGCCATTAGCGTCTCTGTTTGAGGTCAGCTCAATGGCTTTTAGCTTCTCACACACGTTTGCTTAGAACGGCTTAATTTGATGAGTGCTGTCTGTGGTCAGCATCTGTGTAGGTCAGACTCACTCTCATTCTCTCTCGTTTGCTGGTTCCTTTCTTTTAGGGTTCTTCTGTAATACAAATAGTGCAAGAATTTGCTCTCCAAAATGTGCGTGCTTCAGTGTTTAGACTTGGACCTTCATGTTTGGTTTAAATGTTTTTTTCAGCCTTAATTAAAACGCGAAAGTCCTTTTTAATGTGAAATTAAATCTTTGGTTGTAAATATAAATCTTTTGAAGATAAAATGCATATCTTAATGCCTGCAGAGTTTTGAGGCAGGAGAACTTGCAGATGGGATGGAAAGCTGTTTCCTATTTAATTGAAAAACGTGCTGTGAATGATGTAGACTTTTGGAAGCCTGCTACAACACTCACTAAAGCCCAAAAATTCCATTCTGGCATTACGTCATGGTATAGGTATTAGCTGCGGTTGCCTCAGTTCCCAAAGGGAACGGGAGGGAAGTTATAGAAGGGGGAGCAGGGGAGGCTTTAATGTCAACAGACCATCCACGTGATAATGAGAATGTTACGCCTTTGGAGTGTTACATTAAAAACCCATATGAAGCATCACAACAGAAAATAAATCACTTTTTAGTCAAGCTTTTATTTACAATACGTGTTTGCCAAAAGAGAGTCAGTCAGGCCAAGCAGACTCCACCCAGCACATATGTTCTCATCTGTGATATTCTTCCCAGTAAATCATGTTTATCTATGCAGTTTCACAATTAGACTGTTTATTAAAGGCTTAATTTGCACCCTTAAACTGAACCTGAGTGCTTAAAAAAATAAAATAAAAATACTACACTACTATTCGAAAATAAAAATTTGGGGCCAGTATATTTAAAATGTTTTTCCAAGAATTTTGTCTTCAACAAGCCTGCATTTATTTTATTTAAAAATTTAGTAACGGTAATATTATGAAATATTTTTTTCAATTTTAAAAAGTGGTTATCTATTTTTATATATTTTAAAATTGTATTTATTCTTGTGCTGGAAAAGCTGAATCTTCAGGCACCATTACTCCAGTCTTCAGTGTCACGTGATCCTTCAGAAATCATTCTAATGTTCTGGTTTGATGCTCAGAAAATATTTCTTATATTATCAATTTTGAAAACAGTTGTGGAAACCGATACTTTTCAGGATTCTTTGATTAGTAGAAAGGTTAAAAGAACAGTATTTATATAAAATATAAACATGTATATTCTTACTAGATAAAAGTATTAATTTCTTAAACAAAAAATTACTTAAACCAAACTTTTAAACATTTTATAACAGCACATGATTTATTTAAGAGTTAATAATTTACATTTATTTTATTCAAATTTTAATTCTGAGCAATTGTAACTGTTATCTCTGAAATCAAACCAAGCTTGGTAGACATTGTATTATAATAATTAATGTATTTTACGTAACACAAACTCTTTGTTAGTTTGGCCACTAAACCTATTTCTGGACAGACCTAGGATAAAGTTAGATGAAATATACGAATGTAGAATATACCTCAACCAGGGAATTTGCACTTTCTGATAAAGGCCAGATGTTTGTTTGTGTTGTGCAACCTGCATGAGCAGATTTGGTTGTTATGACCTAATTTAGTTGATCCAAATCTTGACTAGTGTTGTTCACAGAGTTACTAGGTCTGTCATGCAGTGTGCTGGTGGTTCACTTTGCTTTGGAAAGGGTTTGAATAATTTCACATCTGTTTGAATTATTCATAATACCCCTTTCGGTAGTATCTGGAGAGATGGTGTGGCGAGGCACATATGTAGATGTTACTCATAGTCCAGAGACGAATGTATCTTCAGGTTGGATGGACAAAGATGTGGATGTGTTTTGCCAGATCACAGACTGTTATAGGCACATTTCTGTTGCCTCAGACCAGATGGCATTTATCTGAAAATGTGGTCTTATTTTTGTAGTGTTCAGAAAAAGTGTGGGCGTGAAAAGAAGCATTTACATGCCGCCAAGAAGCCTTGATTCGTTGTAGTGAGTTCCCCATGGGCTTGGCTGCACTATGTGAGGAAAACGACCCCACCAGCGTGAAGAGAAATGCCAATAATCCAGTCAAGCTGTGTCTGGCCTTCAGTCTCAGGGGCAATGGGGGAGATGTATGGATATATATACTCTCTGTAGCTAATATAGCGGCATTAGAGGGAAGCATGTCCTTCTAGTGTATGAAGCAGAGTTTAGTTTGACCTTCAGAGCATGACTGCAGGAATCTAGACGATTTATGTGGATTTTAAATGAATCGGATGTGGAAATAAGTCAATTAAAGATCTGTTTATAGTCTAAGAATAAATCTTTAAAAATGTCATTGTGAGTAACCAAGAAGATATTTTGAAGAATGTTGTGAACTAGACTTCCATTGTATTGCGTTCATATATATAATGTCACTTTATAGTAATTCAAATGAATCAATATGATTTAAAATGTCAATGAAGTGAGATGATTTTTAAGCAGACTCATGGTCTATTGAAAGTTGCTGATTGATCATTTAGTGTGGATTGTGTCATTTGCGATTGTTTGAGTTTGAGAGGTTTTCCTTACGCTTTGTGCAGCAGCTGTAATCAGGCTGTCCAAAACCAGATGCACAGGAAGGAAGACTATTGTAACTCCAAGAGGCCATTTTTAGAATTTCCTCACAGAGAACACACATACAAACACAGAGACTTTCAACTTTGGGCTGTCTTCCTCCGTTTCTAAAGACTATCTTTCTGTATTGTTCGTCAGGAGTCGGAGCACGTTTGCCATTTTAAACCGTCTGTGTTCTCCCGGGATACACAGGCCAGTACACTCAACTCACAAAGGTTAATTACCTCAGTTTTCATTGTGTTACATCTTTAAGTATTCTTTATTTTTAAATTTCATCTGCTGTTCAGGTTGAGATTCCCTGCTGAAAAGAGCATCCTAAACCAGCCTAAGCTCATCATTAGACATGCATTCAACAGAACTCTCTATGCCTGTAATGTTTATTCTTTACTATATATTTTTACTTTTTCTGCATTTTATGTTTACCTACAATATTCTCCAAAAGGTTGGAGTTGATAAGATTTTGAAAGAAGTATTTAATATGCACCAAGACTACATTTATTTGATCAAAAACCCAGTGAAAGCAGTCGTTTTATTCCTGTTGTGAGGAAGCTGAATTTCAAAAAATGTTTCTTGTTATTATGATTGTTGACTATATTTGTGGTAGCAGACGCATTTTTTTCCCAGTATTCTTTGATAAATAGAACACATGAAATATAATTATTTTGTAACATTATATATGTCTTTATACATGTCACTATTGATCAATTGAATGTGCTCTTGCTGAAGAAAAGTTCATTTCTATAAAAAATTTGTATTTACTCGACCCCGAAAGGTATAAACTGCAAGCTGTGAATCAATATCAGACAGACAGGTTTTGAAACCCAGCACAACTTAATAAGTTTCATTAGTTTGCACCAGACAGACATGATTACAGTGAGAAAGAATCCTGATGTCTTCCATTTGTGCCCGCTTAGTGAACTGATGGCAGTTTTGCAGTATCATCCCACAGAGCTTGCACGCATCCATTTGACTGACACAGCTGCTGGATCTTGCTGAGTTCACAGGTGACTCTGATCTCTTAACTTTGCTGGTATAGCATTACAAAGAGAAAGCTGCTCTGTTGTGTAGATGACTGCCGGTTACAGCTCTATCCAGTGCTGCAAAAATCAATGCTCTCTCTCCTTCTGCTCCTGCTCTCAGTATGTATCATGTATCTCTGAGGTAGTGGGACACTGGCATCGATTTGGGAGGAGACTGTTGGGATGAGATAATGCGTCATATGCCCTTTTTAAAAGCGTTTGTGATGCTATTTATGATTTCTGGCTTGCGGTTTAGGGGTGTGACGGAGTTGTAGATGCAGATGTCGAAACACTCATCTGCTCTGTCTTTGGTAATGTAATGGGAGTATTCTGCACTCTCCGAACCCTCTAATTTTTCCCCAAACTTAACATTCCAGCATTATGAGATGAGAGGAAATCCTACAGACGCATTCTTCCATGTTATTTATCCTGTCTGAGTCTGAAACTCTCAGATATAGGCCTATTCATCTGTACCAAGCTAAAAGAATTGTATTCTTTAAAAAAAAACATATGGTATGTAGCTTGGATTTTAGTATCTAAATGATGTTATTAATGCGTTTTAGTGCTTAATGAAGCAGCCTTATTTTTAAAAAGCCATTGTTTTGGATTTTGGCCAGTTGTCATGCATGGTTAATCTGAAATTGTGTCCCTATGAAGAAAAGTGAGAATGTTCTTTATTTTCCTCTGCTGATGTTAACAACCCTAACCGAGAAAGAGTCTAATAAGATTGCAGCAGTCGCAGCTGTTGTCCAGCTTCTCTCACCCACTGTGTGTGGGATGTGTGTTTGTGTATGAATGTGAGTGTTTGTGAGTGAATAGAGCCAGCTGGAGACATTGAGTGCGAGCGAGAGGATGGCCGGCTGTGTTTGGTTTCTGGCATTTGCAGTGCTGCGTCTCTGAATGGACCTTCACATACACGTGAACTGGAGCAGTCCTGCCCTGTCAATGGCCCCTCTTTGAGACGGCTTGCCTCAGTGCTTGTTTGTGGTCTGTTTAGCTGAAGTATATAACTGAGTTGAGTATGTTTAACTTCAACTGATTTAAAAATCATCCGTAGACTGTGATGTTCACACAGAATTCATTGGAAAGTTCTAGTGAGTAATATGGTCTAATACAATTGATCAAAAACACTTGTTGTACAGCTTGAGATATGCATACACAGTTTTCCCTTTTTCTGATCTGGTTTCACTTACTAGGGATTCTCTACTTGACATCATGATGGATTCGCTTGTCTTTATCTCTGCATTTGGTTATTATTTTTGGAAAATGTTCAAAACAAAAGTTACAGAGCAAGCAGTCATTTGTCTCAGGCATGGTGAAATTTGATTAAGACTGTGAAAAAAATCAAATAATTCAAAATGAAATAAAACCGTAGTGCGTTATCCAGAGATGTAATATTTTGCAGATGGGTTTGTGCTTTTTTTCTCTGTCTAGGTAATAATATTCTTAACCATATTAAAGAGACGTATAGTTTGAAATTCTAAACAGAGGAATAGATTAAAATACCCCAGTTGCTCTCATAATGATCTGTTGAAGATCTTAAGTATATGAGCATAAACTAAACACTGAAAGGTTTTCATAAGGTGACACTATGTTTAATGAGGTTATGATTAGGTTAGACTTGAGGTTTTGATATTGCAACTAATTGTGCAACTATCAGTTAATCAGTTTTTTTTATTTTTTATTCAGTCTTGCCAAATTCCCTTTTGCCTACTTCAGTTCTGACTTTTGCTTTGAGTAAGAAAATAATGGTGTAATGAACATTATACAAACAAATTTTGTATTATTATTATTTTTTTTTTCTCCTGCGTTGTCGGACAGCAGTGTTGTTTTTCTTTCTTTTTTATTATTCTCTTTTGTGTGGGAAATTGGGTCATGTGAAAATAAAAGTTGCTCAGTGAAGAATTGCGGGGAGGAAAAGGAGTGATGCCTTTGAGAATGGCAGAAATAAATCTTTCTTTTTTCGATATGTAATTATCAATAATAAAATGATAATAAAATGCAGTTATGGCTGACATTGTATTCAAATAAATATTTCAGATCTTTGATTCCCTCTCTTTGACTCAAATATATCAGTGTTGCATATTTTATAAATAACAGATTCCAGACCTAAATCCACTTTTGTCTGTCCATGTCAGTGGTCCATATGTCTCTTAGCTCTATTATTTCTGTGTACTGAGCTACTTGGAATTCCTCTGAATTTGTAATTCCACAGAGGAGGTATGACCTCTGACTCCTCCTGCTTCCTGTCAGAATTTTGTATAACATTCCAGAACGGAGCTTGAACACCCGTTCGCTCCCTTTCTCATGCATACAAGAGGAGGGGAGAAAACAGGATACCCCACTACCCTTTTTTTTCGCTTCATCTCTCCATTCTCTGTCTGATTTGTTTATTTTCGCTGTTGGAATTGATGCATATGTAATGGTACTGGCATGTGTAATCACCTTATTGAAAGAGTCTTATTGTGTTCAGTGTTTTCAGAAACTTTAGATGTGAGCTGGATTTGAACTTTCGCAAAAAACCTGCGGAGCAAATAATTCCAAATTTTGCCCAATAATAATAATCTATCAAAACGGCCAACAACTTGAAGTGAAAACTTTTTTTCCGATATTTACTGTTTACATATTGTGTTAAAACATCTCATTATGTCAGCCAATTCTGAGTAAAATAATTGATTTATATATGTTTTTTTTTCGTTGTTGACAATAATTTGTGGCACATCCATTCAGGTCAGACTGCAGATAAATTCCTTGTCATACTTATGTGTAAATAAGGCTTTAAAACAGCAGGAAAATCAAAAGAATTGGTCCGTTTCGCACTCGCGCCATAATGCAAGTAATTTTCCACCATTTAAGTCCATTTTCTGCTTTCCAATTCCCACACATGTTTGGATTCTCTGTTGTGACTTAAAGAGTCTCATTGAAAAGCCATGTAATAAACACACATACAAAACACAATCACAGCCCTAATCAAGTAGCTCTCAATCAGCCGCCAGGGAGACGGTCGCCATTGACGTCGAGTAATTACCCTCGCGCAACTTTAATGTGTTATAATGAAGTCCACGTACAGTGAGCCGTGTTGCCATGTAAACAAACTTAAGTTCCTTTAACCTGCAAATCCATTCGCGGAAAAGTATAAAAAGACGGTCAAGTGTGTGTTTCTGAATAACACTTCACTTATAGGCGTTTATCATTATAGACAATCATTTTACTCCTTCAGTATTGATTTTGACGTTCCATTGTCCCATTTTAAAATCAATCTCGGTAGCTGGAGCGCGTGTATGCGGTGAGTGGTTGAAATGAAGTGCGAGCCGCAGGTAGCCAGTCACTCAACCCGTAATTACTCGCTGAAGAGAGCCATGCTCATTCTGTTCACTCCGGCTCTCAGTATGGGGTAAAGGCGGGAAAAAAGGATGAACGCATAGAAAAACGCGGCATCCCGCGGAGCGAGGAACCGGGGCGCTCGTTTAGCGTTCAGGGTGCTCAGCATCCGAGTGTTTTAGAGAAGCTATTAGGCCCGGCTAATGAGGACGACGGGAATGGACAAATACATCCTCTAATTCGATTCAAATGTCAGTGTGGAGGGGAGCAGCTGTTGCTGTAGTGGTCTAAAGCTCTTAAAGGATTTGATGATTTTATGACCAAATAATGTAAAATGTTAGACATAAGCGATGTTATAAAAAAAAGGTATGGCCAAATGAATGGTCTTTCAGACAAATTCGTTGAACATTAATTGAGGCTTTTAAGTCTCGTTCCCACAGAAAATAATTTCTAGTGAAGAATCACCATTGATGGTGCCACTTAGCCCTGTTCTCCATCTGTGACCATGAAACTGAGCCCTAGAGTGCTTCTGAGCACCATTTAAATGGATTTGAAGAATGTTTTAGAAGTTCAGTAGGCATTGGTGAATTGTTCATTTACAAAAATGTACCATGGCAACTGTAGTTTCTTTAGGGCAAACAAAAAACTTTTAATTTTTTAAACTTGTCTTATTACAAATGACCCAACATAAAACCAAGAAACACGCAATAAAACACAATAATTGTGTGAATCCTCAGACTATGCTGCTAGACTAAATGTACGTCCACATTTATGGTGGTTTGGTGAATTAAGAAAAATCTAGTCATTTCAATAGGAATCCTCAAAAATGTATCCAGCAGGTTCAAGTTCGTAATGTGGATTCACCGAAAGAATGCTGTTTGGTTTGATTCTTCTTTGTGCGCTGTACTTCATACAATAAACATTGAGGTTTTTTTGGCCACAATTAAATGCACCTTAATAAATGACGAATGGTACCTTAATAAAGCCACAACATGTTTTCCAATAGAAAATCGCTTGTATGAAGGCATCAAAAATAACTTTAAAACATATGCTCTCAAAGAAAGATTATTAACGTTACTGTAGGCTTGTCTTTGTAGTTTGAATGTTTGGTTTCTCAATGTTCTTTCTTTCTTTTTTTTAATTCACTTTGCAGATGCAATGGCCACTCCATCTCCAGCCAAGAGTATGGGCGACCCAGGCATCACGCCACTTTCCCCCACACACATCCTGGTGAGCTCTGCGTTTTACAGCCAGCATGACGTCACCCATTACTTGAGAGAAATGTCCAGCGTGCAAATGTGGCTTTAATGGAACATCTTATTTACACTGAGCTGCAATTACATGCAACAATTTAATGTTTGACATATACTTGAGAGCATCTTTCCCTTTTTCCATTTCCCTCATTTTCCCTCTTCTTCTTTCCCTCTTTTCTTTCTACAGAAGGACTCAGAAGAAAATGAGCCTACGAGACACCCCTATGTGGTGGTGGTGGCCATTGACTTTGGCACCACCTCCAGTGGCTACGCATACGCCTTCAATAAAGAGCCAGAGTGCATTCACACTATGAGGTGAGACAAAAGGTGCAGAGGGGGGTTGTAAATGTGAAAGAATAGATTAAATTAGATATAAACAGACTCAGAAGGAATCTGCATTTTTTGCATGTGTGTAAAAGAAAAAAAATATAATTTTTGATTTCTTGCTGGAGATTATGATTTCTGCGTCGTTCATCTGATCTGCAGACATTAATATGATTGTCCATCCATTAGATGGTCATGTCTCTATTTCAGTCAAACCTTTTCTTTCTGGGCACTTACGCTCCATTTAAAATGATTAGATATTAGAACCATGTAATATTCATATGTATCTGTGTGTTGCATACAAGAACATGAACCCACAGCTGCTCTGTTACCCTGACTTGACCTACTTGGTCATGTGACCTTTGACTCTAAGGCCGGCTCTTTAGAGTACCTGCTGGGTAGAGTCAGCCACGTGTTTCCCACCCAAATGGGCATGTGGGCTTAATTTTAGGCATGAGACTCATTATGAAAGTAATGAGAAATAGAATTCTTGTGGATTAGTTAGAAATAGGATTCTGTTGAACATCACAAGTACATCTATATAGGGTGTCTTCACTATATATTCACATATTTGAATAAACAGTTGATTAAGTTTGAGTGCAAGTGGAAGTAAAATAATTTCCTTTGAAATTAGAAGGCATACAATACAATGGGGCAAAAAAGTATTTAGCCAGCTACCAATTGTGGAAGTTCTCCCACTTAAAAATATGAGAGAGTCCTGTAATTTTCATCATAGGTATACCTCAACTACAGTATGAGAACAAAGAAACAAATTGAGAAAAAAAAAATCACATTGTAGGATTTCTAATGAATTCATTGGTAAATTCTCTGTAAAATAAGTATTTGGTCACCTACAAATAAGCAAGATTTCTGACTCTCACAGACCTGTTCTTCTTTAAGAGGCTCCTCTGTCCTCCACTCGTTACCTGTATTAATGGCATCTGTTTGAACTTGTTATTAGTAAAGAAGCACCTGTCCACAACCTCAAACAGCCACAATCCAAACTCCATTATGGCCAAGACCAAAGAGCTGTCAAAGAAACACCAGAAACAAAATTGTAGCCCTGCACCAGGCTGGGAAGGCTGAATCTGCAGTAGGTAAGCAGCTTGGTGTGAAGAAATCAACTGTGGGAGCAATTATTAGAAAATAGAAGACATACAAGACCACTGATAATCTCCTTCGATCTGAGGCTCCACTCAAAATCTCACACAGGGGACCTAGTGAATGACCTGCAGAGAGATGGGGCAAAAGTAACAAAGGCTACCATCAGTAACAAACTCTGCCGCGAGGGACTCAAATCCTGCAGTACCAGACGTGTCCCCCTGCTGAAGCCAGTACATGTCCAGTCCCGTCTGAAGTTTGCTAGAGAGCATTTGCATGACCTAGAAGAGGGGGGGGGAAACATCATGCTTTGGGACCAGGACGAATGATCCGTGTGAACGAAAGAATGAATGGGACCATGTATCATGGGATTTTGAGTGAAAACCTCCTTCCATCAGTAAGAGTATTGAAGATGAAACATGGCTGGGTCTTTCAGCATGACAATGATCCCAAACACACCGCCTGGGAAACGAAGGAGTATCTTCGTAAGAAGCATTTCAATGTCCTGCAGTGGCGTAGCCAGTCTCCAGATCTCAACCCCATGTGAGAACTTGCACAATTGGTGGCTGACTAAATACTTTTTTGCCCCACTCTATATAGGGATACATTTTGCATTGACTGACAAGCACTCTTGGCATGTAGTTGTCCATGGCTATAGTATTCATAATTTTATGAACACAGTACAGTAGGAGATTTGCACTTCTTTTAAAAATAAAATTGCCTGGTTAATTTGAACTGTGATTAGTCTGCTGCTAGAGATTTACGCAGGCAACACAAAAAGCTCTGAGATTATTTGGGTTGAACTGATGGTCTAGTACTTTAATCTTTAGGTAAACACAGCTTCCCTTTCAAAACCTCACAAAACTGTTTAGAGTCCAAAAGACAGCTTTGAGTTGGTTAACAAGAGATTAAAAGATTGACTTCCAGGCTGTCCTGATTGCGCAGAAAGAGTTATTTTTTAGTTTGTTTACAGAGACTGAAATTGTTAACTCTGATGAGCTGAAGCCTTATGTACTGTTACAGATACAGTATGCCAATAATTACCAATTTACTTTTTTTTAAAAACAAAAGGGGGCCTGGAATATATTTAAAAATCTAATATGTATAAATTTAAGTGCATAACCTAACAAAATATCAAATCAGGTGGCAAGCATATGACTTTTTTTTGCCAATTTTGCAGTATTTATTACTGGTTAGTCTTTGTATAAATTTGGTGCACCTATAAAATCTCATTATTATTATAGAGTGTATAAAATCAGTTCTCTAATATGATCACTTTGGCTTCTCTCTATGCTCAGACGGTCTGTAGTCAGACTGCTTCTGATTTGCACTGAGGTGATTCGTCCTGGCAGTAAAAGCCCATGAATATTTTAAATGCTTCTGTCTCTGTACAACGCTTGTACTGGTTTTCTGGCTGCCTCGATATGGATAATGAGGATGATGAGTTGAGTGATATTTTAGGTCATCTCAGGTCAGTTCTATCTTAACTAGGAGAAGAGGTGAAAAGCTACAGCAGCTCCAAACGCACCCTCCCATTGGTTGATTTTTTTTTTTTGTTGCTAGGCGCTGGGAGGGCGGTGACCCAGGTGTGTCCAATCAGAAGACGCCCACCACCATTCTACTGAGTCCAGACAGAAAGTTCCACAGTTTAGGTTATGCAGCACGAGATTTTTACCATGACCTGGATCCCACCGAGTCTAAGCAATGGCTCTACCTGGAGAAGTTTAAAATGAAACTACACACTACTGCAGTAAGGACACGCTCATACAGCATAGATTTTTTTTGTGTTAGTGTTGGACCTGAGGGCACTGGGAGTCCAAGCATCTATTTCATTAAGGAAATTGATAATACGTGTGAGGACATGGCATTCACTTGCCCAATGATGCCAGGATATATTCAAATATTAGTACTTACTACATAACTTTTATAACAAGTAATACAAATAAAAGTTGAACTCATTACCTATAGGTTAACTAGTCAAAGCCTAAATAACTGGAATAATGCAATTAATTAGTTTTCTAATTTATGACATTTAACATAAGTTTACAAAAATAAATTTCCCTTACAGAGTATATTTTATTCATTGTAAATGTGGTCATAAGTCTATGAAGTGTACAAATTAATACAGTATGTCATTCTCCTCCCTTTTTCTGAGTGTCATTATTGTCATTTTATCTTCTTTAGAATCTGTCAATCGATACAGATTTACATGCTGCCAATGGAAAGAAGGTGAAAGCTCTGGATATTTTTGCTTATGCTCTGGCCTTTTTTAAGGAGCAGGCTCTTAAGGTATGTTTTAGTGTCATCATCATCAATATTTTATTCAGACAAGTCTATTTACATTATTTTTTACCATTTAGAACTTTTGTGTTAATATTTTTCACATGCAATTAATTAGTGTAATGGCAAAGCTGAATTTTTAGTAGCAATTAGCCCAGTTTACTGTCACATGATACTTGGTAAATCAGTCCAACATGCTAATTTGATGCTGAATGCATTTCTTATTATTATCAGTGTTGAAAACAGTTGTGCTGTTTAACTTTTTGGTGTGCTTTATTTATTTTGATAAATTTTAATTCAGTATTCTATGATTAATAGAAAGTTCAAAAGAACAACATTTGTTTTTGAAATGCAATCTTTTGTAATATTGTACATTTCTTTACTGTCACTTGGTCGGTTTAATTTCTCCTTGCTGAATAAAAATCTTACCCCCAGTTTCACAGACAAGGGTTAAGCTAGTCCCAGACTAAATTGCATGTTTGAGCTGTCTCAGATGAAAATATCCTGCTCTCACATATCTTAAAACATGTCAGTGTCATTGTTCTGTGTTAAGATGCTCACCTGTAATATTTTCTTATAAGGCATTTTTGTAAAAGTTGCTTAAATATCTTAATTTAACTAAGCTGAACCCTGTTTGTGAAACCGGGCCTTAATTTCTTTAAAAACTGTCATACTGATCTCAAACATGCAACAATGTGCCAAAAATAGATTTTTTTTTAAACCGGATACAGGAGCTGAGTGACCAAGCAGGGGCAGATTTTGATAATGCTGACGTCAGATGGGTCATCACAGTACCGGCCATCTGGAAAATGCCGGCTAAGCAGTTTATGAGAGAGGCGGCGTATAAGGTATAGCATTTCTTTCTCACATCCACATATGCACAAAAAATGCATTTCTCGCTTTGATTAATTACCTACTTTGTGTTTTGAAATTGGAGAGAGGTCTGTGTGTAGTGTGCTTAATTCAAGAATTTTTAGTCAAGTTTAAAGGATGGATTGGACAAATCCCTAGTGGACGTTTGTAGGTACTACAGCACTAAGTTCACACAAGAATGAGATCTACTGAAATTCAGAATGCAAATAGGTAGAGAGGAAAAGCAGAGGGATTAAAGGAAAAGGAAAGAGAGTGATCTCACCTTAGATACAGCCACTGTTTGTCTGTTTTCAGCGTCTGTTATTGGACCTCCTTACTTATTGGAACTGTATCGCTTGCTCTCTGTTTGACTCTGTCACATCTTTTGTGATTTGTAAGTGTGTGTGTGTGTGTGGATCTGTGAGTGATTAAGCTGTGTGTGTGTGTGTGCATCTGTAGGCTATGTATTTGAGCTGTATTAATAACAGATGTAAGTATCTCATTAATATCAGTCACAGATTGCAAGTGGCTAGGCAGATTGCTGTTTATACCAGATATTCATATATAACACTTTACTAATATTATTAACTAGCAATGTCTAAGTGCACTGGTTGGTTAACAATGAAATAATGCTTTAATGGTATACAGGATGCATAAGGGCAGATTAGTGTTTCCAATATGAATCTGATGTGGTCACTGGTGTTTTACTACTCATTTGACAAATACTTAGTATTGATCCCTTGTGATTGTATGCTAGAAGTGGGTGCAGTAGGCAAGTGAAAAGAAAAGAGAAGTTAGACAAAACCTTAATTAAAAGAGAATATTAAACTATTATTGCTGCTTATTTTGTGTATGAAATACACGAAATATAATCATGAAAGCATGATTATGTATTTTTTTTATTATTTAAACACACTAAAAACATTAGCTACCTTAAATA
Source organism: Enteromius trimaculatus (assembly GCA_032361065.1). Taxonomy (NCBI): domain Eukaryota; kingdom Metazoa; phylum Chordata; class Actinopteri; order Cypriniformes; family Cyprinidae; genus Enteromius; species Enteromius trimaculatus. The sequence continues at coordinate 7,162,177 of JAUMHP010000072.1, read as the reverse complement.
ACATGCATTCAAATTCTAGTAATCACAACACAGTAAGCAGAGAGATGAGGGCTCTCACACTGAAGAGAGAGAGAGACAGAAAGAGAGGAAGGGCAGGGTGTGGTCTCTGCTTTGGATTGAGATGAAAGAAGCTAAGACAAAATGAGGCGGGGAAGGCATGAGAGCGTGAGCTACAAATATGCCCAGCAAGAAATCAGAGAGAACAGCAGGAGAAAGAGAGAAGAAAGGGGAGTTTGCAACACCTGATATCTGCAGTGGGTATTCCTGCAAAGCTTGCCTTAGGAGGGTATTTGTGTGTGTGTGCAGTGACTCAGCTCTACGTCTGCAGGACCAGGAGAACAGAAAGAAAGGACACTGCATTCCCTAACCTCTGTCTCTTGCTCTCTGCATTTTGCTCACACTGTCGCCCCATTACTCACTGAATCCTGCAGCACACTCAGAGCAGACCGTGTCACTCAGCACAGCGTCTGTGTGGTGTGTTTGCTTTGTACTTTTACACTTCCTCGTATTTGAAGTGAGGTAAAATGATCTTAATATATCGGACCGGCCATTTGTATAAATAAAATATTCCTTTACCCAGCAGGTGAGTTGTGAATTAATATTCAGGTTGGAGAGCTGCTTAGAGTGGTGCTGCAATGGCTGTTTTAGGTTTTATGTTTTTCACTTCCTACAGTGTGACATGCTAATAGGACATTTAAAAAAAATTATTTAAATAAAAAAAAATACATTTAGAAAATACCAGAATAATATACATTTAGAGGTCAACCTTTTATTATACTAAAAATGAATTGTTTTCTCAACATTTTAAGTTTATATGTTATAAAGTTTTGTTTAATTATTTTTTGTTTTTAGTAGGGCTGTGCAATATGGAAAAAAATGATCATATTGCTTTTTTTTTTTTTTTACGAATATTGCGATTGCAATTGCGAATATTACGATTTTGGCTTTTTCAAACAAGCTACATACATACATTATAAATGTATTCAGTGCACAAGAAGTGCATAACAAAACATTTCACAATGAAATAACATAGTATTAAGTTTGAAACTGTTGTAAAATTGTCTTTAAAACAGACAACATCAAATCAATTAAGATTACCTAACCTCAACTCTAGTTAATAACATACTGTACAGTAGTACTGCTTGATAAACAAACCTGTAAAAAATTGTCTTAACAGACAACATGAAAAACAATGAAGATTAACTAACCTCAATTCCAGTCATAACAATAAATAAAAACAAACGTAAATCAAAACCAAAAAACAGATTGCTCTCTTAAAGGTTTTTTTGCAAGAAAAAACAGCATGTCCACCATTTCTACATTAATATAGTGGACCGTTAAACTCATGTACGGCTCCATCGTTCTGCTGGACCACATATCTGTGGTCATGGCGAAGTTTTTTTTTTTTTAAATCATGCGCACAATAACGTATTCTGAATAAAAATCTAAATAAATTAATAGATAAAATCGCAGTCTTGTGAGGTTTAGAAATTGCATGTGCTTAAATCGCGATTATTATTTTTTTGCGATAAATTGCACATCCCTGGTTTTTAGTTTTAGATTGAGTTTAATGCTTCAGTTTACTTATGTTAGTTAGTCATTTTCATTTGTTTAAAGTTTTTCATCTCATATTTATAATTTTATATATGTAAAAAGTAAGTGTTGGGATGTGTGTGTGTGTGTGTATATAT
>JAUMHP010000072.1:7145126-7160386 GCA_032361065.1 Enteromius trimaculatus | reverse complement strand
TTTCATCTCATATTTATATTTTTATATATGTAAAAAGTAAGTGTTGAGATGACTATATGTTTTTTTTAGGAGTTTTAAAGTTTGCTAAGAATAAATATGCATATTACTTTTATTTGTAATGATGTGTATGTTTAATAAGCCTGGGTTTCAGACCCCTGATTTAATGTCTTTTAATGTCACTGTGCTCTGTACTCATCTAGGCTGGCCTGGTTACTCGTGACAACCCTGAGCAGTTGATCATTGCTCTGGAACCAGAGGCTGCATCCATTTACTGCAGAAAGCTCCGTCTCCACCAAATGGTTGATTTGGGCAATAAAACGGCCCTGAACGGTTACAGCCCAACTGAGAATGTTGGTGGGGGAATGACCCAGGGTAAGACCCATACTGTCTTTTACTTTGATACAGCTGCACCACAAGCATTCTGCTGTAAGGATAAACCAAATCATACTCATATTGTTCCAGTCATGCTCAAATTTATTATGTTACAGTCCTTAAATGTTTGTTAAGTGTCATTTTGTCTGTGTGTTTTGATGGCATCATTCAACCTTTGCAGATTAAACCATAATAACAGATTAAACTATCACTGAGATGAGAATTACTCCTAAACTAGAGCTGCAGGACTCCTGCAGTCCAACATGCCTATTAAACTCTCACCGCAGCGAGGGAGGGAAGGTGATGATGCATGCAGAAAATAGTGGGAGAGAGTTGATGAAGGGAGGAACAGATGAATAGCTTTTAATTTAACATAATTTCAGATGTCCAATCTGTGGCCTTTCCTAACATTTTTTTTTTTTTAGGGAAGGTAAAACTTTTATTCAGTAAGGACTAGTAAAGACACACATTTGGCTTTAACTAATCAAGTTTCTGCTTGCATATATGAAAATATATTGCATATATATTACTGTTCAAAAGTTTGGAATTTTTCTTAATAACATTAATAATATTCAACAAAGGCACACAACTAACGATTTCTATTTCAAATGAATGTGTGCATCAAAGGATTTTGTATGAATAAAAACATTAAAATAAGTTTAAACAGTTGTTTTATTCATCTGTTTTACAATATTACTATTTTACAGTATTTTTGATCAAATTAATGCAACCGTGGTGAGCATACGAAACTTTTCTAACAAAATGTAATCTTAATGATGCCAAACTTTTGAACCTTAGTGTATTTGCTACCATGCATGAACACACAATGCTGTTTTTGCGTTATTTCAATTATGGGCAACTTTGCTTTCCCTGGGGTTGATGTTTGAATTGAATTAATAACAATAATAGTTTTTATTATTGTTTTATTAATCTCATTCATTCATTATTCACTTTGCACATGCCTTTTATGTGTGAATAGTGTGATGTAAAGGAGCCCACAGGCTCAGAAGTGCCCATAGCTGAAGAAACGGCCTACAACATTGGGCAGCAAAAATGCTGCGAACACATCCATGATGTGGTATGTCTTGCCAGTTTATGTCATACATCAAAGTAAAATGTAATCACATTGAATCCAGTCATAAATGTGTTTGGTATAGAGGCAGAGAATTTCTGCTGTACACAGAAACACTCTCTTGGTCTTCAAGTCTATTTCACTTCACCTCCATTGCCCTGCTCATGTCCTCATTACAGACTGACAGTGCATGCACTTACACAGTGGGCTTTATATTAAAGAAATATGTTGACCTAAGTATATATAGTATGCTTAGTATACTTAAAGTGTATATATATTTTAGAAATGTCAATGAAAAGCCTTTTTTCATGAGCGTTTAGAAGGTAACAGTCATTTGGAGCACAGCTGAATGGTGATGCCAGCATGAGAAACAGCTTTGGCAAATTCACAATCCCCCTGCATCATAAATTTCTCCCTCCCTCTCTCTTACTAAGTTTGCATGCACATTTACTCATAATCATGTAATCGTTTGAAGACATTCCTTGCATTCCCTTGAAAGGAAAACAATTTAAATTAAAGCAAAAAAAATGTTGGCATTGTTTTTTAATCTGTTTCTTAACCACATTAGTTCAAATGTTAATTATTATTGGTTGACGTCAGCATGTGAGAATCCGATTATTTTTTTTGTGCAGTTCTAAGAATGTTATTTGGCCCATTATGTGTCTATCGTTTCTGTAACAAACTATATCAGTGTACATGCATTTACCTTCACATCAGTGACCTCAGTCTGATGACATCAGCAGCTCTATAGTCATCAGCAAGCACATCTGTAACTCTAAACCTCTGCACGTACAAAAAAGTGAGTGACAGAGCAAGAATATGATCAGATGGATTTTGTACGTTGAAAATAGCAGTTGAAGTAACAAGAAGTAAGTTGAAGTGCAACTAAACGATCATGATGCATCAAAAGGAAGTGATTCGACCTCTCTGCATATGCTGTTCTATAGACAGAGGGAGAGAAAGAACGAAGGAAGGACAAAGGGAGTAGTGTGTATTGATTATTTTAGTAGCAGTAGGATTTGTGCTCTGATAGCCTGTATATTTGATATTCAATGGCGAGCATTGAAAATGTGGTTAATTTTACTTGGCGGTGAGAGCCTGAGACAGGAAGCAATTGTGTGTGGTGACCCGGGGTTTAGCAGCACAGAGGGGCCGTCTGTCTGACAGCCATAGATCTACTCCTTCTGTACTGGGCAAGCAGAGACTGACAGGAGATTACAACGGCTCCCTCTGAGGGATGTCTCGCAGAAACTATTGATCTGGATGTGTTCTTTTCCTTTATTAACGAAGTTCAAAAGACATCAGGAAGCTTGGAGTCAGTAAGATCATTTCATTTTTTTGAATGTAATTAAGCATCTTATGTTCACCAAGGCTGCATTTGTATGAAACACGAATACCATTTACATTTATTCATTTAGCAGACACTTTTATCCATAGCAACTGTCAGTTAAGGAAAATAATTATACATTCGAATGTATTAAAATAAATGCAATGCTGAATTTTGAGCTCATTTCTCCAGTCTTCAGTGTCACATGATTCTTCAGAAATCATTCTGATATGCGGATTTGGTGATCAAGAAATATTTTATATGAATATTAATAATGAAAACAGTTAAATTGCTTTATGTTTTTGTCATAATCATAATTTTTTTCTGATTTTTTTTGTCTACTTTTTTGATCAGATTAGTGTATCCTTGCTCGATGAAAGTATTTTAAAAAGTCTTTCCGAACCCAGACTTTTGAACAGTACATGTAGTGTATATTTTGAATGAATAATCGATATTACTCTGAACTAAAAGACGTTCCCTCAAACACTCTCTTGTTGAATCTACAAATGTATTTATTTATTTTTAAGGTATTACTTGTGAATGTACATTGTAGGTGTTTGAGGGTGGTACAGGAATTTCAGCTGAGGGTCTGTTGTGTTGTTAAAACACTGAGCGGTTACGTCTCCCACGCCCCATCAGAAGCTGTCATGTACTGAAAACATGTCTGCTGGTCCATTTCATTGTTTTCTGTAGGTTTGAGGAAATCTCAGTCTCCATGCGGTCACTCTCCCTTAGAGCTTACACTTCCTGTTTGGGAAATGTTTACAACTGCCAGGATGGCCATTTTCCTCTGATGTCAACAGACCAACTGCCCTTTATCAGACCAGAACAATCTGCCCCTCCACAGTGAATGAACAGAGACTTTTACATTCCGCTTGCAGCCAGGAAGTTCACCGAAGTGAAAAAGAGAGTGGAAAGATGTACTGAGTATTAGAGACGTACATTGAGCAAAGCTATACATATTGTAGCAGGTTGGGCCGGTTTTAATCAAATTGAATAAACTAGATTATAATCAGTGCAGGTTATTTTATTTCCTTTGATTTAACAGTGTCTTTATTACAGGCAAATGCATAAAAATATTTTTCCCCATTGTGTAGCAGATTAATCCAGTACAGGTTATTTCATTTGATTTGATCAGGAAAAACGCACAAAAATATTTTTTCCATAGAGGACAGTGGCATGTGTGAACATTTCAGATGCACAATATATTACTATCATCTCAGTTATTTGATTTTGGATATTTAATTGTGGATGCTCTTTTTTTTTTTTTTTTTTTTTTTTACATAGTTTTACTATCAACAATGTTAAATGTAAATTATACAAAAGCAGATATAACAATAAATATACAATACTGTATATAATAATATTCATGCCTGTATTTATTTTTAACATTTTATAGTTTTTACTTTTCAGTGTTTTAGTTTTTTCAGAATAACATGAAAGTAATTATGACCTCATCAGTTTTAACCATAATTGTAATATCATGTATACCCAAAATGTAAGTTTCATAAGCGTAATCAAATTTTAGTTTTTTTTTTGTCTTGCATACCATTTGTATTTTTTTTTTTTTTTTTTTTTTTTCAGCAGCACCCTCCTGCTTAAAGAAAGCACATTCAGCCCATGTTCCTTTTTCATCCTGTCGCCTTGCCTATAGAACTGTCACATACACAGACACAAACAGCTTCACGCTGCCTTCCCTCTCACACACACTTCCTGTCTCTCTCTGTCAATAACCAGCCAAGGAGCATGTGCGCCGTAACCGACAGAGCCGCACCTTTCTGGTGGAGAATGTCATAGGAGAGCTCTGGTCTGAACTCACTGAAGGTAGAGTCTGTGTCTTCTCACACGTTTGTTTTTTCTTGTAGTATTTTGCTCCTGCTGTTTCTAATGCTGCTGTCATATGTTATGAAATCCTCGAGTCTCAAGCTCTTAGGAAGGATGCACACTAGTCTCATCTCAGGTGTACAAAGAAAGCCATCACTTTAGACAATAAGACATCACGTTTAGAATATTAGCCCATCTATAGATGCACTGAAAGAAAAGGTTTTGTGGATTTAACTTAAAATTACATTAAGGAAAAATCATATATTTTATGAACTGAAATAACAGAAAGAAACTTGTACTGACTGATCTTAAAACATGTCAGTGCCTTTGTTTTATCTTAAGATGCACACCAATAATACTTTTTAATAAGGCATGTTTATAAAAATTACTTAAATGTTCTTATTGAACTGTGGCCTGACCCTGTCTATGATACCAGGCTATAATTTAACAACATAAGATGTCCCTGAATGTGCCTTAATGATACAGCTAATGTCCTGTCAGTTTGTATTTTCACTGTAAATGATAAGGTGACAGTAATTTATTGTAAAATTACATTAAATGTCCCATTAGAGCGAATATAGTTGTTTATCATAAGGGTAACTTAACCATAAAGCATACTTACTGGGTTTTTTTTTATACTTGTATAAAAAAAAACTTTATATACTTTATTACCCTTATGATCTAAGTACTCCATTATGCATCGGATAGGCTTTGGGTGGTCCCTGAATGTGCCTACTGAGACTAGATGCACCCTTGCTGAGAGGATAAGAAGATGCTTAGTTTGAAATTCCTGCCCTTATTCTGCTGTCTGAATTAGCAGCTGCTCGACCATTAGCCTCAGCACATTTTGCCTATTCACCACTGCTGGAATAACCCTCACGCAAAATTATGTTTTTCAAAATCATTCAAATTTCAGTCGATTTTCAGTGTTAAAGGGGCAGATCACAAAAAACGTACTCGCTTGCAATTTGTTCAACCCAATTTTTGGGTGAACTGTCTCTTTAAATAAACTCATACTGTTAGTACTTTAATTCCAAAGGCGTCTACTTCAGTTACCAACCAGTGAACCCTGAATGTAGGTCACCGTTCCCCTGACACTTTGCAAAAGCACTCAGTCACATCCAACATCTGCAGAGAGTTCCTGAAAGACTGTAAAATGTCACCAGATGAGATTTAGATCCATCCTGATGAAATAGTTTTTGCTGGTGACCCTGAATGCTGTTTCTGCTGCTGTCTAGGTGACCGTTATGTGGTGGTGGATTGTGGAGGAGGCACGGTGGATCTCACTGTGCATCAGATCCGGATGCCGGAAGGGCATTTGAAGGAGCTTTACAAAGCCTCAGGTATAAGACACAATATATGACCTGCAGCTCAAGATTATCATTTTGCTCAAAGCTTTTAGTTGCTGTCTGTTATTCTAAAATATCATTATGTCCAGTTATCTGAAATAATTTTTATCTTTCCATTCTCTCGGCAGGAGGCCCATACGGCTCAATCGGTATAGATTATGAATTTGAGAAGCTCCTGTGTAAGATATTCGGACAGGATTTCATTGACCAGTTTAAGATCAAGCGTCCGGCTGCCTGGGTGGATCTGATGATTGCGTTTGAGTCTCGAAAGAGGGCAGCGGCTCCTGACCGAAGCAATCCGTTGAATATCAACCTGCCTTTCTCTTTTATCGACTATTACAAGAAATTTAGAGGACACAGTGTTGAGCATGCACTGAGGAAGAGCAAGTGAGTGTCTTAAACACTAATACAAATCATGCAGTAATGCAGTCTGGTCAAGTTTCACCTGCCGCAGATTATTTCAAACTGGCATGCTGCTTAAAAAAAGTATGTTTTTTTCCCTTTTGAAATAGAAAAAGAGTTAAACAGATTGAGATATGCAGTACACTTATATAAAATCACAAGGCATTTCTGTTTGATAATATTAATTTGAGTGTTAATATCAATATTAATTTACATCATATGTTGATATGAATATCTATATGTAAATTAATATTTCCGTAATATCCTAATGATCCAAAATCAAAGTATACACAGTGCACATACACATATTTTTCAAACGCATAATTTTATTTTGGAAGCAATAATCAATTTTACAGCACAACTTTTATTAGATCAAATGTTAATAAATAAATAATGTATGTATTTTAATATTTTCATAATATCCTAATATATATTTGTAAATAATGTTTTTTAAAATGTATTTATTTGCATATGTGTGTATATGTATGTATAAATATTTTAATTTACATTTACATTCAATTTATTATATACTTTCATAACCAAATGTATAGTATTATAAATACACTGTAGGTCAGAATTTGATTATTTTTCTGTAGTCATAAACTGGTGAGTGTTGTGAGTCCTGCTGACTCTCTGCCTTTGCGGTAATTGTTGTCTGTCTCTTTTGAGGTCAGGCATGTGTGACCCACAGCCCCTGGAGAGTTAATCTGTCTATTCATGACTGCTGTCAATACCGTACACACAGCCATTCAATATACCATCAGGCCCTGTATAAAGATGACCAAGTCAGCTAAATGAATACCATGTTTGTGTGTGTGTGTGATTGCTGACTATGTGCTAAACACACTCATAATCAAGGGGCATAGGTACTATCTAAAAAGGGGAGAGGGCACATTATGAACTATTATTAGAACTATGAATATTAATTTATGTACTTTTCTCATCCAGTAACAAGATTTGCTAATAGGCAAGTAATTTTGTTTAGATAATTAGATAATTGGACTTATAGTCTTCTTTTTGGTAGTATTATAATTTTATGCATCCAGCTACAATTTCTTAGCATTTCTTAAACTTTCTCAGAAAACTACTTTAAATACCAGTCAACTAAAACTAGTTATAATGGCTGCTTCCATATCAGAAATGCCAAATTAAGAAGCAAAATGATCTAGTTTTATGTTATTTTAAAACACAAGCCTGCTATATTATTTGCATTGTTTAATGGTTCAATTTTGTATTTTTTCCTAACCCAGTAATGAGATAATCATTTGCGAGTCACGAGTAAGACTACTCTAACTTGCATATTATGGATTTTGAGCTCTTATGTCTCACAGGGGACAGTTTTTCCAACAAGCCTGCAAATCAGGCATCTCTGAGCACTCATTCAGCCCTGCATCACACATCTGTTTACTGGAAACCACAGCTATTAGCACACATGGGCTGACTTTTATAGCAGTGTAAAACCTTATAATGTAAACTTAATAATATCAAGCTTCTCGGTAGTCTTCCATATGTGTAGAAACCTTTTAACCTGCGCTGAGGCCAAGTGAGGATAATATGTTATTTATTTCGGTCTGTAACCCTCGCTCTTTATCTGTTTTCGTCTCTCTTCTGCAGTGTTGACTTTGTGAAGTGGTCTTCGCAGGGGATGCTTAGGATGAGCCCAGATGCAATGAATGCATTGTTCAAACCAACCATAGACCACATTATACAGCACCTGAGTGAGTAATTGTGCAGTTTTACTGGAACAATAATATTATATTGATTTCTGGAGTTTTTAGTGAGATGGGAGTGTCTGGATTTGGGTGTTATTGAAAAGTCTTGATGTGTTCTTGAAACAGTGGCCATTTTAATTGTATGTATTTAATTGAAGGATTAACAGTTTAAACCCAGTTTATCACTTTAAATGTCAGATAAAATGTCAACAGTACTTAACCAGATGTTTATCGAAGGTATAAAACCATATCGAAGGTGCAGAGGAATTGAAGGTGGAAGGGAAAATATATATTTCTTATATAAATTCTAGTCTTTCTTTCACAAACATTCAAGACTACACACTAAAAGTATGGTTAGATATACTAAATTGTAACTGTAGTGTTCTTTTTAAATGGTTTTATGTATTTATTTTGTTTATAGGCTATATAACATGTTCAAAATCATTCAACATGCCAATCTCCTAACACAACAAATACATTTGGGTTATTTTAATATTTTTTTATATAAATGTGTAACATTTATAAATATTTTGAATAAGCTTTTATTTGATTTATTTTTGTAACATTAATATTAATCAGAATTAATCAGCTTTTATTTTATATTTTGCTTTCATTTTTAGTTCAAGTTTGTCGTTTTGTCCTTTTTCATATCTTATTTAAGTCACCGCTATTTTCCACATTTTATTCCTAATTAATTAAATTAATTTACTATTTTTATTTCATTTTTTGGTATAATATGATATCCCAGAATATCAAACATGGAATCTTAGTCTCAAGCTAAAAAAAAGCCATCTGTGCCACAATTCAGTAGCCATCAAAATCATCTGTGGCCATTATATACTGTCAGATTTTTTAATCTATCTACTGACTGCCCAGTATTTAGACAACTAGTGCCAACTCCTACAGATTGCAAATTGGGGCAAAAATCCGGGCAAAAGTTATGTGTTCCAGGCTTTGTAGAATGTGTAATGCTGTATAAACTAATGAGCCATTAGGAGACACAATTAGGACAAGTGTTGGCCCAGTCAGGAGAGTCTCGACCATCTGCCCAAAAATACTCACACAGAACTGGGTCAGAACTCAGTCCCTCGGCTCTTATGTTGGTCGAGCCCAGCTGTGATCTGTATCTGTTCAAACAAAAGCTACAAGCAGGGACACCACTTGTAGTAAACCGCGTTTGTGTCTTTGTCATTTTGATAAGAACCAAAGGAATGCGTAACATTCTTTGGTTCAGTTCCATCGTGTTAAATTGTCTTGTAATAGACATTTTTATTTTTATTTCATATTCCAATTTCTTCTCTGCTTTCATTCTTCTATATGTTCTCCAGCTGATTTATTCACAAAGCCAGAGGTGACAGATATCAAGTTCCTTTTCCTGGTTGGAGGATTCGCAGAGTCTCCGCTGCTGCAGCAGGCGGTTCAAAACATGCTTCAGGGCCGCAGCCGAATTATTATTCCGCATGATGTGGGCTTGACCATCCTCAAGGGGGCGGTGTTATTCGGCTTGGATCCCAGCGTCATAAAGGTGCGCAGATCTCCGCTCACCTACGGCGTGGGCGTTCTGAATCGTTTCGTAGAGGGGAAGCACCCTCCGGAGAAGATGCTTGTGAAGGACGGTACGCGCTGGTGCACTGACGTCTTCGATACATTCATCTCGGCCGATCAGTCAGTGGCGCTGGGTGAAACGGTAAAGCGTAGCTACACGCCGGCGAAGCCGTCACAGCAGGTGATTGTCATACACGTGTACTGCTCAGAAAAAGAGTCGGTCAGCTTCATCACGGACCCAGGCGTGAGGAAGTGCGGTACGCTGAAGCTGGATGTGAGCGGTACTGAGAGTCCAGCGGCACGAAGAGAGATCCAGACCCTCATGCAGTTCGGAGACACTGAGATAAGAGCCATGGCTGTCGACGTGGCAACCTCTCGCAGTGTCAAAGCTAGCATCGATTTCCTTGGTCAATAGAGGAAGATGAGGGATGAGTAAACCACACACTGCAGAAACTCAGCATTTTAGTTATGCGTTCCAGTGAAAATATCCAAACATCCTTAAAAGAAGATAGATGTGTTACTTTTAAAATTGCTTCATATAGTAAAACTTGTTTTTAAAATTATTTGTGAAATAATTACATCAGCAAGGACTCAGTCCAGTGATCAAAAGTAACAAAGACATTTATTGTTACAAAGAAATCATTTTTCAAGCAAATGCAAACAAACTTAATCTGAAAATTATACACCACAAGAATATTACGCTGCACAATTGTTTTCAAAGTGGATGAAATCTATGCTCACAACAAAAGAAAAGAAAAACCGATGTATTCTTGAAAAAAGTCTTAATATTTTGCTTCTGAAGTAATAATTTCTAGTTTAAAGGACGTTTAGCTATTTTTCCTGGAAACATTTCCATTTTAAGATAAAATGCTGATTAAAAATACTTTTGCAGTGTAGAAAGATAGAGAAATAGAGAGAAAGAAGTAAACATAGAGAAAGAACGAGAGATGAAGGTTTGGAGTCTCAAATAATATTCCATATTTGCCGACTTTTCATGTGACATTTGCTTGAATAGTTGTGCCATTCATGTTATTTTATTTGGTTGTTTCATTTTCCAGATCCACAACTGGTCTCTAGATGAAACTTCTCAAATTTGGCCAAAGTCGAGTTCGTTTTGTCTCATCGACACTCACCCAGGCTCAGTCTGTAATTCTCTGTATGCTTCTATTATAGTCTATTTGTATTCTTAGTGGCTATTTTCTGCACAGAGATGCAAACTCTGCATGGATAGAGCCAAAATACAGCTGCGTATTGCTAGTAGTGCAGTTTGGAGTAGCACCCTGTAATAACTTAGCAAGACAAGTTCAGGTGAAGGCAGCTATGTTAGACATTCTGGCAGAAATATACTATCATTCTCTTATAAAAACATACAGCTTCGCTCGTAAACTCTGGTCTATTACCTTCGAGGCCCAGTCCAGAACTAGTTCATTCATTTAGGCTATAATGTGGAGGTAAAGCAGATGGTTTGAACTTCTGGACTGGAGACAATTTTGAAACTCAGAATGTTCTTCCTCTCAAACATTTAGGATGGTACCGAAACCTGAGCTACACAACACAAAGGTGCTGAATCCCATGACAAAATTACCATCAGTGCTACAGGACTACGTGGCAAAACACTTTTTTTTTTGTTTGTTTGTTTGTATTGTTCTTGCGTCTCATTACGTTGGCTTTGTCAGTTTTTTTTTTGTATTTTCTAGACAGTGACGTTTGGCAGGAGCTTGAGGGCGCCATTGTGTTTGTTCAGCATATCTTCATATTGTTGGTCAGAATATTGCTCGAAGCAGAATGAGAACGCATAAATCCTAGAATGTGAATCTTAATCATCGTTTGAAGTGGCAGCGACAGAGAAGCCGCTAGCTGTACCTGCAACATGATTTGAAATGATAGCCATCGCTATATGCTAGTTGCCTTTAATCCTGCTCCTTAGAAAGAGAAGCCACTGATTTTTCTTTTTTCTTTTCTTTTTGAGTTTTTTTTTAATTTTTATTTTTTATTTAGGAGAATATTTTGGTGAATATGTGACAAATGAAAATGTTTATTTGTGTATATACAGTATTTAAAGATATTGTACAGATTTTTAGCGTTGTTTTAGCTTTAGCAGCTTTATGAGCAGTGTGTGTATGCAGGCCTTAAGAGCACACATTCTTTCTTCCGCTCTCACCAGCCTTCATATGAACACTAAAATCAGATATAATCCCAACCCAAACATAAACTAAAACATAATCCCATTCCCAAAACCTTAACCTCAAACTTCACCCGTATGTAGAGCAAAATAATCCCATTTTGAAACTTCAACCTCTAATTTCCGCTTCCCACTTCGCAATTCTTAAATGCAGTTGTGTGAAATGCCTTTGTTGCTCTATTTTTAGAAACTACAGCAAAGATCACAAGACTTGAAAACCTTAGACCTTAACAACTTTACTTGCAGTTATCATTTGACATTAGAACTTTGTGGTATATTTTGGTTTGGGAAATGAGGTGACTGATGTGTATGTGGCCTGTAGATGATAACACAAGATATTGAGATAAATGCGACCCTAAAAAATATATGAAAGCAATAAAGGTATTGCAATGTGACGTTCCACATTTTATTCCTACTTATTCCATCGTGCTATTCTGCCAGTGTGAAGTCTGTGTGTCAAAGCCTCAGCTGCAAAATTGTAAGGCTGCTATGGAAATGTATTAATCAACCATTTTTGATCATTGAGGTGATAATAACCGAGCATTTGTATTATTTGAAAGTCAGCATGTAACTCAACTACGGCAAATCTGTCAAGCAGTTGCTTTTCCATAGACTTGCATAGCAATACAAGACAAAAAGCGCCTAGTTCTTGCACAGGACAATTAAATTTTGTGATAATAGCACAGATCATGGATCAAAAGTTTCCCTGTAAAAATCATCACAAGCGTCTGCCAGGGTGACCACAGATTGTGAATAAAACATCATCAAACAATGTAATATCATTAAAACGGGAAAAAAATAGCAAGATGCACAAAGGAATAAAATGCTAAAGCTTCTCAATGTAATCTAAATTTGCTCATGTGATTGTTAATTGCAAATAATTGAATATGCTCTGCACGATTCGCATGAGAGACCAAATGAGTTTGTTTTTTTGGGGGGGGTTTTGGTATTGTTCATTTACTCTGTTTAAAATCTCTGGATAATAAAACCCAAGCTATTACAGATCACGCTCTCATTGGCTGTGCAAGGCAGAAGAAGCAGGAAGTGATGCCATCACATGTGATATGTGTAAGGCACAACACTCACATAGACATACACCTTTACAAACGTGCGTATTTGTGGAGTAAGCACACCTTTTTTTGCTCTGAGAGTGTTGATAGGGTGAATGTTTTCCTTGTTTTGCTGGTTTAAACTTTTGCTTTTGTTCTTCACTTGATTTGCACCGTACCAGTTCATTGGCAGCTTTGCTATTTTTTATTGATAACACAATGTATAGCCTCTTTATAAAATGTAGTTATTGCTATGATATGCTTGAATAAGCACATAAAGAGCACTATTCATTTGTTTTTTTGTTTTTCAGTTTTATTATGATCACTCTGTCTGAGGTATTAAGACTGTCCCTGTAGAGGGACATTTGCTAATAATTCACTGTGAATTTGATTTTGAATGGCTTTTCAGCATTATTTTATTTAACTGGTTTTAGCTAGAAGGAAATGTACCAGTTTGTAGGGTTTGGGGGGGGGGGCTGAGAAGAATTTCACTGTTTGCTAGATTCTGTGCTTTAAATGCTTAAAAGTCTCAGTCATTCACTCAAATCCAAGATGGCTGCCCGGCCCACATGGACTTTCACTCACTGTGTAAACTCACAAACTATACCTACTGGGTCGTTTTTAGTCAATGGATACATTTTCACTGCTCTTGCCATATGCACATCCAAAAAGATTTGCGACTGTATTTCAATCGATGCCAAGTACTAACAGCCAAACTGTCACCCAATAAAAAGTATGTGTATTTCAAAATAAAAATGTGTGTTGTGTTCCTTGTATATGAAATGTTATGGGACTGACCTTGTGCTAAAGCATTCTTCTTTTTAAATCCAAGGGAGGCTAATCCATCATTAAAATGCTTATGTAGTAGATTAAAATGGCAAATGTTATTTGGTAAAAAATATAATATAAATAAATAAATAATATAAGTATAATAAAAATATCTGTTCCACAAAATGCTTGTTTAACATGGTTTCTTAACTGTAAGTATTTTTTATGAGGAGGTGATTTCATATGAATTTAAATTATGTGATTCGTAAAGAAACTAGCACAATTAATTGTGTCCAAAATAAAAGTAAAATGTGTGTACTGTGTGTAAATATCATGTATAAATACACACACATGTATTTTCAGAAATATATGTAATTTATTTTTTAATGTATAGTATAAATCTTTTAAATATGAGCATATATATATACACACTCACCGGCCACTTTATTAGGCACACCTGTCCAACTGCTCATTGATGCAAATTCCTGATCAGCCAATCACATGGTGGCAGCTCAATGCATTTAGGCATGTTGACATGGTCAAGACGAACCGCTGCAGTTCAAACCGAGCTTCAGAATGGGGAAGAAAGGTGATTTAAGTGACTTTGAACGTGGCGTGGTTGTTGGTGCCAAATGGGCTGGTCTGAGTATTTCAGAAACTGCTGATCTTCTGGGATTGTTACACTCAACCATCTCTAGGGTTTACAGAGAATGGTCAGAAAAAGAGAAAACATCCAGTGAGCGGTAGTTCTGTGAGCAAAAATGCCTTGTAGATGCCAGAGATCAGAGGAGCATGGCCGGAGTGGCTGGAGCTGATAGATAGACAAAAGTAACTCAAATAACCAATTGTTACAACCAAGGTATGCAGAAGAGCATCTCTGAATGCACAACACGTCGAACCTTTAAGGCAGATGGGCTAAAGCAGTAGAAGTCTTCTGCCACTCCTGTCAGCTAAGAACAGGAAACGGAGGCTACAATTGGACAATAGAAGATTGGGAAAAAGTTGCCTTGTCTGATAAGTCTCAATTTCTGCTGCGACATTCGTAGGGTCAGAATTTGGCATTAACAACATGAAAGCATGGATCCATCCTGCCTTGTATCAACGGTTCAGGCTGGTGGTGGTGTAATGGTGTGGGGGACATTTTCTTGGCACACTTTGGGCTCCTTATTACTAATTGATCATCGTTGCAACGCCACAGCCTACCTGAGTATTGTTGCTGACCATGTCCATCCCTTTATGACCACAGTGTACACATCTTCTCATCTCTACTTCCAGCGGGACAATGCACTATGTCATAAAGCTCGACTCATCTCAGACTGGTTTCTTGAACATGACAATGAGTTCCCTGTACTCAAATGGCATCCACAGACACCAGAACTCAATCCAATAGAGCACCTTTGGGATGTGGTGGAATGGGAAATTCCCATCATGGATGTGCAGCCGACAAATCTGCAGCCACTGCGTGAAGTTATCATGTCAATATGGACCAATATCTCTGAGAAATGTTTCCAGTACCTTGTTGAGTCTATGCCATGAAGGATTAAGGCAGTTCTGAAGGCAAAAGGGGGTCCAACCCAGTACTAGCAAGGTGTACCTAATAAAGTTGCCGGTGAAATTTACATCTTCTGTTCAAGCACTTCCTACAGGGTAAAAAGAAA
>JAUMHP010000072.1:7099234-7122026 GCA_032361065.1 Enteromius trimaculatus | reverse complement strand
GTCCTCGAGGGCCGGTGTCCTGCAGAGTTTAGCTCCAACCCTAATCAAACACACCTGAAGCAGATAATCAAGGTCTTTTAGGTATACTCCACTTCCAGGCAGGTGTGTTGAGGAAAGTTGGAGCAAAACTCTGCAGGACACCGGCCCTCGAGGACTGAGTTTGATGACCCCTGCTATATAGACTAGCATATCATCACTCCATATTACAATTTTATACTTCCTCAATGCATTACACATATCTGTGGCACTGTTGCACAAGAGCTTTCAGTCTGCTTGTGCCAGACTAAAGCCGCTAAAGCATGTTGCATACCAGCATTTACATAGTCCAAATATACACATACGATATATGTATTAATTACCATAAATATCATTTATCACAGATTCTTCTTTGCACATTCACTCCATCACACACACACACACACACACACACACACATAATCTCTTATAGTATTGAGAGGTGTGTGTACTTACATTGTCATTGGGGTAGAGCACTCTGGAAATATTCTCTGCCAGGTTTCGGTCCAGTACAGCCTGGATGTAATCTCCCACATTAACTACAAAAAAAAAAAAAAGCATGTCAAATCCATATTATATTTTTCAATTATAAAATCAAGGTAACAAAAGACCAAAATTTTCTCAGCATGTATTAACTAAACAGGCTAGTGGTCATTTTCTTTAAGATTCCTAAAATAAAAAAAAAAGTTAAAACCAGCATTTAAGAATCTTTTGTAACCTAATACTTTGTTATGTTTGATCAATTTAATGCAGCCTTGTTGAAAAAGAAAGAATGGTCTAACTATATGGAGAGGAGAGGGCAATCAACACATTGGGAAAACTATGGTGCGGATATATGACTTAATTACAGCGCAAAACCTTAGGAGTACCATGTCTATTATAGAATGAGACATTCTGTGTAGAGGCCAGACAATCATGCAGGAGCCTCTCAAAACAGGCGTATCTATGGGTAACCCTGGCCTGCTGCCAACTGCTCTCCTGTTTCTGTGCTGCTGCAAGAATGCTATATTTAGTATTCTACACAGAAACCATTCTCCCAGGAAACAAGTTAAACTCAAGTGAGAAGGTAAGGTTTAGACTAGTTCAATCTTACAGTAATACAACACACCATTCAAGCATTCAATGATGCAAGGAAATTTCAAACATACTGTAGTGAATTTTAAGCATAACAACATCGCAACATTCTTCACTCACATAGAAGCAGGGATATTCACCCAAACCAGGACCAAGGGTGTCACTTACTTTCAGTGACACAGTCGTTAAAGCACCAAAACACACGTGCCATACTGGACCTGCAGTGTGTGTGTGTGTGAGTGTTAATGAATAATCATTGTGTGGACTCACATTCTTGCAGGTTGAAATCATTAGGAGCTTTGGCAGACCACAGTCTCATAGTATTCACAGTGTTGTTTTTATATCCAGGAACAGGAGTGTCATAAGGCATCGCAAGCACCACCTGCCACAGAAAAGACAAACATTCTCATCAGCTGGTTTTAATTCAATTTAAAGTGTTTATCATGTAACAAAATGTATCCATTTCTAATAAATGCTGCTTTTTTTAACTACATATTCATGATTTGTCACAAAATTATTAAGAAGGGCAACAATATTACTGTTTTTACAGTATATTGATAAAATAACTGCAGTCTTTGTAAGCACTTATTTTTCCTTTTTCGAACACTTCTAAAAGTAAAAAAAAAATTCAACAGTTCAAAAAGGGTCCATCTTATCTTAATTCAGCTGTGTTTTTCTTCTGCTGTTCTCTCAGAACAGTGTAAGAGATTAGTTAAGATTGCACTAGATCATGACTGACAGACCTGGGTGTCAACCCACTTTGGTCCCTCCGGTCTATGCTCTACTCGGCCATAGAAATGCACAGGCAGCATGTACTCCGGACGGGCCTTCTCCCAGGGGTTACCATAACGCAGCCAGTCATCAGCTTCCTCTACCTTAAAAAAATTAAAGTTTGTCCCAGAATTAAATGAGGTTTCTGTCCAACTAACTCAATATAAGGCTACAATAAAATGTATATTTGTGTATGAATTTATTTTTTAGTTTTGGTTTACCTGCCAGCCATTGGCAATCTTCTGATTGAAGATGCCAAACTCGTAACGAATGCCATATCCATATGCCGCCAAACCTAAAGATGCCATTGAGTCCAAAAAACAAGCTAAAGGAGAAGGAGAATGCCCATTATGATCAGGTTGGGTACTCTACAACAAGTGTATTTTATTTATTTATTTATTTTTGTACCTGCAAGACGCCCAAGCCCTCCGTTTCCCAGTCCTGCATCCTCCTCAATATCCTCCAGCTCTTCCAAATCCAGTCCAAGCTGAAGATCAATAAATAAACACATCTCATTACAATAATATCATTACATAAAAGCATATACACAACACAAATTCCTAATAAAGGAAACATCATGTAAAATTGATTATGTAAACTTCGTACAGTTTTTAGCAACTTCTGCGTTTTTTACATTCAGACAGTTTTGCAAGCCTGGTGCAATTGCTCTCTGTGGGTGAGAAGGGGAAAAAACAACAGCTGTTTCTAAAGTATCAGGATGTTTAAGTAATAGAGCTGTTGGCAAGTTCTGCAATTAAATAAACACTCTACTAAAATATTAAGTTTGCCGAGTCATAGTGATGCACTTTACCTGGTAGATGGCCTCATCACAGGCATTCTGCAGCCCAAGATTTATCATGGTGTTCTGTAGAGTTCTGCCCATGTAGAACTCCAGAGAGAGATAGTGGATGCGCTGGAGCAGAAAACACACAGATCAGTCTGCATGAGCATTCACGTCTGAAGCAGATCATGTAGGTATAAAGCTATGAAAAGTATAACAATACAAGGTACAAAGATTATAAAATGTCTGGAAAATTCCCTCTTCTAACAATACAATTAATCACTATGTGAACTAGTAAGAAAATTAATGGCATAGAAATGCGTTACTATTTCAAAACAAAACAGGAGAAAAAAAATACTGAGCTCTAAACCTGATGTCATGGCGTCTCCAGGTTTCTTAATTTGATTTTTTTGGCTTGGAATCAACTTTTCATATGATGTCCGCAATTCAGGAGTTTACAGCCTGCGGAAGGCCTCAAATCCACAGTGAACAACGTTTAAAATATCACAGTAATAAATAAATGCTTGCTTCACTTTCACGCGCTGAGACAGTGCTTAATAACAGCACATTGTAGGTTTAAATAAAGTGACACAGTGTTTTACTGTTTTTCTAGGGGTCTGAACTCAACAAGCTTAATGCTTGACAAGAGTGAAGTTTCCGGGAAATGCTTCACGCATTGGTGTGCTGTGCTAAACCATATAAAGCTATCTGGTTCCATTTAGATATAGGAGGAGGAACAGGTATTTTACAGTTTCAAAGGACTGCAGAAATAAAACGCACAAATCTCTGGAAAGCAGTCAAACTCTGAATTTTTGCTTGTGCCCAGAACATGATGGTTCTCGTGAACGTGTGTTGTAGTTTGTCAATCAATACAGTGAATATACAGTGCAAGCCACATTGCAGTAACCACAAAAGGCTGGAAGGAAAAAACACTTTCAATCTGTTGCTCTCCAAAAAACCACACATTATTTCTTCCCAAATCATAATAAAGCACCCAGTCACAGGTGCCTATTAATAGCCACGAGTAATTCTGCTGCACATGGACCATGTCAGTGCATTAGATAAGGTCTATTATCTTCTACTGGGTTTGGTATAGTGTAATCTGTACGTGCTCTAGTGAGCACACATCTAGTGCTTGCAAAATACTCAGTTAAATGATGGCCTAATGCGACAAGGAACAGATCGCAATTTGCACAGGAAGCACAAACGAACAGTTGACCCGATATCAAAGCATGGCCAAATAGGTGTCAGTGCAAAAAACACAAAACTAAGAAAACAAATGACTGTCTGTGTTAAATTCAACAGGAATATTCAGTATATGTTTACAATGAACAAATAGTGAGATGGTTAGTGCATCAAACTATTACTCATTTATTCTTATACGAATGTATAACGTTACCAGGTAATAATTAATTGACATGCATTTTATGTATCCACGAACGTTGCTGCACAAACATGCCACTTCCTGGCTGCTTGCACAGGGAAGAGGAGGAAGAGGAAGAAGAGATCCGTTACCTTCGGGTCTTTTTCGTAGTAATACTGCTGCGTGCGGATCCAGCGGCCCACCAGGTGATCCCGCACCGTGTGCGCCAGCGCGAAGTAATAATCCCGCGGGGTGGCCACATTGCGGTCCTTCACTAGGGTGAAGTGAAGATGCCTGTTGAAGCTCTTTTTGATTTCGGCAACATCTCCCAGACCAGCTATACCACGAACACTGATCTGCTTGCGCTTTTCGTGGTCGGTCAGAGGTTTGGACATGTTGACAACGCGTTTAACAAAGAATAAAAGTTTGGACCCTTTTGCTTGCTGTGCCCAGGTTGGTGCGTTGTGCAAGGACTTTACACGCACTATTCTCTTTGAGACACACCCCTATGTCAACTGGGGAACAAAGTAGGCGGGGTTTATCACGTCTGTTTATTGGCCAGGGCCGCTTTGTAATTGCATTGTCATTGGCTGCGTCATATGTCAATCATCTCAGCAACGCTAACTAACGAGCTACAGGTTTAGGAATGTATTAAGAACTACGATGAATTTTGTGCCCGGAGTTGGACCGAAATTATCGTTTTACTGCATAACGTTAAACAGCTTTGGTCAGCAACTATTAGGACTATATAGCATTTAACCGCTGCCTCTTTTAGCTCTAGTGAAGATGACTTGTAAAGACTTGCCCATTTCCTTAAGTTTCATAAGAGCCGAGTTTCCATTATTATAGTTATACAGACTTTTTATTGATAGCTACAATTCCGGACTGATTTGGAGCCAGAATATGTCCGTATATGGAAAAAGCTTACATGCAACCAGTGGAAAACTTTTAAAAGTGGGAGGAGTCTGATTTAGAAGTGAATACTAGTTGGCATTCAATCATCCTTCATTTAATACATTTATAAACATTTAAATAATTATTCCAGAAGTATTTTCTGTTATGCCTGTCTTGAAAGGTACCAGTAATAGATAAATATATTCAAGCTTGCTGCTTGACACTTTGCTGTCTTTTAAACAAATTGATCCTGAAGATCGATCCTGGGAAAAATAAGACTGGAAGGAGATGCCCCATGAGAAAATGGTAGCATTTTGGGAGGTTCAAAAAACAAACAATGTTGTCATTTTGTTTTCAATATACAGTGGCTTCAACTGCCACGATAAGATACCATCACTTTCCAGAGATAGTTTTTACTTCAGGTCAACAGACAAGAAAAATTCATATTGTGTAAATGCTACACGGATTTGAAAATGAACTGCACTTAAGTAACTGCACTATGAGTAACAATGAGTAATAAATTGTGACATTTGGGCTGCCCAACCCCCCCTGCAGGCCTTAGTGTTGTGACACCTGCTGGTGCCAAGAAAGAACAGCAGCACATCTGAACAGGTGAAAAATGTGATGAGAGCAAACACAAGGCAGACTACATACTGCCATCTCACTTCTTGATCTTCTTGCGAACTTTATGTGCAATTACACTTTTTAAATACTTTACACAGAGCACAGTTTTCAGCTTTTTTAGATTGTATTTATATGGCATTTTATATAAACTGGTATTTTATATTTCCCATGTTTAATAATGGGCGCATTTATACCTACAAGAGAAAAGTACATGAGTGTGACAGTGACAGCTCTCGTCTGTTTTCTTCCATCTTAGAGCAAATGATACATAATATTAAATACATGATTTGTTTGAATGTACCGTGTAATATATTAAATAAACTAGAAGCTAGAGAATAATATAAAATAAGTGTTTCTGATCAGTTTTATATAATTAACCCTGGTGTAACCAGTACAAACATTTTACCTTCACTCATAGCCTAACAATACTAGTAGGAAAACAGAAACATTCAGAAAGTCAGAGGTATGTATAAAAACTCACATTGAACTCACATTCAATGACAAAATGGCAAGTACAATCAAAGTTCGTTATTTTTCCCAGAGCATTAAAATCAGTCAGTGCTTTAGCATGTCCCATGCTTACGGAGTGACTCTATGCAATGGAAAGTGGCACCGAGAGCCCAGCTAGTCTCCACGTTATTTATTTGTGTCGCCAGCTGAAATTTAAACAGAACAAATGGGTTAAACAAAAATCACAACATCACCCTGACATCTGTTCTTCAAAATATTACAGATAAATCACATACTACTGCAGTTAGCATGTTGCAATCTATGTCCAAAAGTCACAACGAAGTAACTATTTCACAGTCAGGAATCATAAATCAAGAGTAGCACACCTTCAGCTCTTTATCAGGAGGGAAGTCAAGCTCCTGAAGAAGTACCGAAATGTAGGTCAGATCCAAACACAGGAATGGACTCTCCTTTATTCCTCCAACTGCCATGTTATCACACACTGGAGCAGAAGAGAGTTTGTTAATGTTTTGTTAAGCAAAATTAAAATCAATGGATTATTTAGAAAATGAACATTTAATTTACATTTATGCATTTGGCAGCTGTTTTTATCCAAAGCAACCACATTTAAGGTACACATTTACCAGTTTATAAATATTATAATATAGTAATATTATTACTATAATATTAGACCAATAATCTAATATTATAGTAATAATGACACTATGACATGTTATTTCTTTTGCAGTGCTGGAAATACTACAGTACCTACTTCAGAAATTAGGGGTCTGTGTGTTTTTTTGTTAGTTTTTTATTTTAAAGAAAACTGTCATGCTCACTAAAGCTGCATTTATTTAATAAAAAATACAGTGAAAACAGTATTAAGAAATATTTTGTTAATTTAAAATGTTTTCTATTTCAATATATTTTAACATTAAAAATGTATTCCTATGACAGCAAAGCGTAACTTTACATTTTACTCCGGTCTTTAGTGTCAATTAAACATCATTAATGTTGAAAACTGGTGTACTTGTTAATATTTTCGTGGAAACCTGATGGGATTTTTTTTTTTTAGGATTCCTTGATAAACATAAGGCAGAAATTATTTTTGTTTTTTGTAACAAATGTAAGTGAATGTTTTGCAAAATAACAATTTCGAGAGGATCGCTGAACAAGTAATCACACACAGCTGATAGCCCGTTACCTAATCATCCCTTGTTCATTCGCACCCAATCAAGTCATTTCCCCTTCACTATAAATTCTCCCAGCTTTTAATTTCCCTGCTTCCCGCTTTTGTGCATCCCTCCTCCACCCCTTCTCCTCCGTTTTCCATTTAGTTCTCGACTTTCCAGGGGGGCAGACGGTGAACAAGCCGAACGCTGAACTCTTGCTCGCTCCCCAGACAGCTTGCCAAAATTGCTTACTCATTATGAGGAAAGCGTGAACTCTTGAAAGTGTTTTTTTTTTTTTTTATTGTCACCCTTGATTAATTTAGGCATCCATGCTTAATAAAAGATTTTGTCCCGTCCCAAAAAAAAAGGAAAAACACTAACCCAAGCTTTAAAATGACAGTAAACATATACAGACACCATAAAATCAGACTCTTTTACAAGAACACACTTACCTTTTTTAGCACCTTCAATGTAATCACTGACTCTGACAGTCCCTCCTTTGTTTTGATCTGAGTCAGAGACACAGAAAGTGATTAAAGTTTACTCTTAAAATCTAAAAAAAACAATGTTTAAATCAAATCAAATGACAGCAATCAGACTAATCTCATACCAATGAGGCCCAGATCCACAGCCCTGTCGTAGTAATACGAGAATGCATAGAAGTCCATGTCTTTCACTCCCTCGATTTTTCTCACACGTTTATAGATCATTTTTTCCACTTTTGTAAGGCAAGTGTCAAAAATTGGCTCCCCTAAAAGAGGATACACACACACAAGTGAACATAAAATCTAATATCATATTATAATGATAACATTCTGGGGTGTAAAACTTAATGCAAATACAATTGAACATAAAAAAAATCCAACCCAGGCAGAGATCCGTTTTTATACCTGCTTTCTGCCCTTTAATAGTGTAGAGTACTTCAGCATGTTCCCACTGTCCAGAGTAATCTGGGGCTAGACATGGACTAACCAGCTCTTGGGGTCCTGCTACTGAAAACACACACACAGAGCAATCAAATGATTTATTTATGCACATCACAGGATTTTTACTGCCACTATGTGGAAGAACTATGACACTGCTGGAGGACAAATCCAGACACGAGCTCTGCAGTGTCACCTGGTGGCCAAACATAAAAAAGCTTTACACAAACACATGCGTGTCTTTGCTAATAACAAGCTTAAAACCCACTCAGAGAGAAGCGGGATACACTCATACAAGGGACAAAACTATAAACAAAAAAATCTGATTACATTTGTAGTGTACTAAATGTAAATCGCAGTAGTGAACTGCAGGCGGAAGCTATTGCACTGATGGCAGCTTCTCTCTCTGGCCTCAGCTAAATCAGTGCAACAGCTGGCCACCAAGGAATTAATCTTCAGTGTGTTATTAAGAGATTAGATAATGGCTTATTTATCGAGTGAATGAGGTCTTTAAAAGCCAAAGATGAAGAGAGATTGTAGACCACATACAAGGCTGTCCTTCAATCCCTCCTAACACAGCAAGTCTGGCTGACATCAACCCCAGGCCAAGGTAACTACAGAGAAAGAGAAAAGACATTAAATTAAGCATTAAATGAACCCACAATACACATTTTTTTATTATTATTAAAAATATACATGCACATACTATAACATTTCAGCATTTCCTATGAGTGTATGAGATATGAGAATTGCAAACTACTGAAACAACAGTCTAGCCTTTTACATGTCAATGAGTACAGATTTCGTTTGGTTGGTCTCTGCTGGAGGGTTTGTTGTGTCAAATCTCCTGCCATGAATAACTAGTAATTCTAGTAATCTGGAGATGAGTCCCGCGATGGGATTGTAATTGGAGGCTTGTGTGATTACGCTCTTATCAGGAGTGTGAGGCAAGCGAACACACACACGCTGCCTCAAACACTTGTGCTGGCCGCACTAAACACTGAGCTCACATAACCTAGAAAGCCCTGGACGCCCCTGACCAAGCACAGGAACCAATGGGTGGTGGTGTCAAACATCTGCCAGAGGTTTCACTCAAGTGCTAGAGGACTGCAAGTCATGTAACATCACTGGAAAAAGCCACAGAGAAAGCTGAATTCTTTAAATGAATGGATGGTAATACTGTATTTCTGAATGTTGAGGATTCTTCAGTGAGATGTAATTAACGAATGCATTATATTGTACTATCAAATATTGGCTTATGAATATGAATTTAAAAAAATATTGTTCAATTATAATGTTGTGATGCCTAAATTCACCTGCAGAATTAAAAATGATAGATTTTTGTCTCTTACAATTCATTTTTTACTAAATAACTTATTAACTTAATTTGTATTGGGAATTTATTCTGGCTGTTTATTGACTAGAAATGATCTGCTCAGTGAGATTAAGAAGAAATTAAGAAAAATTAATATGGCATTATTTTTTAAATATTTTTTTTTTAGAAGTAGGGGTGTGCGAAATTGACAAAAAATTATGTTTTGACTTTTTTTGGAGGTTTTTTTTTTTATTTAATGACAATTTAAACAATATTTCACAAAGGTTGTTTTTGAGCTTTTATCTTGGCTGGTTAAGGTCCGTCCTGGGAAAAAGATGACACTAAAACCGCCTGTAGGTGGCGCCAAGTCCCTAATTGGAGTGGCTGATTAATTTTGAAATGAAGCAAGTTATGAATGGCTCATTGAATCATCAACTCAACAGAGTTTAACTCAAAAACTACTTAAGCTTTGTTTGAAACTATTCTCCTTATCCTAAAAAAAAGAGGACAATATAGTCTCTAAAACGTAAGACCCACTTTACCTGTATGAGTAGAGAGCGTGACTGATGTTAAACATCTGAAATGATGTCACGTAATCAATGGGTAAGGTCTGGATGGTTTTCTGCACAGGAACAAAACAAACAAAGGTGTTAGTTCACCCAAAAAATAATTGCTCATCCTCAAAAGACACAAAACAAATTAAGATATTTTTGATTAAGTAGTCAGCATGGGAACGACATGAGGGTGAGTAATTAATTATTTTAGATCATTTTGGATGAACTCTCTCTTTAAGTGGGAATTTGGTAGAATGACAAATATTACATTTATTCATTTAGCTGATGCTTTTATCCAAAGCGACTTACAATTGAGGGAATACAAGCGATTAATCATAAAGAGGCAAATAAGCAAAGGAAAGTTTAGATTAGTAAAACCTTGAATGGGAGGGATTTCAGGAAGATAAAGCAATGTTGTTGTTTTTTTACTTTTTTAGTGTTTATTAATCTCATCATCACCTGCTTACGCAAGGTTCTTCTCTAGTATACTTATTTAATACAACATTAGACATCAATTGCCTACTGTGGCAGTTTTAAGTGCATACTATTTATTTAACAATATCTGTCAGCAACTAAGCTGCAATCTGCAGGGCAGTTCTCATCTGAGCTTGTGTTTGGAACTAAAGCTCTCAGAGAAACTGTGTAATGACATGATAAATTGGTCCTCAATCCCCCTGTACAAGACCTGACCTAGTTCAAGACCAAGAATCTCTCTAACTCTCTCAGCCCAATGTACAACAAACTTTATTTACCAGGCCTATCGGATTAGCAGGACATTTCCGGATTAATGCATAGGATGGGAGACCATCATGGTAGTTTGTTGGGAGTGTCAAGGCTTCATTAGCAGGAGAATACAGCTATATGTGCATATACAGTATATGCATGTGCATGACTTACTTCATCCTGTATAGCAAAGGTGATCTGGGTCGAGCCCCCCCCTAAATCCAGCATGCCTACTGTAGAAGTCTCAGTACCATAAAGAACACCTGTAAAAGTTTTTTTTTAAAGCACTTTCAACTTGATCAAACCAAACGTTTCGAAGTAACAGTAAAGAAACAAAACAAAAATGGTGGGCAGGGAAATAAATTTGTGTTCCGTGCATTGTTCTGTCGCCATGAAATACAAAAATTTGCTTACCTAATAAAAAGTTGACAGTAATCCATGCTGACATGCCTGCGTAAATACAAATGTGCATTCATTTTTAGTAAAAGTATTCTGCATGCTACCATAGCAACGTTGAAATAGCTGCCAATTTTCAGTGATGTTTGATGCATAAAAGCATTTGAAATTTAAATCTTTCATAAAATTATAAATGCCTTCGCTGTCACTTTTGATTAACACAAAGCATTCTCACTGCATAAAAGTATTCCTTTCTTGAAATAAAAAAAAAAAAACAAGCTAAAAAATGTTTGAACTGTTTTGTGCAACATATGCTGCTGAATTTAAAGAGTTTAGCATTAAAATAAAGTCAAGGTCCAGCCGGATGACTGAGTGAATCTGAGTGAGAGCATCATCAGATCTCTATGCTAAGACTCCATGTTTGTTTTGAATGTAGGTTGCATCTTAACAAAGTAAGGGGCTTTAGCCCTCAGAAATAACCAAACTCACTTAGTGTCTATAAACTCCATCCCTGCCGTCTCCCTCACATATACCACTTACGCACAGCATTAACAATAAGTCTGTATGATTTGCTGTGATGGACTAATCTGGTTGGGTAAGCTTGTGCGTTCAGGAGAGTTCAGACTTGCACTGATAATGAGACTCAGATTATCCGGTTATGGGACCTTGCAGAGTTTAAGTATTAATTTTACAAGAAAATCTCAAATATACATTTCTAGCCATTAAAAGCGAAAAGAACTTGTATATCAACAAAAAAGTATCAACTTGGGTTTTGCTAAACACTAGAATTTACTGCATAGCAAATTAATGGGTGCTAATCTGTTTGCTGAGATTATAGTGCACACGGGACATTATCCCCTGGGCTCATTATTACTTGTGTGAACTATTTTAAAGGATTGGATTAAAGTCCCATATACGCATTATCTATCGCTAATATATACACAGCTCAAGCTATTACTGAAGAAAATTTCAATTTACAACTTATATCTTTCTGCCAGAAGTGCAAATGCTTGACCGCAGTGACCAGAGGCTTTTGAAGAGCTAGAGACGTACGGTAACATCTGCTTCTGCATGGATCGCAGCACAGCAAATCACTGCAACATTACATTCATCTGTTCGAATATAAACCTTTGTTTTTTAAGAATGTTACCATCTCTAATAACAATGGTATTATATATTTAATAACATTTAAAATTGGTTTTGAGTTTCATATTTCCAGTTTTCAAGTTTAGTTTAGGGTTTAGTTATTTTATGTTATGTTCTTTTGTCTATTTTTGGCCAATATGTTAATGTTACAAATGTATATTATTAGTTGTTTAGTCTTAATTTTCAAATTAGACTTAAAATGAACCGGACATTTATTACCTTACAGTACGGCATAGAAGTAATTGATACAGTACCTTCATCTGTGCCATCCATGATTGACACACTCTCTGGTTTATACAAGAACAAGGATTCGCTAAACACCTCCCTCACCTGGAGCAAAGATTTTTACAATTTTACATTCAATATGGCATGACGTTACAGATACTGAAACTTGCGAAATGATTAGGAGATACTAAGATGGCAGGCTAAACAAGAAATACCTGAAGGCATAACTCTCATCTCAATAACCTTTAACACAGTTTAATGATCCTAAGATTATCTACTAAATCTTAACTGAATGAAAAAAACAACAGAATGTACTCTACCCTTGACTTTTTACTGTTGCTGTGTTTAACACCTCCCAAAATTGTGTTGTAGCATTTTTATTATTAAAACTATTTAATGAACGTTCGATTGGCGACTGATGGTTCTCTGACCTTGTTCAGCAGGATTGTGGCCTTCTCACCAGGCAGCAGTCTAAGCCCTGCCGTGGCTCTGAGCATGAGCGGGGAGGAACTCCATAATGTCTCAGGAACAGTGTCTTTAGCGATATTTAACAGTTCCAACAGTCCTTCCTTACTCTGTAAATCAACATTCATATAATCATTAAACTACAGACACACAAGATACTATCACAACCCAGAGGCATTTGTGATGGGTTTACAATTAATATATATAATTTTAATAGAAAACTTGAACACATTTTACTGGCTACCTTTTCTGGGTCATCAGCGTACGCAGACAGTCCAGGTTTTATAGCTCTAAATGTCTCATGCGCTAATTTAGGAGCTTCTGTTAACACAAAAAGATTTTTGAAACAATGTATATAGACATTCATAAATGTATGTGTGTAACATCAACATCAGTAGTAGGGTTCCACATAGCTTGTATCAAACCTTTGCAAAATAAACAAATGTTTCAGCATCTGATAAAATCCAACCATACTCTTCAATGTGACCTTTGAACCATGAGGCTTAGCTAGGATGTGAACATGAATGTGTGTGCATGAGAGAATGTGCCTAATAGCATAGACTATTTGCTGTCCATTATAATATGACAATCATAGGTTTAACAATAAAAGGCTAAAGCAGCACTTAACTGATTTAGCTCTGAATTGGGATGCGATAACTAAGCCATTAGACGATCAGTGCTGTTCTAGGCTGTAAACCTAATATCTGTGGATAAGACCCACACAGGCAACATATATATTGTTTTTACTATAGTAACACAAACCTATTCGACAGTCAAGTAACTTAATAATTTAAAATTAAATTATTAAGTGAGTAAGCATTATGGTATTTCTAAGACAGCCACAACTGTTATAATATGTTTTGGCTACTACAATTTGTTTAACATGAATATCTAAATTGATCTAAGCATCCAATACAAAAAATAACCACCATAACCATAATTCCCTCCAAAATACCATAGTTATATTTATTTATACTATTATAAAATCATCATCATCATCATTAATATTTTCAATTCATTTTACTATTTACCAATGACTTTTGTATCTATGTATTGTGGTGGGAAATATATTTAATGCTATGCTATTATTATTTATAAACTTATATCGTTTTTTGTGCCTTTGTTGTATTTATTATATTTTTTACTTTTCAATTAACCTTATTATTATTTCAGCTTTAGGTATTTTAGTTTTTCATATAAACATTTACATTTCATTTTAATTCAGCTCTTTATCAATTATTTATTAATAATAACACTGCTTGCTAATTTGTTGCCCCTAAATTATGCGACTCTCTTCCCAGATCACTTTGTCTTTCCAATAACCAGTCTGAATTTAAATCCGAGATGCAACTATATGAAAATCTGGAATCTGAGGGTATAGAAAATCTAAATGCTGAGAAAAAGTTGTCCAAATAAAGATCTTATCAATGCATATTGCTAATCAAAAAATACGGTTTAATATATTTTCGGTAAGAAATTGACTAAATGCCTTCATGGAACATGATCTTTATAAAAATAATAATAATAATTTTGACCCATACAATGTATTTTTGGCTATTGCTACAAATATGCCCCAGCAACTTAAGACTGGTTTTGTGGTCCAGGGTCACATATTAAGTTACCAGAACACATTTACACAAGAAAATTCTGTAGTCATTGTTTTGAAAATATACCTTTTTAATTTTAACATACCATTTGGCTCGATCTGAAATTTGAAGATGTGAATCCGTGTTCCAGTGCTTCCAGCATCAAACATAATACCATACTGGAAATTTTCACTGACCACCTGAGCTGAGGTTGACTGTTTATGAGTGTCCATCCTATACTGGGGCAGCTGGTCGGATACTGGCGATTTGGAGTCATCATAATGACGTTTGACGTAGGTGAGGTAGACCACCAGGCAGCCCACAAACATAAAGACAAAAGCTATCTTTGGGAATCTCATAATGGCAGCCCTGGGTACATGATGTGGATTCAATTTCCAAGTATAGGAGGCTTCTTAGCTCTCTCCACTACCTCCAGAACAAAAACAAAAAAACACATCATAACAATACGTTTTAATTTGCTTTAACTTAAGACAAAGAAGTATGAAATACTTACAACTAACACTTAATTACATGTAGACAGACGTATATACTTGTTATAACAGTACATTAATTAGATTAAAATACAACAAATTATACTACACATTCTGCTAAAACTATGATATGTCAACTTCATTACAGAAATTGTAAATAATTGTTTTGGGATATGTAGATAACTTCAATAGTTTGAAGCAGTTTCTACTAGTATCTAGCAACACCTGAATACAAACAGTCCCTTCATTATGTAGTCATTATATGATATTAAATAAATAATTGCGGTTATTTTGTCAACAGTGGTTTTCTGACTGTGACGAGGGCTCAATAGAGCTATGCCAGTGTTACATTTAAATTGATTCTTCATTTTTCAGTATTTATAACTGATATTTGACATTAATTTTGTATCTGTCTTTGTTTAACGTTACCCAGGTTATTAGGCGATATAGGCAAACACTGTACAAGGAAATAACAATGACGCCACTGAATAGATATGGTTAGAATATTACTTTACTTAATAATAAGTAAAGTAACACTTATACTTATTTACTTTTACTTTATTAAAATGACATTTTGTCCGATTTCTCAAGAAAAGTGTGAGACTGGATATCAATCTCAATATCACGAGTCAACAATGTAAGTAAAAATATTTAAGAGCGTTAAGTTATACCTAGCTTTCTACGGCAAGATCATTCTCCTTCGAGTGCAAGTCGCGTTTTTGGTGTCGACGAATACCCATGATGAGATTTTGACACAATATTCCCTTCGAAAGATTGTCAAAACTATTCCGGTCTCATTTTGATTACGTCAGTAACGTCCAGCGTGGAGATGACGTGGAGCGAATACGCACGTCACTCACTTTAAGAAAGGCGCGCCCTCGCACACCCGGATGTGTACTGACAGAAATGTCCTATGAACGATAATGCGTTTGAAAATATTATATTATTTTGTTAGGCTACTTTTAACTATTTTAGCCTCATAATTGTAGTTTATGATAAACTGGCTTAAAAGCGTTTGTTAGCTTGCTGTTTTTTAGCTATATTAATAAAGACACACCGCAAACATAATTAATGCTATACATTTTTTTTTTTTACTTCAGATTTTTAGAAAATCATTCGTTCACTGATACTTTTCCCATTTGAGTCCCTTCATTTTGGTTGAGGAAAGTTACATCTCAAGGACAGTTGCCTTATTGGCTCAGTATAGGCCGATCCAATATGTTCCTCTCACAATTAAGCCAATTGTTTTGCTTATAATTTGAATCTGCTGATTATTTTATTCAGACAGATTTTAACTGGATTGTTTTAAGACGTGTGGCCAATAAAAGCATTTGGTCACAAGCCACATTTAAAATTGAAGAATTTCACAGCATTTGAAAATGAGATATAAGAGCAGTGGTACTAGTCTTGGTATGTTTTTGAACAGTTTGTGTATTGAAATACGAATTACTTCTTCTATTTATAAAATACTTCGAAAAATATATATATATTTTTTATAAGAGCAACACGTTCTGCACAAATGCCATTTTCAAGCCCCATTTCCACTATTTAATGCTTCCCTCTTAACCTACTGAGACCCAGAGAGCCAATTACACTTTCATTGTGCTGTTTTCAATATGGCACCAGCTGGTCCCTCCACCACGGCTCTATGAGTTTTGTTAAAGTTTACCAGGCTGTGGCAGCTACATGACCTGTGGCGCATCTACATTCATTACCTTAATTAACCATCATTAGGCCTGCTATATGGGCCAATCTGTGGTTCCCTCCTACACTTTCTCATGCAACATGTGACGCCCCCATCTGAGTGCGAATTTCAGCCAATGAGTGATCCATAATGAGGGGGATGGAGATGGTTTTGATGATATTCATTTGACGCTTCCCATTGAGTGTGTCTGCGAGCACAGTGCGAGCTTGAAAGGACCATATGCTCTCGTTTTACATGCATGTATGTGTGTGAGCGCATCTATCTAGGGCACAAGGTCCTACAGGGGTGAGGGGCAATGGCCCGCCTAATATAAGACTGTTCTCACTTATCAAAAATTCAGTGTGGGCGGATTGCTTTGAGGGGGAAGGGGACGATGGCCATCCCTCCAAACTGTTGCACTCTGACACCCCCCTCAAAGAGCGATGCATACATGACTTCCCCCATTATATCTTAAGCAGTCATTACAAACGTACCTCAACAGTTGCAGCAGAAAGCACAACTCCTCCTCCTTGTCCCCCTCAGCCCTGAATAAACGACCTGATCTCTGCCTTTTTACTCACCAATAATGGGCTGAGCGGCAGTTTGCATCTTGCACAGGGTTTCTAAAGAATAGAGAGAGAGAAAAAAAAAATGAAAGAAAGATCAAAAACGGCGAAACTATCTGCTGTTCATTTTCTTCCTTACCCTATTCTTTACAGGTAATTTATCTTCCAGCATCAGAGTTTTGGAATTCATCACATGTATAAAAAAATAAAATCTATAAAATAATTGTAAAAAACAACTGAATTTTTTTTAACATTTACAAAACCTGTAAATTTTACATTTTAAAAATGAATGAATGTTTATTAATTAATAAATAAACAAACTAGTGCAAGCTTAGGTAAAATATGGTAACACATAAAGCACCAAAAAACAATAAAAATTAAAGAATAAAAACTATGCACAACTAATAACAAAAATATTAAGAAACAATTATTTAAACAAAAAATACCATCAAATGTGAATAGTCACGCTTGCAGAGAACTCAGAATGTCAGTTCTGACATTTTTCCAGTGAGAATTATAAAATCACGTTTCTTTTCACTTCCATAAATTGTACATTTACAAGTATTTTACTGTAATATTACAAAAAATGTAAGATTAATACAGTTTCACATATTATAAGAAAATTTACCATTAAGCAATGCTGTTTTCACAGCATTTTTATAATCTTTTACAATTA
Source organism: Enteromius trimaculatus (assembly GCA_032361065.1). Taxonomy (NCBI): domain Eukaryota; kingdom Metazoa; phylum Chordata; class Actinopteri; order Cypriniformes; family Cyprinidae; genus Enteromius; species Enteromius trimaculatus. The sequence continues at coordinate 7,104,132 of JAUMHP010000072.1, read as the reverse complement.
ATTTTTTTTTTTTTTTTTTTTTTTTTTGCTGTGCATGTAAGCTCTTTGAGCATTTTAATGTTTAATGGTCCCTTAATCTCCCCTTCACATTTTTAACAATGATGATTAAACCATTAGTTATGTGGTCTGCATAACCATATAAAGCAAATTCATAGCAAGGACATGACTGATTAAGGGACACTAAGACCACTAATCCAGTCACTTGGAGCTGATGTAAAATGGGTGGAAATACAGAGACAATCACAAATATACCCCAAACACCCTGACTTCTAATTTATTTTAAAACAAGTGCAAATATAAATGTGTCAAATAAATTTAAATCATATTTGGTTACCTTATGTTGCATATTTAAATAGGAAATTTGGATATGGAAATTATTTTATTCTCTTAATGGAGTGCAAACACATACTTAATATTTAAACACAAAACAAAGTCTTTTAAATGTATTTCTTTATTCAGACTGTTCTGTTTTGTAATAGCATAGATTACTTTTATTCTGGTCCCATATAAACACAAAAAATAAGAAATCTAAGATATTCCTAGAACGAATAAATAATTTAACTTTGCTATGTTAAGCTGTGAATACAAGACCCCAGAGCATGCAAAATAACATTAGATCTACTGCAACGGAATTAGTTATTGTTCCTTATTATCAGAGTGTTTTTTTCAAGCAACATTGCTGGAAATTCCCTGAAAATCCTATTGAACACACATTTTAATTTCATTTTTGTAGCTTAATCGTGTAGAAGGCAGCATAAATAATCCAATGGGATTAGGTCATGTTTTTTTTTTTTTTTTTTGTCTTTTCAAATACTTTCATTTTGGGCTCTTAAGAAACCATTTATCACTGTTGTAACAGACTGAGCAGAGACTATTGACGCAAAAGCAATTACACTCAAACATTACAACCATATACTGTATCTGAACAGAATCAGGCGTCCTTGTATGGTCACATTTTATCATACTGTATATTTGTCCTGCATAGACTATGTATATACAATAATTTAAGGATAAATTGAAGAAATTAAACATTTCTTGTTGTCCAGATGTTCTTGTAATCCGACTGAAGATTTAAAAGATGTAATAGGAGTCATCGATTAACAATTATTCTAATATACTTATTCTGAATAAAACCCTGCTCTAAATCCTTCCTAATAATCCTCCTTATACAGCATCACGTGTATTACATGTATGTGAAAGAGTGTATGTAAAGAGAACCAGGAGGGAGGTCACATGGTATAGCCTGTCTTTCAGTATTTTCTGATTAAGGCAAAGTATTAGATGTATTTAAAAATGCTAAGAGATTTTAAACTAGAACCCATTCTGAAAGCATTTCAAAGGTTTTAGCCACCATTACTTGCATAAAAAAAACTACGTTATATTATATGAGATCATTTGAGCTATTTTCAAAAATAATGTTCATTGCATCATAATAATGCATCAAAATGATAAGGTGAACTTGTTATTTAATTATTAATGACTACTGAAAACCACACATTTATGCGACCTTACTTTAGTTCAACTTGAAACAAACAAACAAACAAAAAAAATCTTTTAAAAGTGTTTTTTTTTTCTGAAAGTGTTGGTAAAACTTAAAAAAAGTAGACTTTTTCCTTGATCACAGAATCACTTTTGAAGTGTACCATGATATGGATGTGGAGAAAAAAAAAGATTCCATGTGTCCTTAGTAAAAGGTAACAGCCCTGAGATTTCCCATGATGCTCTGCCGCACGTTAAAACCTCATCCAGACTCTCATTTGTTATGGATGGCATTAGCCTGTTCAAATCCAATTCTCATCCACCAACATACTACCTTTTTGGAATATAAAAGGATAAAGGAGCTAATGCCTTTTTTGATTCATTATATAATGTTTTTCTGAGAGCAGACAAGGGAAATTATAATAATAATAATGGAATAATTTAAATAAATTTACTTTAGTTAATGTGCTCTGCGTGGGCTGGCTAATCTGAAGGAAATGTTCCGTAAATCACAAAAACAGGGAGAATCCCAACTAAAAGCAAATCCTCTCTGACTCTCTCACCACCAATCACTTTATTTCATTTGGACAAGACTAGAGCAAAAATAAATAGATAAGTCAAATAAAATAATGCACATTATCTGTCCTAATACCAAAAAGCCTGAAACACAGAGAGTTGTGTGAAGTTTAGCATGTGATAAAGCTGAGGAAACACACATGAAGAACAGACTAAATAAAATGACTTCTAACTTCTGATTATTATGTGCAATAGATCTTATAATGCAGCTCACACTAACCGATCAATTACTAGGATCAAACAATAAGAGTATTCTTATGTATTGGGTTACAGTTTAATTTATGATTAAGTATAAATTTGACAAATTGCAATAAATCAGAAATTAATTTATCATGGCTTTACAATAATAAATCATTATTTTACACACCCTTTTTTAACATCTCTGCTTTACAAGAAAATAAAGTTTTGGTATTAACAGGAAATCTGATGTTATGTCCACAATTTAAATTCTCCTTTTCTACTAATTTCATGCTTTAAAACAAGAAAAAACAATGCTTTGGTATTAGCAATAACAATTATGAGGATTAGCTGTTCTTTGTTCTAAAATGAAAGGACAGTCAGTGATAAAGAGGATGATTACTGTCACTGTGTAAAATCCCCTTCGCATGCATCAGGAAGCCAGCCGGCAGAGCAAAGATCAGTGATCTCAACTTTAATCAGAAGTATAACGAAAACATATTTCTGCTTTATCATTGTAAAGAGTCTTTAGCATAAGCCTGTCACTGTGTTACAGTGTTTATGCAATATTAAAAAGCGACAGGAGAAGAGCTTTTACTGGAAAAGCTGCTCCAAACAGATTTAAGAGAAATAGCATTCAGAGCTTGTTAAAGACATTGTACAGTTCAGCTGACATTTACAGCAGTGGAGGTCATTTTTGCTCATTTTTCCCCAAATCTTTTGAAATTAATGTAACTGCCATTTAAAGTAAATAGAAAATTACATCAAGTAGCTCAAGTAGTACTTAAGTCCTAAATCTTACAGCCCTCTCCTCCAACGTCTTTATTCTTTTGTTTAGCTGGATTTGCCACCCTGTTGTCATTAACCCTGATTGGACAGGAACTGTTTAATATCCGGATAACCTGGTCATTTCATTGTTTTGTCCTAACAGGGCATTATTACAGTAATGAGAGCGAAATCAAATCACTTAATGTGTTATGTAGTGGGACAGGCTCTCAGCAAGCTGCTAAATCACTCTTCACATTTGCTTTTAATTTAAGCAATCCAGTAGAAGACTCATTAGTGGGTGAGAAGATTAACTCATAAAGATGTCTGCCTCCTGATGTCTTTCCTTTGACAATTTAATCTGTGTTAACTTGGATTTCTGGCCTGCAATGAGATGAGCTGTAAAACTAAGTGATATTCCATATCAATAAGATACTGTTTATGAAAAATGATATTTAAATATTGCTGAAATTTCTAATGCACGCCACTGTGATGGAATCTGCTGAACCACGGGCCTTTAGTCTATCAAATGATAATGCTTGTTATATGTTTAACTGCAAAACAATATCAAAAATAATTTCCATATTTCATTAGAGTTCAGATTCAAGCATTCTTTTAAACAATGGACATACATTATAGATGTTTGGGGTCTGTAAGATTTTTAAGACTCTTATTCTCACCATATATGCATTGTTTTGTGTCATGAAATAGTACTTTACTTTGTAATTTTATTACAATTTAAAATTCTATTTAAATATGTGATGGCCATTTTTCAACATCTGAAATCACACTTATATGCTGATCAGTGTTGCACATATTAAACAGATGTGCTGCTTAATATTTTTTTTATGTAAACTGTGCAACATTTTTCGCAGTATTCTTTGATGAACATAAAGTTCGATTAATAAAAAACTTTTTTTTAGTTACAGTGTTTCACTTATGATAAATTTAATGCACCCTTCCTTTTAGCTGCAGTGGCTCAAAACTTTTAAGTGTATAGCGTTAAGTGATAAAAATAACTAAACCCAGTGTGCGTATTTCTGTTTCTCATTTTTTTAAGCCATATCTTCCACGGCCCATTTTATATTAGCAAAATTATAATCACAACAGAATGTCCTTCAAGGGAAAAAAACACATAAATTGCCTGATCACCAACTCTCTATCATGGCAGCTGCAGAGGACGCCGGCTGCCTGTCAACGAGCATATGTGCAAAATTAGCCACAGAGTGCCTGTCTTACCCCAGGGAGGGAGACAGACGGGTCTCAACGCTGCCATATTTGCATGCTTCACTGCATCCTCATGCCAACCCTGCAGACCTCAACACAGACATGCGTCTGCACCAGCGCCACAACTAGTGCTGCCTCACTGGAAACATGAGGAGGAACCACAAACTTTCTTCTGATTCTTCTTTACTTCATATTTTGAGCTCTGGAAAATGTTTTCAATTAAAATATTCTATAAAATGTGTCCGTAGTCTATATTTGCCCATATTTTAAGAAGTTTTACAGCATTTTTATTCTGCTTCACGTGAACGCTTGTTAGCGGAACTCTTGATGTTTTTCTGCGTTCATATAAGAGATGGGGAGTCGACTCCAAAAGAGTCGATTCCTCGACTCTCACTAGCCCTAACTCCCAGCGTCGAGTGTTTTTTTTTTTTCAAGTTTAACACTTATATGTATATTTACACTAATATTCATTCAAATTCCTTGCTAAATTCATCCCATGTAAACCTAATTTCTGTGTTAAAACGTTAAAAAATCTTAATAGAGTAACGCTTTTGTTCGCCCCTAAAGGATGCATGTTTACATAAACGTGACGTTATGTCTATATGAACATGTGTTTTCACTGACGCAGGATCAGCACATAAAACACGTTTTAAGTGACTCAGCCTATTTACAGC
>JAUMHP010000072.1:7063989-7099134 GCA_032361065.1 Enteromius trimaculatus | reverse complement strand
TATATATACCCACACACACACACAATTTTGAATTTGATATAAAAGACAACCTAAAATAAATGTAGGAAAAAAATGCCCCTGTAATTTTTTTGTTTTTTTATTGTGCTCCTAAGTAATATATCATTTTTAATTAGCGGCACAAGTCCTAAAAATAAAAGTAAGAGGAGGGGGGTAAAATCTAGACTAGACCACTGCATAACGTACCATAAATAAACAACAGCTTTTTTTCGGTCAGTGATTGCATTAAAAAAATAACGGATGAAGGGCATCTTATTGGTAATAAAATATTTTACAGTTTTTACGAAGCGAATAAAAATTCCCCACAAAAACATTCTTTTACAATTAACTCTGAGAATTGTGGTTAAAATTTATTTCAGTCGGCTGACATATTTGTTATGCATTGAAAAAATATAATCTTAAAAAACGTACACGCATGTATACAAGCATATTAATATAAAATCAGATTTTAGTTTTTAATTTTCAGCTAAGACCCCACTGGGTATATTACTATTATATATATTCTAATTGTTTTCTACCAGTTTACTAAATCATACTTTTCTGAGTTGATTTGCCCTTAATATTGCTGTAATTTAGCCTTATTAGTTATACAAAATAAATAAATAAATATATGCAGTTTTAAGTGTACAGAATAAGCAGTGCATTAAGTTTCACTTAAAGTTGTGTTTTTAATCACATAATGTACTTTTGATCTCAAATGAAAGGATAGGATAATTCATTTGTCATCTATTGTGAATCAATGTTTGCATTCTTTTTAAAACCGATTTTCTTCTTATTTTCCTTTTCCTCCTTTTTTTCAATCTGTTCTTAGCCTCATTTGGCCTAATCCTGCTGCTGCAGAGGGTGGGGTGGCTGCGGCGGGTGAGTGGATGGTGGTTGGTGGTAAAGCAGGGTGAGAGGGACTCAGAGGACCATGGGGACAGGCGCTCTCCCGTGCTTATGGTGGATTATGGGTAATGGCACTTAGCTGAGAAAATGAGCTGAATGTATAACATGCCCTCATATATATGGGTTGTGGTTGTTTTGAATCCACTTGCAACTCACCTATTTCCTTTTTTTCTGTGTTTTACATAAAACGGTCAGATGGTGAAGTTGAATACCATACTTCATCACTCCAAACCTCTTCCTTTTTTATTCATTGGTAATCTCTCTTAGGCTATATTTGTTCTTGAAAGGCACCTTAAGTGAATTTTAAAGCTCTACAACCTTAATCCAAAGTCAATAGTAGTTATGTCATTCTTGAAGAAAAGATGCTTTTATATATATATTTTATATAGTCTTTAGGGCTTACAGTGTGAGGATGAGGCGGATGGGATGGCCTTGGGGAAAGGGAAGCCTGTGCGCTCGTGGAGCTCCACTTCTGCATCCCTGTGACAGATTGGAGCCAGATTGGGAGACGTTCTGACAAAGGTTAGGAACTTGCAAGGCTGTCCCACTCCTCAAGGTTAGTTATTGAATGTTAGCACATGACATCTGCCACTCAGCACCAAACGCCACAGGGTTTAGGGCACTTCATCAAGCGCCATGTTTCCCTAATTAATGGAGTCAATCTGATTTTTTTTTTTTTTTTTTTTTTTCCTACAATTTCTTGTATCTTGCAACCCTCAGTGAGATTATTTCATATAATTGTTTAAAAGAAATATTATATTTTTATATAAATATAAATGTGATTATATATTTCTTGACTGGTCCACATGAAACTGATCACTAACACATTACTAAAATTGTGACTAAGAGGTTAAAGACCTCTTTTTTTCTGCCATTAACGTGGTGGATGCTGAACAATAATCATGTGATAAAAGATACTTGGAAATATATGTTGGTAATCCATGTGCAAAATTGCTCTTTCCTTTTCCCTCCACCCAGATATGAACCATATGCCTCATAACATATGTGATTATTTTTAAGATAGACATAAAAAAGCACAATAGTCTCTCCACTTTTAATAATCCCTCCGTCTGATTTAATATCACAACTATTATTCAAATCAAAGGCAGATTTTGTTTTCATTGTTCTTTTATAATACTCTTATGATTTCTCCCTATCACTTTCAGAAAAGTCCTCTGCCAGTTAAAGCTAAACCCCTCCTCTCTTTTCATTGAGGACAGCGGGTGCATTGGGTCGTATTGAGTTCAACGTTTCCAGATTTCTAATATGGCGAAAGTGTACACATGTTATTTCAATCTACATCTGTTTCTACATCTTTAGTATATCTAATCATGTGTCGCAAAATTTAAAGCCATACCAAAACTCAGCTGACTTTCAGTTTGTGCCTCTAAAATATGAGGTTACTGTGACCCATGAGAAGCGAACAGGATTATTTCATTTGAAAAATACAGCTGGCACCACTAAGGTTATGGGATTGATTTCCAGGGAACATAAACTGGCGAAATATGTATAACTTTGCATAAATAACATGTTCAGAGGTTAGAGTTCTATTAGGCTTTTAATTTTTGTGAACGAAGAAATGCAAAGGAATTAATTTGATAAAGAATATAGTGAAACAAATATTGTGAAATAATATTTCAATGTAAAAAGCCTAAAAGCTGAATTTTCCAATTACACAGTTTATTTTAGAAATATACTGATCTAATGCTATAAAAACATTATTATTATCTATTTTAAAAACCGTTGCGCTGCTTAATATTTTTATGTAAAGCGTGATATATATATATATTTTTTTTTTTTCAGGATTCTCTGATAAATAAAGCAGCACTCACTTAAAAATCTTCTGTAACATTTAAAAAATTTGAACCATAATCTTTTATTAAGAAATCTTCCTGACCCCAAACATTGAACAATAGTGTACACTCAAAAAAATATTTATTGGATGAACTTGAAGGCAGGATTTCCATCTAATAAATATGTGTAGCCCCAACTCATAAAAAAGAAATAAATGGGATGAAATTTGAGTTGGGTCAACTCAATTTGATTAAATATAGTTTTAATGAAAATGATACATTTTATATTTGTTGAACTAAAACATTTAACCAAAAATAAATTAATAGAAAGACATTCTTCTACACTGAAAAAAAGGTAATGTTTGATTTAGGCATTAGACAACTTTTTATGAATAAGAAAAAAAGGTTTTTGTTACATCCATGGCATACCCAAAGTATTTTTATTATTCTTAAATTAACTTTGATTCATGTTAGCAGGTCCCTAAGCACATGTTCTACACTTTACCACAATGGTAACCCCCCAAAACACTAACATAGCTGAAGGTCTTTTAAATACAAACATAAAAGGGTGTTAAACGTTAACAAGTCTCCCAGTTTTATCATCTTAATAAAAATGCCTAAAATAACATTTTATTTCAAGATTTACTATCCTTATCCTGTCCTGTGCAAAGCATGATGGGAAGGGGAAATCCACTTCTTAGTAACACAATTCAAATAATTTGTTTTTTCGAAATGAAAATAGAGTTGAAACAAAACAAAACAGACTGTTAAAATCAAGTCAGTTAAACATAATGCAGTTGTTTAAATAAGTAACCAAACATAATTGTGTTCAATTATTTTTTTTTTTTAAATAAACTGAACAGTGTTGGGGAATCTTTTTTTTTTTTGAGTGTATGAATGAAAGATTTGTCATCACCTAGATTAAGAAGTAAAGTTAAGTAAGGAATAATGTGCAGTCAGTGAAAACAAACATAATTGATTTGGATGTATATAATATTCCTATGTGACAAAAGAGCAAGCACAGAAATCATTCTCCTAGGTAATTGTCATTGTCCTAGGTAAAGTGTGTATCAGCTCTTTTTTTCCATGGTACAGTGACGGTTGGTTGTCTGGACAGTACAATGTGTCACTGATCACGGCCTTAAAATGAGGCCCCATCTTTTAATTGACCTGATTCCTTCTAATTAGCACAATTTAAAGAAGTGGGATGAAAAAAAAGAGAAAGAAAGAGAGAGCAAGACAGGAGCGAGGGGGAAAGGGAAGGAGTGGGAGAAGGAAAAGAGAGTGATCACTGTCTAATAGGTTAAGTAAGTCAGACAAGCCTGTGATGGCGTGTGAATAGCGTCTTTGTTATGTAGCTAACTGAACAAGACACACAAAGGTCATTAGTGGACTGGCTTACTCGTAACCCAGAGCTCAACTGGTGGTTAGGGGCACCCTGCTTCCCACTTAACCTTTATGCCACGACCTTCTTGCCATTTTAAATATATCAAAATACAACGCAGTTATTTTACACTGTAATAATATTTCACAAAAGTACTGTTTTACTGTATTTTTATCAAATAAATTAATGTTTGCTTAGCAAAATCTTTCTGACAATCTTTCATACATATGAACGGAAGTGTAGCCTCAGTGTTATTAGGTGCTTTTGTAGCTATACCTTTTCAAAATGGGGGTTAAACTGTAATTAAACACCTGACAAGCTAAAGTAAGTTGCTTCCCAAATAAGGCATTACAATTTTATCAAAACATTTGGTTAATGTCAATGTTTGCAAAAAGAAACTTCCCATTATTAAAGAGGTGCATTAATTATATCAGGGTCACAAAGCTTTGCTGATCATGTGTGACCCAAGCTGTGCAGTTTTAGCGAAAGTGTTGAAGATGGGACACTTGATGGACCAGAGGATTAAGATCAAAACTAATTCCTTGATTAACCTTTCAGTCTGAGGTATGATGTTTTCGTATGTTGCAATATAAAAAACAAAACATGAGTATATGATTAGTTATACATTGATAATAGTATATATTTAAAAAATATTTTATGTAAATATAAAAGTTTTTTTTATCCAATGTCATTTGGACACAAGCTTTTTTTAAATATCTACAGGAAAGTGGCAGTCATACAGGTTTGAAATGGCGTGAGGGTATTTAAATGATGATTGAATTATCTTGAACTATCCCTTTAAATTTCAAACCTAGAATCTTGGCAGAATCTAGTTTTGTTTGGACGGCACGTGGCTTATTTGCATAGAAACGCATACATAATCACAAAGGGAGGCTAATAGAGATTTAACAATATTTCTAAAATGCCTCTGACCCTGCGCATCCCCTAGTAATCTTTAATCCTAAACTGTTACGCATAACGGCGAGTACGTTACATTGTTTATGCTTTTGACAGATTTTTAATGTGTCTTGCGTGGCGTGGCCTCACTTCAGACGTGAGATTACCACAAGACTATAAAGCTCTAAGAAGACCAAAAAACCCCAGATTTACAGACATCAGAGATCATTAGTGGTCTTGACTAATTTACTAAACTTTAATCCCACGACTACCCATTGTTTACATCACTGAATTAGGTTAATCTACAAGGAGGGCTATTTGCATAAATGTGCATTTTTGAATAATTAGTGGGCCAGAGGCGGTGAATGGGGATGTGATTGGAGGGGGTGACGCGTGGCCAGACTATTGTTGCCCCCTTATCTAGCATAAACAATGGACCAGCTAAACAATTAAAAACAAACTCAGTTGGGTCTGGTGTTTATAGGGCATTGTGAAGATGACCCAGGACATAATCACTGTCTGGATACAGAATTATAGCAATTACTGCTATCATTTACAGTGTGCCATGCAAACACTAAAGATTCAAATTATGAAACAGTTCCTTTCCCATCTGCCAAATTGCCTTGTCTTTAAACAATTAAAGCTTTTGTTGATTCTGTTGAAGGATATTTTAATAAATTTGATTTGAAATCATCTTGAATTGTCAACCCAGTTATAAAAATGTTGTCAAAATGTATCCATATGGCTTTTTTTCCTGCTGTTCAATATAAAAATATATATTTTGCACAATATTTTTATTGAATTTTTGTTGGTAACCAAGCAGTTTCTGCTCCTATTGATGTCTATACATATCTATGTTTTGTCTATACAGTGGAAGTTAATGGGAACCAAGATTTTGGTTATCAAGATTCTTCAAAATATGTTTTTGCTCAACAGAAGAAAGAAAGTCATACAGGTTTGGAACAACATGAGGCTGTGTAAATGATGACAGAATTTAAAATGTTTTGTGAACTATCCCATTTAGTTAATTTAACCTTGTGTTGTACCAAAGCTGTATATGTTTCTTTCCTCTGTGGAAGACAAACTAAAAAGATGCTCAAAGGTCTATGGCCCTATTTGAAACACTTCAGTTTAGGGACCAGTTCTCACTATTAACTACTTGTTTATTAGCACATATTACTAGCATAAAGCACATATTAATGTCTTACTCTGCATGACCATATTATAGATTGCTCAATCCTACCCCATACCTATAACTTACCAAAACAGCTACCTCACTAATTATTTAATAAACAGCAAATTTAGTCAAAAGTTGTAGTTAATAATTAAAATTGTTCCCCAAACTAAAATGTGACCAAACTGTTAATAAAACCCCAAAAGTCTGCAACATTTTTTGCAAACAACTCACATTGCACCTCACTAACCCGCATGTTAGTACTATTATCCAGCAGGAAAATCAATTTTAAAGCAGCAGTTTAGCTTAATTTGGAGTGTCTTCCCAAGGGGCAAATTCACATAATATAAGTGATTCATAGCTCTAACTGACTGGCCAATTTCTCTTTGCTTTTGAGTGTAACTGATCAGATGACCTCTGATATCCCTTCTGTGTCTGTGTGTGAATATAAGTGTGTGTGTTCAGAAGGTTTTTAATTAACCCGGCTCTCTAAGTCCCAGGTGGGCTCTTCCGCGCTTTTGTACTTATTCCCTAGGGAGGGAGAAAACCGCGTCCTAACGCCTCACACACTCTCTGTAGCACACGTCCTCGCATAATGCATCTATTTGAGCATGAGAGTGGGTGTGTGTTAGTTTTTTCTTTTTCCTTTGTTTTTTGCTCTCAGTGGTTAGTAATAGATTTTAAAGATGTTTGTCAGTAGCAAGCAACACATTTAATACTGATTAACAAGTCATGAGGTTTTCACCATATCTCTCATGCATTGATTCAAATTTAAAAAGATACCTAATCATTTCAATTCTGTAATCATTTATTTGCCCTTTTGTTCTTCCGAACTTGCAAGACTTTTATATTTCACTTTTCCCCCACATAAAGTAAATAGTTCTTAGTGTTATTTGAAACTCATACAGGTTTAAAACAACATGAGAGTGAGCAAATGATGACAGAATGCTTGATTTTGGGTTTTTGGACCTTTGCGAATTATTTTTATTTTTTTAATTTTTTGTTAAAAAAGATTATTACACTGTAAAAAAAAAAAAAAAAAAAAAAATCTTTAAAATTTACAGTAAAAAAACGGTGGTTGCCAGAATAAAACTGTGAAAAATACGGTGTCAGTATTTTTTGTGTTTTACGGTTTTAAGTTCAATATACAGTTAAAAACCATAATTTCTAATAATAAACCATATTAACTAATATAATGTTAATATACCAACCTATTAAAGTAGTGAAATCTGTTTTGTACAATTTGCAGGTGTTGAGAAAGTCACATGATGAACCATAGCCCACCATTAGTAGCTTTTAAATAGTAACATATACAGAAGGTCCTCAAAGTCCTTCACACAAACACTAAACACCATAATGGTAAGGATTATTAAACTAAAATGTGCAATAAACATTAATTTAACAACATTACATGTAACACACAACCCTAATAAACATGACTGATACAAAGGCATAGTTATTTCAAATAAAAATAAGCAAATTCAAACAAAATTTAAAATGCAATGCAGGGAATTCTGGGAATGTCAGTTTACGGTGTTTCCCTGTAAATTTAACAGGATCTTACCATTAACCATTTAACGGGTTTTTTACCGTAGCATTTTCATTTTTTTTTTTTTTTTACCGTTAAATTCACAGTAATTTTTTATAGTTTATGGGCAGTTCATTAAAGCATCTTTGAACCTTGCAAGGTTTTGTGGCTCATAACCCTAGATTTTTCACCCAGGAAAATGGAAAACTGGAAACATCAAGCGCAGACGAGCAATTATTAGAGGGAATGTAAGGATAGTAAAGCAACAAAAGGCAAACCAATTTCAAAAAACAGAGAAAATGAATTACTAAATCTCATAGATTTGTGCATCGACAGATAAGCTGCCAGCGGAGCTAAGAATGCAAAAACCTAATCTCAACATAAATTATTTACCACTCGAGGATGAATACTTCTCTGGTGTGATTACAATTCACGGCATTAATGTGGCATACGTTCCAAAAAAACGATCAGCAGCTTACAAAATATTACCCCGTCAAAACGCAAATCGTTGCCCTTAGTAAGTTCGAAATTCTGTGCACAAATGCTGTTAAGCCTGTTCTCCTCTAATACAGCAAAATGATTATCTGGCTGGTCTCCCTTTGCATGTTTGAAAGCAGCCGAATGGACATCTGCATCGGTTTTTCATTATTATTATTATTATATAAAAGATTATATAGGGTTGGGATGAGGGCATTTCATTTTGCTTACAATTAATATACGCTTTATTTTGTCCTGGTTTGGGACAAATAGGATGCTGGGTTACAGCTTGTTTGTTTGCTGTTTCAGGATGAAACTTATGTGCAGCTGACCTTGACGGTGCAGCTTTCTTCTGACTAAATTTCTTAGACTACTAAGTGATCCTCGCAGCGTATTTGAGGGACATTAAACAAGTTGTCTAGAGGGATCATCCAGTGTTGTTGAAAAGCAATGAGGGCCAGAGTGATGGGAAGTTGTCGCTCACTGACGATTGGTCCGACTGAATTTAAGTAGCAGTGTGTCATGTTCTTTATGATTACAAATCAGCTGGGATCTTAATAGACTGGGTGAAACATCTGGATATCTAAGGGCCCAGATGTTTGCACAACAAACACATAAAACCTCCGACCCTTGAGCACAGACAAACACACACAGCTACCCAAGAATCGAGGATTTGGATTTAGATTTGAACATCTGCCCAATGTTGTAAAGTGACAAAAAGCATCCTCGACATTATTAGGTTTTTGAGAAACCTTGTTCCTCTAAAGCCATTCAAGGAACATTGTCCTTATCTGGTAGGCAACACTTAAAAATTTTTTTTTACCTTGTTTAACTTTTAAAATCAATTTTTCCCTCATCATATTAAATGAAAAATCTGTATGAAATCACATTGCTTAATAGCCATTCTGCTGCAGCTAGTTTCTTCGGTGGGTGGGTGATGAGTGCGCGTGCGGGGCTGCTGCTATTCCCAGTGGCGGGATCCTGCTCAGAATTAGGGCACGTGGCATGTCTATTAGTCAAACAACCTCCATGTGCCGCCCACCACGGCCAGAGAAAATTAGAGCAAAGAGCGATTTTTTGATGTTACGCTCTTTAAGAGATTAATAATCTTGGCGGTGGAGAATCGGCTGGAAATCTTCTCTGGAAAATAATGAGCGGAGAAACATTTACTGATTAGTTTAATCCAGGATTATCCTATCTGATGACACCATGAAACCCAGCCTTGTAATCTGGCCCTTAAAATAACATAATTTATTTCCTCGCTTTACCGCGAGCGCAGTTTAAGTGTGTTGTTCGCTTCAGTTACTTAGCTTAGATTTCTATTATTATTTGTCTTTCTCCGTTGAGTTGTTACATCTGGACTGCGTGAAAACAAAAGAAGGACCAGAAATCAACGGTCCAGTTTTTAGTTTGACGCTTCACGAAAATGGTTTCAATTATTTAATAGTAATTGATTTTATTATTTATTTAGCTTATTTATTGGTTTTATTTATTTTTAGGCAGTTTATTGAGTAACCCATTAGGCTAAACTGCAACCTGTTGGCCAGTATATTCCTATGAAGTAGGCTATTAAGTAATGAAAATGTATCATTTGCAGGCCAAATAAATAGGCTTCACATTTATATATATAAAAAAACAATATTATTTTAGGGCTTGCGTTTATAAAGCCGAAAACAGATTCGGGAAATAATGCTGTTTGCTCGCAACACAATTTTTGAAGGCTATTCCATAATGCAATTATTTAAAATAATAATGTTTGCAGATAAATAAAGAAATAGCTACATTTTTCGAACTTACTTGATTGATTTAACTCAGATTAAATCACATTCGTTCGTTATGTGTTCTTAATTTGCTGAAATAACGACAAGATGTTGTTACTGCTTCTACAGCAATAATAATTACAATTATAAAACAAATCATAATTATTATTTTAATTAAATGTTTAATTATTTTAATTGAATTAATTATGTTATTGATTGACCTGTTGCTATTATTATTATTATTATTATTAGCTATTATTCGCTTTATTATTGAGAAGGCGATGGCCAAATATTATTCTTTAGCGTGATCATGATCTCTCTCCCTCCCTTTTCTCCTGTATGATCACATTTAGCTGTAGTTAACGTTATTTTACATTAGGCTACAGTTATGAGGATTATGTAGAGCAGCTCTGTTAACTGCCAGTTAGAAAACAGGAGGTCGTTCTGGTGGAAACGGGCCCTAAAAGCAGATTTTAGAGTCGAGCTCTTTATATGACAGATTAATGTTGTAAACGAATTTAATGGACTTCATTTAATTATCTCATGTAAGACGATTTCTCTAATTGCTTCTTTTTTTTTCTTTTTTTAAACAGACTGACTGAGATGTTGCCCGTTTCCCCCCTGTTTTGGAAACACCTGGCTTCTGCTGTAGTACATCATGTCGATCTGACAGCATTACTTTGACCTTATTTTCCAAAGTCTTTTATGAGCTTAATTTTCTCTCTTTGTTGACTTAATTCAGTGGACGAAATAAAGCAGGTTCTCTGATAAAGTCAAGACAAATAAGTGTTTCATAGGTTACTAGATCTAACTAAGGAGACTCTCCAACACTGGTTTGGAGGAGTGAAAATATGCATGACACGTGTCAATCGCGTTGCGAATATTAAAAACATAAATGCATATTATTCATTGTCAAGCGTTGTTTTATTTTCTAGTCTTTTCTAATACGTTGATATTGACTTAACGCCCCAATCTTTAAAACAACATTTAAATTGAAATAAAACAGTCTAGATAAGTCGTAATTGGGTTTGATAAACGATATTCTACATTAAAGTTTGTATTTGAATTATAATATAAAATAAGTTATGTTTAAAATTAGACTGTGTAAATATAGTTTAACGATCAAAATACTACTTATACTAATTGTTATTAGGCTATTATTCATCAAACGCATTGTCTTTAATTTTGCCGTTGTTTTTCTTGGTGAATATAACTGGCTAATGCGTTTTTTTCTAAGTGAATCGTTTTAAGAAATTGTAATTAAATTACAATTTCTTCAAATAGCAAAGAGGCAATTTGATAATAGCTTAGTTTTTTATTTTATTTTACAATCCAACTCTTGTGCACGTTTGGTAATAAGATATAGGCTATATATATATTTTAAATTATTGAAATGAGTAGGCCTAGGCTTGCGCAGTTACGTTTTTTTATTTTTACTTTTATTGATGAGAATGTATTTTCTGTCTCAGTAGCCTATAGTCTATAACAAGTAATAATTAAGGAATTATTTGTATTGTTAGATTACAGCTATCGAATAATAAATATAATGTAACGTAGTCTAGACTAGATCTTATTCACTGACATTTTAAATATTGAGCTTGTTCTGGTTTCTAGTTACTAATTAATTTATATTCCAGCTTTAAATTAAATGTAATTTATTAAACATTTTAAATAACCCACAACTCGTGGCGTTACTGTCCGCGCATACGAGTGAAACCTTCCATCTAAAGGGAAAAAACTACTTAGGACCAATTCAGATAGGGCAGGAAAATCCTTATCGGATTAAAGGGAAAATTGGTGGCAATTAATCCTTTGTGATTGAAAAAGGGAAACGCCTCTTCATGCTTGACATATCTTAGGTTGAATCTGATTGGACAGTGCAATGATCTGCGGGATTGGACAGACGGATAAATGGTCCCGCCAGAGCGCGCAACTGTCCCACCAGCTCGACCTCCTCAAAGAGAAAGTGAATTAAACAAACGGCCACCATGACGGGAAGAGAAGAGGCTATAGACGAAAAACCGAAGGTTAAACTTTATCCCTCATTCGGAATCGACAAATCACGTCTTAATGGATCTGGATTTAGGTCCAAAGGGTTTGCGATCACAGACCTTCTCGGTCTGGAGACGGATCTCCAGCCGCATCAGTCCGGTTCAGGCGCAGGGGCCAATGGAGAGGGGCAGAGCGCGGCGCTCGGAGGATTTGCTTTCCCTGGAGGCTCTTTGCCGCTCGGCTTGGGTTTTCTCTGCAGTTTGGCGGCTCAACAACCTCCCGGGGCCCCGTGTTTTCTCCCGAGCCACATCCCGCTCCTGCAGTCACGGACAGAGAGCCACTTCATGCAGAATCTAGAACAGCAACGGGACGCCTATTCCGGTACGAAGGACTTTATCTGATCACTAAATGAGCCAAAGAGCTGTTCACAGAAGCTAGTGCTGAAACTGATCTTGAAATTGACGTTTATCTGTTTGCAATGGAAACTTTTTAATTAACGGATAATTTTGTGTTTTTGTTTAGTGATTTGATGGAATCAAAAGTAACCGTAGCCTATATAAAAATGATTCTAGTATAAAAATGTGTATTAGGCTATTTATTTATTATAGTGTGAAACAAATTATTTCCTACATATTTATGTTTATTAATTTGCATTGTGTTCCCTTGACCCAACTTTTGAATTCTATGTCAATCTGTCATGGATTTTTATTTTTGTTAACACTTTTTTCATTACAGATGATGATTGTCTTTCCGGGGATCGCAATGATGGGAAAAACTCAGGGAACTCACAAAAGAGGAAGAAGCGAAGGCACAGGTATGTACCGAGATGTAACGTTACGTTAAATGTTTAACCTGTAAGGATTTAGTGATTCGTTTTATCAACGGTACATCTCGTTTTGATTTTCAGGACAGTTTTTACCTCGCATCAGCTTGAGGAGCTGGAGAAAGCCTTCCATGAAGCACACTATCCAGATGTTTATGCAAGAGAAATGCTGGCCATGAAGACAGAGCTACCAGAGGACAGAATACAGGTTGGATCATTTTAAGAGTTTTTTTTCCACTTTTTCTTTCTTGGTATTTTTTTCTTTCGTTCCAGTAGCTAAGGTCTCGGTTTGTTTTTGCCCAGGTATGGTTTCAGAACCGGCGTGCTAAGTGGAGGAAAAGGGAGAAGTGCTGGGGCCGCAGCAGCGTCATGGCCGAATATGGGCTGTATGGTGCCATGGTCCGCCACTCCATTCCCCTTCCAGAATCCATTATCAACTCGGCCAAGAATGGCATGATGGGCTCCTGTGCTCCCTGGCTTCTAGGTGAGCCAGCAGGTGGTTTTTCTATTTAGTACTCAAAGACTCAAATATGTATTTGATCACTTAAATACATAGCTGAGGTGTCTTGTGAATGTCTGTCTGGTGTTGCCCATATCTTGCACTTAAATGTACATGAGTTGGGCTGTTTTGCTATAAATATTCAGAAGTTTAAGATCAGTTTTTAATCACACCTGCATTTTATTTTTTTTAGGAATGCATAAAAAGTCTCTGGAAATTGCAAAAAAACCTCCTGGCACACCTGAATCAACACACTCCGATTCGTATTCAGAGGAACACAAGGTGAAAGACAGCGACACGACGTGGTCGAGTGGAGGCAATGGAGCAGACGACTCAGAGGACATGGCAATAGATTTGTCCAGCACCTCAAAACAAGAGAGCAAAAGCACTTTGAAAAGATCACCACCTAGCACAGAAGACAGCAGTGATTCTGAGACTGAGAGTTAAATATGCAAATAATTATGGACAATTTTAAAGACCACACACGGTATAAAGGACTATCAGTTTATACAATATCTCACCTTTCGACAATGGTTTTGTTTGTCAGCTCTCCCGTTGATTTTTTTGTAGTTGTTTATCAAATATTTGAATACTACTCTGAATTATTTATCTTTCATGTGTAAAAATTATCTTTCATGATGTAAAAAGTGTTAAATAATGTTTTATGTTACGTTCATGAGAATTATCCATAAATCTGATTTACAGTAAGTTACCCTATTTTTCTTATACATTTTCTTTTTTCTCTGTCAAAAAATCTGCAGGGTGACCACTCGTTTACCACAATTGTGAATGTCATAATATTTCCCTACTGTAATACGGTATGTATCTGGGGAACAGAAAGGATTCTAAAGCACTTTACCTGCTGTGATGATGAATGTTTTGCATCGATCAATGTCATCAACAGAGCAATATAATACCAGCAAAAACAAAAACCACATCATGACAAAAAATAAAACAGATTTTATGCTTTTGATTCCTGCCTTCTGTTTCTTTGTTTCAGCACACACATTAACTAGACTTGTCACACAGAAGAAAGAAGTTTTAGAAATTGGCTCATTTCATCACTGGTCCCAGTCTTCTTGCTGACAAAGGCATGAGAACAGTATATGTCTTCCAGTATAGATACTCTTGACCCGTTAGATGGTCTTTTAACACTTCTACCATCTGGAAAAAAGTGTATTTAAGCCAAACAACAACAAGGTTAAGCAGTTTGTTTCCCAGAAACTGTCAGACTACTCAACAGCCCAGTCATCTTTAATTCATGTCAGCCTGCTTTATGATCCAGATATTCATGTATAACAAACTCAACAAGGCTCCGCAGAAGAACTTCAAGAACATCAGAGCAGCAGTTCTACAAAATAATGGTCATTTTTTAAAATTCTAGTCTAGACAGTTTAGATCTCCATGTTTAAAGTCACAGGGTCATAGGAAGCTAACACACACTATATCATTATACATTATAAAAACACTTGGTTATCCAATTGTTTACTGCAAAGGCTTATTCCAGGCTCTAATATGTAGCAGAATCATAATTCATATTCTTTCATTTTACATAAATGTCTTTGTTTTAAAAGCAACCGTTTACTATTCGGCAAATCTGGAATAAACAGAAGAAATTGTAAACAAACAAAAAAGTATTATTACTACATGTTCTGTACATTATTATTAGATGCGTTTAAAAAGATCCACCTTATTTTAAAAATAGGGTATTTTCTATGAATGTGCGAGACTTCAAATTCAATATAGTCGCATAACTGGGAAAAATAAACTAAACGGTCTGCGCTACAAACCAGTGTGTTTATGATTATTATGGTAAATTAAAAAATATATGATAACAAGTCATGATCGCAAACGGAATGTATTTGTGCATACGTTTAACAGATATCTTGTCAATGTTTTTGTACTGCTAAAATCAGTAAATTACAAATGGCAGCACGTGCCACGTTAGAAATAAGGTGGATAAAGTTTATATGAAATTTACTGTAATGTAATTTGGTAATAGGTAGGCCCTATGCTATGTAAACAATTCAATAGTAAATATTGTTTTAGAAAGGTAATCTCGATAATACATTAGAAAAAGCAATTGTTTTGTTAAGGGTTTAAAGAGAATAATAGAAAAACAGATTAGCAGAGGAGAGATTAAAAACACTTCAGCCTGAGACAAGCTCAGGACTATAGGAATTAAACTATTAAAATATTATCAATCACTGCTGATCTCAATAATCTTTCGTGCCAACTGCCCTTAACAAAATAACAATTATAGATGATGGGTGCTTTTATACTATTATGCCCAGGGTTAGACAGGATCATCCTGTGTTGAAAATGACCATTAATGAAAAACAAAATTAAATAACCTGATTTTAGGGCATAACGAAGACGAGTTGCATAAACATCTATAATCACAGTGTGTGACTTATGGAGGGTGTGTTAGTTTGTTTCCTAGCAGTAGGCCCAGTTACTTTCTCAATAATTTGGAAATGCATCTGATTCGCCGCCGAATGTCGCAATTGACCAATCAGAGTCAAGTGTTCCAGAGCGACGCATAATACATGCTATAACAACATCCACGTTTTAGCATTCCAAGTAAACAAATTATTAACAAAAATAATAACAATACAAATCTAATTTCACCATCTGTTCTGGTTATAGGCTTAACCCCACTCAGCAGATTTTCTAATGCTTCGGATCCAAGCCCCAGTTGAAAAAATTAGCCATGTTTGTTGTACTTTCCGTGTGTGCACGTGTGTGTGAGAGAGGGATTGGCAGAGACCAAAGCTGTGATGTTTATGATAATGATGAAGAGGAAATATTATGTCCACTGCTAATTTGTAAGTAGCTTAGCGGTGCAGAGAGCTCCAAACATGCAGATGTGCATTTGGCACGCGGCAGTCGTTTGGCAAGCCCTGTGGAATCACTGAACAAAGCTGATTTGGTTCAGCGTTTTCCTGATGAAGTTGACATGATGATGCGAGACCAGTTGGCATTTTAATGCATAAGTTAAGCACAGGCTCTAGCCATGTTGTAATTGTCGTGGTGAGGCTGCTAAACTTTCTTTAATGTTAGAATCATCTATGCATACCTCGACTGGTAAACAAATACACTAAACCTCTATTTTGTTCTGCCTTTGCGATTATTGGGGTGATATGTAATAGTCTACGCAATATATATAACTTAATGTACAGGTTTTTTGTGTCCTGAATGTAAAGGCGAAAAAATGCATGCACAATGTCTAAAGACCTACAGGTGAACATGTTTTGATCGTGAAATGCTTCCATCTAGTGGCCATGTAAAAGAAGTCTGTGTAAACTGCAAAAATCTCATAAATCAGCGCTAAATTGATGTTTTCTTCATAATCTAAGAATGTGTGTATAATAAATAATGTATTAAATTCAATAAAATATAATAATATCAAAATAATATAATGATATATAAATGTAAAAGCAATAATAAAAAGTGTAATTACAAACAATATTAATCATTAAATATGGAATAAATAGTAATTATTAATTTGAAAATCTATAATAAAAAAGGAAATTTGCTGCTGAACCTATATAGTATAACATTATCTTATTATGAATAATTTAACACAAACAGAAATGTTAAAAGTTTTCCTGACTCATCCCAATAAATGTGCGTATAGAATATAATATTATAATAATATAAATATAATATGATATGAAAATAAGGAACAATTAGCCTGTATGAATTACATGTATCACATCTCTGAACAG
Organism: Enteromius trimaculatus; assembly: GCA_032361065.1. Lineage (NCBI taxonomy): Eukaryota > Metazoa > Chordata > Actinopteri > Cypriniformes > Cyprinidae > Enteromius > Enteromius trimaculatus. The sequence continues at coordinate 7,082,170 of JAUMHP010000072.1, read as the reverse complement.
GCATGATATGAAAGATATGAACACAAAATCACAAACAAGCTGATTATTTTCATCAGGTAAGCATGTAACTCGCACACCGCAGTGAAGTGGAGCCCATTGCATGATGCAGGCAGTAATTCTGTCTGATAAGTTGTTTATTGGGATTAACTCTAATTTGCGATTAGCACACAGAACATCTGCATCCTGCATCAAAAATAAACTACAGTAATCCCTCACCACCCATCTACTAAACACTTTACAGTCCCCTTTCCTTCCTGCATTTGGGGCTATATTTACATGTTTTTGCATTCATTCAGGAGCTTTAATCACATCACTGAGTTTGTCCTATGTTTGTCATTTTGTTTTAGGTCAGCAACCAAATCAGACATCGAAAGGCTAATGAAGAAAGTCAGGACTGCTGTCAGGATTATTGGTGCACTCCTGTCCAATCTATGCCTGGTAAAATCACTCTCTGGACTTCTCACACCCAGCACACTTTCTCTCTCACTACAAAGCACTGAGCACCAAAACAACCAGATACAAGAACTGTTTTTACTGTAATAAGACTGCATATCCCACCTCAACAAAATAACACCTAAGTACTGTACATCTGTAGCCTTAAATAACTCATAAAACCTTTCAGCTGTAAATAGCACATATGCACATTCACAATTCTGTCTATTGGCATTTTAATTATTATTATTAATCAATTCTCTTTATTATTAGTGTTTTATTACTTTGAATTATATGTATGTCTGCTGCACTATGTTTGTGCTTTCTGTGCTGGAAGCTCCTGATACCAAGACACACACATCATTCCATGGGAACATAGCTGACAAATAAAAACTGTATTGTGTCCTATGGTGCGACAGCAAAAATGTAGAAAAAAACCATAATTCTTACAAATATACACACTCAGTAAAGGATTGCATACTAGTTGCCAGTTCTTTAGTTTCCAGTGATGAAAAAGGCATGTCCATCTGAGTTTCTTAAAGTGTCCCTATTATGGTTAATGAAAGGTTCATATTTTGACATGCATGCAAGCTCCAAAAAGACTTTCATTGTCTTATAACATGCTCAACGACCCCCAAAAGATTGCTTCAACTATTTACTGACACCAACGCATAAAGACATCACAGTTGACTCTTTCTTTTGAGAAACAAAAACTTTATACATGGTGCACTTTCAGATTTAAACGAATCCAAAAATTATAAAATAAAAACAATATTGGTGAAATGTATATGAGCCTGTTTCCTTTTAAGACTGTCATTTATTGTGTGCAGATATACACATATGGACATTTATTTATGGCTGGAGATGAAGTTATGTGAAAAGTTTGTATATTTTCATATCCGTATTATTGTTCCCCAAATTATATTGTTCAATAAAGAAGAGGTGTCTGTGTATAATCTCATACACACACATATATATATATATGATAAATTCTTATTTAAAGTCATAGTAATCCTGAATAAATTAATTCGCATCATAAACCACACAGAACGAACAGTCCAACACATAGCTTTATTTTGCTTTTTTTAGCGCAGGTCCATGACGGGTTACAAAGACTTTTATTTTGAAATAAACTGCCCTCATGTCCGCCCTTACGTTGTTGTTCCGTTCACATCCTCAGGCGGAGAAAAGAAGCGGAGATCTGATGGCTTTGAAAAGGATCCAGAAGGTAATATATTTTTTATTTCTAAACAGAATAAATGTCTTGAAAGTATCATAGCATTACGGCGATCCAAAAGATGTGTATATGGCCGATACAGTTATCCATCTCTCGGTCAGCATTACTGTATAAAGTCGGCAGATTAGAAGAATTTATTTCTCGGCCAGATGAAAAGAGCTTGATGTCGAGAACAAAGCGGACTGAAGTCTTACAGGACGTCAAAAATAGTACATTACAATTGCAATAGTTATGCCATGGCATTGATTTAGATTGTCGACGAATGTTTTAGCAGCTGTATCGTTAGTTAAAAAGGTTATCCTTGTTTAAACAGTAGGTTCTTTATTAAATAATTTACGCTATGTACAGTATATAATGTGTGAATGTCACAAGGATATTGATTATATAATATTTAATGTGTGTGTGTATGTAGACTGTGTATGTATGTATATACAGTACGTACATGTATGTGTGTGTGTTTTTGTGACCTTAGATTTTAAACGTAAAAACATATTTTCATTCATTAGGCTACAATGAAATATAGATAGGAGATTTAAAAAAAAACTTGTTGACTAAATAAAATATATATAAAATATAAATATTTAAAAACAGCAACCAATAAAGATGACAAAAGCATGTTAACTACTAGTAAACATATAAATGAACTTGTATAAACAATAAGCTATTAATAAATACTATAAAACACATTCTGTATACCAAAACCTTAATGGGTTTCAGCTAATGAATTTTGATAATACACCAAATCTTGATATTGTGTTTTTATTCACTTATTATTATTATTATTATTGAAGCAAAGAAATTTACGTGTGCATTTATATTTGTATTTGTAGGAGCTACAGGACTTGCAACGGGATCCACCCTCCCAGTGCTCAGCTGGACCACTTGGAGAAGACTGTAAGTGTTAACTATGTACTTAATAAGTTAATATGTACTCGATGGCATTTGATATTTTGACTGGACAGTATAATCAATATATTATATTTGCACTTTCAGTGTTTCACTGGCAGGCGACAATAATGGGCCCAGTAAGTACACTCAAATAATTTAAGGTTAAGTTATTAGCTCAAAGGAATTGATACACAAACGCTCTCTTTATCTCCCTTAGAGTGATAGTCCCTATCAGGGAGGAGTGTTCTTCCTCACAATCCATTTCCCGACTGATTATCCCTTTAAACCACCAAAGGTGAGTGGAGAATTACATCTGTTTCCTAAATTATTGTTATTATTATAGATATTTAACACTATGTTGCTGACAGGTTGCCTTCACAACAAAAATCTACCACCCAAATATCAACAGTAATGGAAGCATCTGTTTGGACATCCTGCGCTCCCAGTGGTCACCCGCCCTCACGGTATCAAAAGGTTAGACGGCCTTTTTATCATAAACACGAGCTTAGCATTATGGCACATGAAGTGGCTTTATTTAATTCAGTATGTTACCCCTAAAATGATTCAACTTTTTTTCTGTTTCTATTTTTTCAGTTTTATTATCCATATGCTCCCTCCTTTGTGACCCAAATCCAGACGACCCTTTAGTTCCAGATATTGCACACATCTACAAATCGGACAAAGATAAGTAAGTGACCTTATGTAAATGTCTATCTTTCACTCTTTTATATGTCAAATGGCTATATCTGTATGTAATCGATCTATAATAATCAAAGCCGCATTTCCATATATTTTCTACATTCTCATCTTTTATTACTATCAAGCAATATGTAAAATGTTTTGAATGTTATGAATGCTTCATAAAGAGTGCTATTCTTTTGAATGAAAGCGTCTATTATTGTCTTTTAGGTATAACAGACTGGCAAGGGAATGGACTCAAAAGTACGCAATGTAACTGGATGGCAAAAATTTGAAATGGTTGCACATGGACACTATTACTGCACACGACTCTGCAACGCACCTGTACAGAGACAAGATGTTTACCAACAGATGAACCTCCCCCAACACAAACACACAGACGTGCACACACATTAATACACAATGCACAACCAATACAAAAAAAAAGTTGTTCAGGAGACTGAGTAACTTGTCCCTGTTCACAGAGGCATCCTGGAACAACCTGTCAGTTAACACATAACAAAAATATTGTTTTATTTTCCAATGGATTAGTTACATTTTAGTAATTTTATTGTATAGAAATAAATACAATACTGGATCATTTTTATTGTTTTTGCATTAAAAGGTGTTATTATAAAATATGTGTCTCGTTGCATATCTGTGTGATTTTGGAATTAGTTCGCATTTGGAAGGAAACTTTACTCGTTGTTCACATTTGCTTCTGTGTCGTAGCTTTATGCCACTAGATGGCGATATCCATCCGTTTTATCCCCACCATAAGGTTTTTAGGTACTTGTGCTAGTACTCAACACTTGAGTTTAAAACTAACAGGACGGTCTGTTCAATATACATGCAATATAAGTGTTTCACTGGCAAGCGAAAATAATGGGCAAAGTAAGTACACGTGAAAAATTCCAGATAAGTGTTTATTTTGTTTTAATAAAAACTTGTGCAGTTTTTATTTTAATAGTTACTGGCTCAATAAGACAAAGGAATCAGCTTCTGTCAAACACAAATTCTCTCTTTCCAACTAATTTCAGTAACGTCAGTAAAATTAAATATTTAGCTTGAGGTCCACGTGAAAATTCCCAACGAATATAATCTCTTTGTCCATGTTTTTACATTTAAAAAGAAACATCTGTTCTCTACAAAAAGGTTGATTTGATGACTAAAATGTGAAGTAATGTCCTTATGAAATAATTTTTCTCGGGGGCAGTAAATCTTACAGAAAGCATCCTAAAAATACAAAGTAATGTAAATTAGAGTCTGCTTTTTTTTTTAAATCAGAATAAAATAATATTTTATGAAAAGGGTTTTCATTTTCTGTTTTTGTTTTTTCTCTTTTGTAAGGGTTTCGTGTCATATATGTTTTGCTAAAGAATTGCATTTATATATATATAAAGAAATAAATACGTTCAAATGAAAAGAAACAAAGTAACTGCGCGTGCAAGTCGTTTTTAAAGTAACTAAGTAACAAAAATATCCGTAATTTCATGGTGTTTTATTTTGGTAAACTGGATATGATGATGAGAAAGTTTTGGGAGGAGAGTGGGCGGTGATCCTCCTGACACGTGAATGCTCCCGCAGGAGCATAATCCATCCATGCATCCATGTCCTCCAACTATAGTGTGTTCTGGTCCTGGAGCCAGAGGAAAAGTGGAGGGGTGAGGAATCTAGGGGCAGATTGATTTTCTCGGGGGCAGTAACTGGCCAGAAGGGCTTTAAGGGACTTCAAAGCCAGGATTGGAAATCGGAATGTTTTTATCCTAATGTTGACTTGCCGTTTGCCTCTTTCACATATTAACCCCGTTTAGCAAGTTTGAAACACTTTAAGGCGCAATGGCTGAGCCGCTGAGTTTCATACATCACGATCAGGGCTCCAGCAGCGAGCGGAGTGACGACTCACCGTCTGCCGTGTCTGAAGATGACTCTAGCGGCCACTGCGGCCACATCTCCCCGCCCGACCCAGACTGGACCGAGGAAAGGTTTCGAGTTGACCGCAAGAAACTAGAAACTATGTTACTGGGTACGTTAACTTCTTAAACATTTTCATAAAGTACTGTGAACACAAATTGATATCTTGAAAATGCTTTTAGCTAACATTGCAGTGTTGCTTGGCGTCGAGAAGCATAAATAGTTCTGTCTAAAAATATCACAATGTTTCCTCGAAGTCCATCTTGAAAGAGATGCGTGTTGAGGACACTGCTTGTTGTGTGGGACATGAGAACCAGCTTTGGGATGTTATTTAGTAGCCAAATTCTTCAGCTACTCAAATGAACTAGCAACATTTTGGGGGGGGTAACTACTGAATTTAATAATAAGACTAGGATGATGCATGGGCTCTGTGGAATATTTCATCTTTTTATGTTCATTTAGTACAAATATGTGAATTTTAGACATTAACACACCATGGTTAAGAAGGAAGTTTATTATTGGAGTGTCATTAAAGTTTCACATGAATACTTGCCAAATTTCCATAATTTAAATGCATTCAGAAGGATGGCTCTTATACAGAGGTGATCAAGTAGCTCTATCCTCATGTCATACCAGAACTGTATGAATTTCTCCTGTAAGACACAAAATATATTTTGAAAAACCAAAAGCTTTGGTCAGTATTGACTTACATTGCATTACATTGGACAAAACAAAACACTTCTCAAAAAAACGTCATACAGGTTTGGAATGACATGTTTAGAGGGCGAATAAATTATGACTTGCCATTTTTGGTTGAATTGTCCCTCTTAAAAACCTGTTTATGTATTTAGATTTTAAAGTAATCATATTTCACTGTATTTGTACGATATCTTTAAATATGTGGGCCACACACTATAGCAAAACTTGTGCAGTCATACAAACACCGACTTTCAAATTTATACTAGAGAGGAACTCTCATAGACAGTTTTTTTTTCATACTAGGATAATGATGTTTACTATTCTAACCCTAAACCAAACCTTCATGCAAACCCGTTGACATTACATATGTAAAATATAATTTAGCTGACGAATGAGCATTTATAATCATAAAAATTCACCATGTTTGACTAAATTTGTAAAGGCATTTTCCCGAATTTGCCATTCACATGTACAGCCAAACCTGTACACATACATGCACAAACATCATCAACTCGGGTAAAGCTTATAATTCAACACTTGCATCATATTTTACAGTCGGCCTGTCAGCAACGGACAGTTTACTTCACTACAGAATAATGTTCAGTTCGTTGTGTTTTTCTTTTGTTGTAACTTCAGCAGAGGAGAATTTTAAACAAGTTTAAGTATTACAAGTTGAGGTCAGTGGTTTGGTACTGACATATTCTATAACATATTATAACATGTTCAATATGTTTGGTCCTTTTAGTGCAGGCCCTCTAGTTTACAATGATAATGATACCATACCTTCAAACCAACCAAACACAAAATAGTTATATATACACTGACTTCATAAATGCTATATACATCTATATGCATTCTTTGTGAATATTTTATTAACTTAATAAATGATGAGACAGAGTTTTAATTTTTGAATAAACTATCCCTCACAAAAATGGTTTATGTCTATAGTAAAACAGATGTTGTGCAGATACTTTTTAAAATCTGTGCATGAATACAAACACAAACTTTTAAATACATATGCATTGTAACAATTCAAACCCTTAGTCCCCTTCCAAAACCTTTGTCTTGATGGGTGAGATTGCATGACTGAATGCTTCCTTGATATTTGGACCCCAAGGTCAAAGGTCAGTTCAGCACGAGAGAGCTTAAGAGCACCAGGAAACCTTCCATCGCCAGGCTACCACATTTTCAAGACGAAGAAAACACCTTTCACATCACACACACACACTCGTATGCTTCCTCTACAATCATTGTTGTAGTGATGTGGGCATTTTTTCCCACACCTATGATTCAGTGACTCGTAATCATCTCTTTGCTCCGGATGACGTGCAACATCTGGAGGTGTTTTGAACGGCTGTTGTTTTGATTGGTCGGATGCAGTAGTAGGCGTGATCATAAATCCAGCAATGTGTGTTTTTTGTGTGAAGGTTTATTGTGTGGCACAAGTCTGCTCCCCTTTTCCAGGAAATGGGAGAGAGAGCGAGAGAAACGGGACAGAGAGAGTTACAATTAAAATCATTTTTCTTAAAAATAACTTGGTGAGGGGAGACCCACTCTTGTACTTGTCCCCTTTAGCCAGACCACGACTAAATCAGCTCAGTTTTATAGGATTATTCAGAAAGACTAATGGAGAAAAGTAGATCACATATGATTCGTGTTCACCTAAGGGAATCTGAACGACTTTAGCGTTTCATCGAAAAAGCACATAAGTACTCATACTTTTACATAGAAGTAATCACTAAAACAAGTGACGATTTGGAGGGAAAGGCTTGCAGACACACTTTAATACCGCATCTTCTCTTGTGAATTATCTGTCTCTCTAACCTTTATTGGAACAGTTTGTATATTAGGATTCAGTTTTTCTTTACCCCAATGGCTGTTACATCAGATGTCTGGTTATGATTAAAAACAAAGGAATGTGTGCTGGTCTGACCTTATATTCTGTGTGATAAGGAATTCTAAAAAGAATGCAGTGTTTGTTTAGCAGAGTTTATTCCGGCCCTTTATGGAAATCATATGTCCCCCCCAGTGCCTTTTTGATCAGGATGTGTGTTTTTGTAGGATTTCTCTGTTGCAGCAGGATGTGAAACTACATATTTAGATCTAAATTTCAGTACATCTCACACATGCCAATTAAAGGAATAGTTCAATAGTCCCAAATAAAAAACTTTACTAACCCTCAGGCCATACAAGATGAAGATACGTTTGTTCCTGGTGGATTTGGAGAAATTTTACATCACTTGCTCACTGATAGTTCCTCTGCAGTGAATGGGTCAGAATGAGAGTCCAAACAGCTGATAAAAACATTGTCAAATAATCATCACAACTCCAGTCTAACAATTATTGTCTTGTAAAGTGAAAAACAAGTATTTTTAAGAAACAAGTCTACCATTAAGACATTTTTTTTAAATCTTTAAACTGTTGATTTTGGCTAGAAAACAAGTGCTCTGTTTATAATATTGCGTTCTTAAGTGAAAATAGAAAAGAAAGAGAAATATTCACACTGTTTGTAAGCAAAAAACTTTCCAAAACAGTTGCGTGGGTGAATTTTAGTGTGACTCTTTCAACAAAGCAAATGTTATTATTGATTATGGACTCGTATCCAGGAGTCATAGTATAATTACAAATTTAATTTACACTTTACAAGACCTTAAGAGTTGTGTGAATTACTTTTGGATTATTAGGATGTTTTTGTTAGCTGTTTGTACTTTCATTCTGGCGGCACCCATTCACTTTAGAGGAAGTACTGGTGTGCAAGTAATGTGATGATACATTTCTACAAATCTGTTCTAATTATGGACACAAACTCATCTACGTTTTGGATGACCTAAGGATGAGTAATTCCATTTAATACTGTTTTTGTGTGTGAACGTGCGCGTTGGTCAGACTTGTTACCGCCAAAAGTGTGCTGTGTGTTTTATTAATTTGCTTATGCGTGCAGCATGTTTTCTGGCATGTGGGTTTTATTTATTGAGTCTATTGTAGTCTAGGTGCATGTTCACTGCATGATTTTTAACGTGCTGCATGCGTCTGGGTTGGTGAGTGAAGCAACAGGAAGTGCGTTGTGTTTTGGGAATGCGCTCATGGCTCAGCACACTGTTGCCAGGGAAACACAGGTCTTTTGCCTTGGATTTAGATTTTTTTATATATATACATGTGCAGTTTGAATATTAAATTATTTAGATTTAACCAATAAATTAAGATTTATCAGATATTAATGTATATTTATCAATGGTTAATTACACATAAATTTTTAAGTAGTGTTGTGAGTTTTAGAGTTTGACACATGCAACAACAGTATGCTGATATATATATATATATATATATTATTTATTTATTTTTTCATTTGATATGATTTGATTAATTTTTGGCAGTTTCAACTGGCAGGCCGTTGTTTTGCTAGTCCTTTAAATGCCTACACTGCCAACATTGGTGCAGTTTTATTCCAAGCAGGCTTCTGTTTATATGTTTACAAATATAAATCTATTTCTTGGGTTTAATACATCAAGATTTAAGTTGTTTTTATGAAATGCTTTAAACTTGAGTTATAAATCTTAAAGGACCGATGTATTGGATTACTAAAATGAGTGTTTGGCAGAAATGCTAGTTTTAGTTTGGCTGTATTCATAACCTGTCAGACTGGGATAAGTGTTCCTTATTGTCATGGAGCGATGAGATGTTCACATTATTTAATTCCTATTACAGACACATCCTTTTCACTCAGTACCTTTGGAGAGGTCTTGAATGTGTTTTCGGCACATCTGTAATTTATAATCCCAAATAGTTCTGCAGTTCATATTGCCTGATTATTGCCCTATTTTCCATCGTACTGTATGTTGAAAAGTTTCACAGACCTTTTAGTGGTGGTAAGCATTGTTTCTGAGAGGCATTCGGGCCTAAATGTTAGTTTCCCATGAACAGATGTTTCTCTTGAGCTCTACATTTTGAGATTCCTTTCATACAGACTGCTTGCTTTCAGAAGTTGCAAAAGAAAATGTTACAGAAAATTGTACAACCAGTCTGCAATAGTTATGTGTCAGTGGTATGTGTCTGTAATCTCAAGTTATGACATGGCACATAAACCCTCGGAGAAGATAAAAGCTCTAATTCTTTAGCACAAGTGGCAGAGCACTTTAGTTTGGCATTGACAGGGTCATGCTTGTGGTCATATGTATTGTGATTTACGTTTCCTGTTGTAAGAGGTAGATGCAACCAATCAGACTCAACCATGTTTCTGAAAGAAGTCTGTTCTGCTCAAGGCTCCAATTATTTGGTTATAATACAATACAAGGAGAATCTATAGTGGAAAATGGTTACAATTTAAATAACTGATTTCTATGATATTTTAAAATGTAATTTATGCGCAAACCTTAATTTATAGCAGCCATTACTTTTTCAGTGTCACTTAATACTTCACAAATCATTCTAATATGCTGATTTGGTGCTGAAGGATGTTTTTTCTTTCATAGTCAATAGTAAAAAACATAGTTTTTGTGGAACCATGAATACTTAAGAGAAATTTCAAGTGAAAAGTGTTTTGGTGAAGTTACACAAGTCTTCACAGTCGCTTTTTAACAATATAATGAGTCCTTGCTGAACAAAGTTATTAATTCTGCCAAACTTCATGCTTGAATGTAGGTTGTGACATCACTTCAGAACAGATGGCTTCAAATCTTGAAAAGTGAAGAATATGATTTGAAGCCAGATGCTGGTCATGGTTTCTCTTGATGTCTCACCCACTCACTGAGCTCTGGAGTTAAAGGGAAGTTCCAGGATTGTCCAGGAGAAATTCACTGAAATTATACAGTTTTGTTCTTACACTCGCTTATTCATCACATTCCTAACACACACAGGGGCTGTGCTATAATCAAACACTACTCTGGATGTGTGCGTGAAGCTGTATATTTCAGAAACTCAAAAGCTGTGGAGTTTTTCTGACCCACATCCTAAATAGAGCATTGGAAAGGCCTGAAATCAACACACACACACACACACACACACACACACACTGCATTTAACATTCTGTCTGGTTTGAGGCTTGCTATTTTCATATTTTTCTCTGTGTGAGACTAAGCATGTACGTGTTTTCTATTGGATGTGTTTCAGTTGTTTTTGTAAGTATGAGAAAAAGAGTATCAAGAGTATTTTGAAGTAACATTTTTAACATGGAATTCGAAGCATTTCTGTGCTGGTCTGTGAGTAGTGGGGACCGGTTTAGTTCAGAGGTGTTAATCTGTTCCATGCTGTACTCGTTACAGATGAATGACCACATGTGTATCCGTGCTGCAGAGATACGACATCTTCCAAACATCTCACGAAACTGTTGATTCAATTTACAGCATCTGATAGGAGAGATGTGAAGTGAGCTTTGCCTGATTTCACAACTTCAGAATGAACTCAGTCTTCCTCTGTCCTCACTTCACCCAAAATCAGACTTGTGTGAGCTGATGTGAATGGCGCTTTGTTTTAGAGTGTGATTGATTGTGATTTAAAGCATGAACATGATCATCTATCTATCTATTTCTGTATTTAAAAAAAAAAACAAAATAATTGAAATGCATATTAAACTGTATTTAGATATGTCTCAAATTTTTGTGCTTGTTATTGGTAAATAACTTAAAACCAGGGCTACAATCAAAGTGTTTCTGCTAAAAATTAAATGGAGTCAATAAGTGAAAGTATTTTAATGGATTTTGTTTTGGGAACAAAGGAGTTTCTTAGATTAAAACCACTTCTCTGTCTATCACTGTTGTTTTCCTCCCCCTCTCTCTCCAACACATCCCAGACACCATTGAGAAATTACCATTTTTTGACTTTACTTTCCAAAAGAATCTGTAGATTTCATCATTGCCATCTAAATCCCTGCATTGCTCCAATAACTAGCCCGTGCAATGATGTGCAGTGAAGGAGGGTTCAAATCTAACCAAGCTTTGGCGTAATGAGATAGGCACTTCTTGTAATTGCAGCTCTTCCTTTCCTTGCTTGGATCTGGAAATGTAATATATTTCATGGAGAGATGGGCGGATGTGCTTTTTTTGTGATTTTAGGGTCATTAAGAGGTTTAGATGACAAGATTGTCCCATTTCCAAACTGTTTATTTCCTCCCATTTTGGGGTTTGTTGTTCTGACCTCTCTATGAAATCCATATTTCAGCTTTAAAGGTAAAGCAAAGTGCAGGAGAGGGCTTGGTGCTATGTGGACACATATGCAAGAATGTTTCATTTTATGTGATAGGACAATCTCAACCAAACATCTGGAGACCCATTGTCCCACCAAAGTAAACAAAATCTCAGATTTTTTTCTGTTGTGCAGGTTGTGAGAATGTGGCCTTATTCTATGTGTTTTATACATGATCTGGAGTATGTGAATCTGGCATTAAACCTTTGATATCGTCCCTGACAGCAACCTTAAAATGTTATTCATTTACAGTATAGCATGGCTTCTCATACCTTACTGCTAAAAAATGTTCAAGAAGTTCAATATTTTACAGAAATAATTCTAAAATGAAATTAAAATAGTAAATGTCTCTCTTTTGTTTCTCACTTAGCGGCCAGTGAGAGGAGGATAAATGGAGGAGAGGATTTCTTTCAGAAGGTAAGAATTTATTTGCTTTTTATTTATTTATTTTGTGACTTCCCTACTTAAAAATTCATATTTTTATTGAAAATATTTTTAAAATTATATTTATTTCTTTATGTATTTCTGAAAGATCATGTGACACTGAAGACTAGAGTATAGTTCAGCTTTGCCAGAAATAAATTACATTTGTGAACACATTAAAATTGAAAATATGGTGTAATATAAAAGAGTTACTTTTAATTTTAATAATATTTTTAATGTTATTTTTAATCAAATAAGTGTAGCCTTGATGAGTGTAATAGACATCTTTCTAATGCATTTGAAAATCTTATTAACCCTAAAATTAATTTTGGATGTTATGATGTCTCACCTCACTATTACTGTATTTCCATTGTTTAGTGCACCAGCGCTTTACTGTATTATGTTTAAGTGATCAGAACTTGATTGATGTGAAGTGAACTGATGTGAAACATTTTAAAGCAGGATGGAAGTAGATCTCCCATCTCCTGCATAACACGCTGTAGCTATTGAACACACAAACCTTATCACAACTGTATCCATATTCCAGTAGCATGCTGGTGTTTCCAGCGTGTTTTTGTCTGTGTGTGAGAGTTTGCGGTCAGACTTCTTCGAACACACAGTAAATCTGACCAAAGATGCTCGATGGATGAGCCAATTCAGAAGTTTGATTGATTTGAACCAAACAATTATCCCTGCTTAGGTTTCTAATAAAGAGAGATAACAAGGGCCAATGAAATTGTCAAAATATTCTTGGTTTGGCTCAGATGATTGTGGTTTGTGAATATTCTATGAACAGTGCTTCTATGGTTTCAGTACTGATATGATCACTCTTTTCTGTCCTCACTTGCACTATTGCTGTCTTTCCATGGTTGATCCAGAAGGCCTTTGTGGTTATCTTTTTTTAGTGAATGCCAGTTCTCAGGCAGGTCGGAGTGGTACATTTAGACATTTTTATGCACCTGAATATATTTTCTTGTATTCATCTTTCATCAATTGATGATTCAGCACTTCATGTATGATATATATAATCAATACAGATGCAGAGATCATCTGCATCTGTGTGTATTTAACTTTTTTTAGTTGATATGAAATGGTAATGAAACTGGATACAGATCTGTTATTTTTTCTTCACTAAATGATCAAGACATTTTGATTGGAAAAAAATATACGAGCTTCCAAAAAAACACACATTTGTATAGTATAATTTGCAAAAACTGGACTTGCTGTGTCTCATCTGCTTTTGCCTTGCCTTTTTTTATTATTTGTCCTAATTTTGCTCTATTTTGTGCTGTCAGTCAGAAAGAGTCTATGTTTTGGTTTTCTGAGAATCACCAAATAGTAAAGACAAATGGAGACAAAGACAAATGTCTGATGCTTTTTTAAAAAGTGGTTTCCCTGCCGTGAAAGGGTTGGAATTATGCCTGTTGCTCATTTTTGCTTTTCAGCTATTCTTTGTGCCTCAGTTTTCATATCTTTATCATTATTATTATCTTGAACATCACCACAGCGGTAGTCTCTTCCAGTCGTCCAATTTTTGTTTCACTGTTGTTTTACCATTGTTTCTCACAATTCCTCAACGTTTTCTCAAAAGTCACTCAAAAAATGTAAAAACAAACTGACAACAAAAAAGTTAGCCATATAGTTTACAACAGGGGTCACCTAGTTCAGTCCTGGAAGGCCGGTGTACTGCAGAGTTTAGCTCCAACCTGCCTCAACACAGCTGCCTGTATCTTCAAGTATACCTAGTAAGAGCTTGATTAGCTGCTTCAGGTGTGTTTGATTAGGGTTGGAGCTAAACTCTGCAGGACACCGGCCCTCCAGGACCGAACTTGGTGACCCCTGGTTTACAGCTTGCAGTTTGAGTAAATGATGACAGAATGAAGATTTTTGGGTGGAGTATTCCATTAAGTTCCTTGCGTGCCATATTATGGATGAGTAAATATACTACAGAGTTGTAAAGAATTAGTTTTGTTTTGTGTGAGTATTTTACGCACCTGTGCAGTTCAGCCTCCAGTCGAAGTGAAGGCTTTCCCAGCCCTCTCTCCTTCCCTCGTTCCGTTTCCCTCCTTTTCTCCTCCTCACACCTCTTTTCTTTGCTTGTTCTCCTGAGTGCTTCTCAGCTGAATCAACAAAGGAAACAGGAAGCAGATCTCTATACACACGCTCTTGCACATCCACTCTCTCATACACGCCATTTGTCAAATATAAACATTCTGTTCTCCATCACGGTGCCCATTTTTAATGACTTAATGAAGATCAGAGTGTGTGTGTGACTCTGGTACTTTGAAGTCACTGTCGTTTGAAACTTTCTCTCCTGTTAAAGGTGAGTGCATACATTCCTGTGACAGGATGATATTGGGTGTGGGGGAAAAGGAAAGGACATTTTCAAATGTATAGTTAACCCAATTTTTCGGAAAACGTCTGACCCATTTGAGAGGTATGTGCTGGTCCGTCACAAAAATAAACCGCAGACCCCAAAACTGCTGTGTGGTCTGTCAGAAATCTCCCTCATCTGCAGGTTGGAGCCAAAGAAAGCAGTCAAGAGAGAAAGTGAGAGCAGGTCGGGAATAAAGACCTATAGAACGCACAGCAGCGTGGCAGCACAACACAAACACACAGAATGGAAATGGGAACTGGCACTCCGCCCGGACAAACTTTAAGCACTGTTCATGTTTTCATCCCTTCTGAAGTGTTCAGGGATCCTTCAGGCATGTTTGATTGTGCCTTCGCTTGGTTGAAGGTCACAGCTCTGACGTTGTTGCAATGCGGAAACACCATAGTAAAACTTAACTGAGGGCAATGCAGCTGAATTTTCCCATTGCCGCAATAATAAAGTTACTTTGTGTTTAGCTTACAAGTGTCTTGTTCCTGGTGTGTACAAGTGACCTGATGTTTTGTGCAGCAGATTGCAAGACATAGGATTTAAAAACACACAAAAAAATCTTGTTTTGCAATCACAGGAATAAATTGCATTTGAAAGTATATTAGAATATTGAACAATTATATTAAATTGTAATAATATTTCATAATATAACAGTTTTTACTGTATTTTTGATCAAGTAAATGCAGCCTTGGTAGAGACTTCTTTCAAAAACAAAAAAAAGACAGTATATAATTTTCTTTAATTTATATCATTTATAAGTATGTTTATTATATAGACAAACATATTTTTCTAAATTATATACGTGTGTGTGTGTGTGTGTGTATTTATATATATATATATATATATATATATATATATATACACAGTACACACACACATTACATAAACAAAAACTGTTATTTTGTATGTGATTTAATAGTAATTAATCATTTCACAGCACTGATATCTATATGTGTGTGTGTGTGTGTGTGTGTGTGTGTGTATACATACATGTGATATATGCATGCATACATAGCAAAATAAAAATAAATACAAAATAAACTGCAATAAAAAAAAAAATAAAAAAAAAAAATTTTGTCAAAAAGATTCAAATGTTTTTGTTACATAAAAACACATGAAACCTATTTTTGTCACACATGCAGAAAGATTGAGCATGACTCTTTTGCCTAATTGCTGATGTGCATTTTGGAAAAGCTGTTTGTGATGTTTTGCACGTTCTAACACAGCTTGATTCAGGCTCACTGTAGGAAGGGTGTGTAGATCGTTGTTTTACTGTAGCATCGCTGAACTTTGCTATTTTCAAGCTGTAATTTCACAAATGTAAATCACAGGACGCGTCACAGCTGAGCGTATGATTTACAGACTTAAGAGGATCTGGGGAGATTAATAAACGTGTTCTATTAAAACATTCGCATGTTTTTTGTCCTTTAGGGTGTCAAAACAAAATAAAAACTGAAGCCTGCTGTTGAACCACAGATCCAAGACTAATGAAACCTGGAAAAGTATGTGCCGTAAATTTTATTAGAGCATGCGGGACTGAGTGTTTCCAGTTTATGTACAAGCACGTGCAGCCTGGGCTGTAAACAAGCAATAAGTGAAATACTGAAGTACTTACGCTGCATGACCATACCTCTAATGATCACTCAATGCTGCCCATCTTATCCAAACTTCTCTGAAGAGATGACACTAAATGACTGCTTGTTATGTTCAGTCAATCTGTCAAAAGATGAACAGGTGTGAATCTGTGTCAGGCTTCATTAAAATAAATGTAATTGTAGTTAGTATTAGCCCAGAGGCTGAAATTCTTCAAAAGGTCATATGGGAAAACTACACTGGATTTTTTTTTTGTTTGTTTAATTGCTGCAGTTTCATGCTCAGAATTTTTTTCCTGAAAGAAATTGGGTTTGTTGCCAAAACTTCTCATGAGAACTGCTGTACAGTAAAGCCTCGCTGACCATGAAAGCCAAGAGGTTTTTATAGGCAGGAAGACAGAAAGTGCGCCACAACACGGGTACAGAAATCTGTTTTCTATAGAGACAAAGGAGTGTGTTGCCAAAGTTGTGGTTTGCTTTAAAAAATGAATTTGCATGAAAGACAAAACCACTAAAAATAGTGAAGCGCTCTGCCTTCTTCCAGAGGAGGATTGAGCTCCAGGCAAAATCACGGCAGAGTTTTAATGAGCATTGAACCTGTGTATTCATGTAGCTGCAAATTACCATAGGTTTCTCTTTTGTGTATTTTATATGCACACAAAACATATTACAATTCTTGTTTTCTCTCTCTTTTCCTTCACATATGCTACTGGTTAGCATACTAGGCCTGTCAAAGACTCTCTGCCAACTGGCTGTTACATGTTTCACGGGTTTTTGAGCCAGCTGTGTGTATATGAGAACGAAAAAGTGGGGCATGTTTTAGCCAGAGAGACGATTGCAAGACCTCTATTGAAACAGCTTGAACATTTCTGTCAGTGAGAATATTTTAGCATAAGTGAAATGTGAGTTCTTGTGTGTTTGTGTTTTGAGAACTAAATAGTCCAAATATGGATTTGCTAATATTATTGTGGCAGGCTTATGTGTTTTTGAATTCATTCTTGGATTAACGTGCGTTTGCATCCACTTGGTTTTTGTGTTTAAGGTCATGGATGAAACCAACACTCAGATCGCCTGGCCGTCCAAACTGAAGATTGGAGCAAAGTCCAAAAAAGGTATACACAACACACAGACAGACAGTAGTTATGGCAGAAGTCCCTGCGGTAGTGTGCTGCTCACAAGCGGTTGCTTCTGATGGAGAATTTAGTTGTATGTTGTCTTTCTCAGTTTGTCTCGCAGCTTTAAAAAGATAAAAATTCAGTCATTTACTCACCTTCATGTAGATCCTAAACTTGTATAGCTTTCTTTCAAACGTGAAGATATGGTGACAAGTGCCTCAGAGTTTATTGTTGTTTTTCGTTTATATTACAGTGAATGCATGGTTTTGTTTTACAGAAAAAAAGAAGTTTGAAACACATGAGGGGGGAGTAAATTGCGGCAAAATATAATTTTTTAGTGATCTATTCCTTTAAGACTTTTCGATAGGTACACAACATTAATTTCCCATTTAGAATCTAATCAGAGATTGTTAATGAAAGATAAACTACCAGCTACCAAAATATTCAGCAGCACAACTGCTTTCAACACTGATAATAATAAATGCTGCCAAATTAGTAATCGCATTTAAAAGTTTTGTTTACATGCTATATATGTGTGTGTGTACATATATAAATATATATAAAAATTAGTGCTGTCAAATGATTAATCATGATTAATTACATCCAAAATAAAAGTCTTTATTTACATAATATGTGTTTATGC
>JAUMHP010000072.1:7049158-7059375 GCA_032361065.1 Enteromius trimaculatus | reverse complement strand
GGAAATGATAGATGACTGACACTGATTGTAATCCTAAACTTCACAAAAACTCTAAACTGTTTCGTCAAATCTGGTTTATCACAATGTTGTCCCAGGGTCAACAAAGATGTTGACCCAGGGACATGTTGCACTTGGCAAAATCCGGTTAGCGATAATTACTTACCTGTATATTTTAGGCTTTTCTCTCAAATAAAAGAAAGAAATATAGTTCACAATTCATAACATTTTATAGCACTTTTTGGTGTTTTAATGTGAAAAATCATGGCTTTTATGTTTTTTAAAAGACATAAGAGGGACTACATGACAGAATTTGTCATTTTTTGTGAATTATCTTTGCTATGGGAGTATGCTTAATTATTGTGGAAATGTAGCAAAAAGCAAAGCAAATCTCTTTCATCCAGCCAACATTTACTAATCCAGCAGTGGCTGAACTCTAGCTGAATCGTTTTATTGTCTGAGGGACATAAAGCAGTTTGTATTGGATGAAGGATGAGAACGGTTTGGAGTATGATGGATCTGATTGGCTGTTGGACGGCTCTCAGGTTTAAATAGACTGCTGAGTGGTCTGATGAGGCGTGCAGACAGTTCGGAATGTTAGTAGCGTATACAAGCGCACGCATGGACAAACACCACGTCAGAGCCAAACCAGATGGACTCTCTGAACTGGGCCGGAAAAGCCTGGTTCCAAACCGGGATTAATTCTCGTAGGGCGTGATTAAACGTGTGGTTGTCGGGATGAAATGATGGAAACAAAAAAATTTAACTAGCTGGACTTTACTTAAGGTTTTTTGACTGGCGCGTTGCCATGCACATAGTCCCATTGAATGTTTTGATGGGTAATAAATCAGGTTTCTGGACGTGACACTGTGCCATATTTAAGCTTAACAAAAATTTTAGTGGATGAGAGAAAGGAATAAACATCTGCACATGTTGTGAAGAATGATCATGAAGTACAATCATTTCTTTGTCTCTATATTTTTCTCTTAGGTGTCAATAGCAGGGCAGCTGAATGGCGTAGAAGCAGCGAGAATTAAAATAAGGGTGAGAATTTGTTTACATGTGCTTTACAAGCATGGTGTTCCCTTTACAATCCATTTGTTCTGTTTATATAAGTGGTAGGCTTTTTTTTAAAAAGTAAAAAAATGGGAAAAAGTGATGAACATGTAATCAATAAAATAATTGGATTACGAGTATTGTAAAATGTAATTTAACCAAATTACAAGTACTTAATTTTTTTTTATTTGTTTGCATAAAAGGAGGACGTGAAGCATACGAGTTCAAATGCAAGAAGGTTTATTCAGGCTAAGGGTCAGAACATGCATAATCGAGCGCCGGCAACAGAGTCAGTGGAGACATAGGCAATAGCATAAATGTAAACAAAGCAACGGTCAATTACCAGTAATCAGGGTCCTTAGGGAGAGGCAGAGAGAATATCCAGAAACAGGTAGTAATCGGCAACTGGTAATCCAAATGACAAGATGCACGGAGAATGAAGACACGAATGAAGACACTAGGTTGACGGCAATACACATAAACAATGATCCGTGACAAACACTCAAACACATTGTTTGGCTTTATACACTGATAACTAGGTCAGAGGGTGGAAACTTGCAATGAAGCACCATGACAACTGACGAGTGGGTGGAGACATGAGTTCATGGGAATAGGTCCGAACATGACAACAGAGGTAAACACACAGGAGTTCAGAGTTAGCTGGGCGCTGGAGTGCCCTCCAGTGGCCTGAGCTGGCACATCCAGCTGATCGTTACATAGCCCCCCTTCTAAGGAGCAACTTCCAGACGCTCCAAACTTAGGAGCCAGCGGGAACACCCACCAGGGCGGGGCAGGCACCGGAGAGGTCCACTTGGGCGGAGCTGACGGCGGAGACGCCCTCCAAGGTGGTGCAGATGGCAGGGAAGCCCACATAGCCGGTGTGGACGGAGAAGACTCCCAGACGGGGGCAGGCGGCGAAGAGTTCTTCCAGGTTGGAGCAGATGACGGAGAAGCCCTCTGGGGCGGAGCAGTCGGTGGAGAGACCCTCCGGGGCGGAGAAGGCGGCGGAGAGGTCTTCCAAGGTGGACCAGACGCAAGGAAGCCCACCTGGGCAGAGCAGATGGCGGAGACCTCCTCCTGTGCATCCCAGGCAGGGAAGATGCCTTCCAGGGTGGATCGGGTGGCGGGAATGCCCACCTGGGAGAAACAGACAAAGAGGCCATCTTCCTGGGTGGAGCGGATGGCAGCAGAGCCCCTCTGGTTCGGCCAGACAACGAAAATGCCCTCCGTGGCCGAACAGCCTGAGCTTGCGCCCTACTAGGGTAACTAAATAGTGATTGCAACCTCCGAGACCAGACAGACAATGAAGGCACCCTCTTGAGCTGGTCAGACTGACACTGCGCCCTTGGGGACCACACTGACAATGAAAGTACCCTTCTCTGTTGCACCGATTGTGGAAGCACCCTTTGGGACCAAATAGACAATGAGCGCGCCCGTTGCGGTTGAACCAGTTGTGGAAGCGCCCTTTGGGACCGAACAGACAGTGGTAGCGTCCCTCTGAACCCTCCGGACCATGACCCAGCCATCTCCACGGTCTGAGCAGACACAAACGGGGGCTCTGGAGAATCTACGGCCAATACCGACTTCTCCAGAGATGGTGGAGCCGTAAGTGGACCCATTGGAGTGTCCGAGCCTCCCACAGGCTCCGGAGGTTCTGGCCCTGGGACCTCACAGTCTACGTGGAGCTTGGGTGGTCGGTGTACCTCCACTGGCTCTGGCGCTTCAGGTAATACACAGTCTGCCTCATCAACCGGCTCGGGCCGGCCAACATGGGTCCAGATCACAGATAGGGTCTGGTGGATCCATCCACACAGGATCTGGATCACAGACTGGGTCTTTTATTTGTCAGTGTACTACATCCTACACTATTGAAAATATTATCAGTAAAATATTTACTTGTAAATATGTACAATTAAATTGACAACATATCTATTTCTACCCACAAACCTGAAAAACCTCGTATTTATGGCATTGCAGAGGGTGCTGAGAGAAATAACATTCATCAATTTATTAAGAACTTCATCAAAAAAAGAGCTGGAACGCGCTGATTCTGAACTTGTAATACAAAGATGTCATAGAGCGCTCGGTCCTAGACCCCCCACGAGGCTCAACCAAGGTTGGTGATTGGGTACTTTTTGATTGGGTTCTGCTCTCTGCGTGGAAGAAAAAGGAAATTTTCTACAGCAACAGACGGGCTTACTTGGACCATGAATATCCTGCAGAATAGCTGGCAAAAAGAAAAGCGTACACGCAGATTAGGAGGTTTCTGAGAGAAAAGGGAATAGAGTTTCATACTCCGCAGCCAGCGAAGCTGTGTGACTTTTTTGAGGCTGGGCCGGTTACCTATGGAAGCGCGGATGAAGCTGCAGAGGACCTGAAGAAACAAGGATTCCAGATTGGCCATGAAAGGACTGCTGAGGTTCAGGCTCTGGAAAAAGTGTGGATGACCCCTTGGCAGCGATCAACGAGTACAACAAATTGGCAGAGCTGCCAGGACTTGATTAAAGAGAAACTCCGAAGCTTTCGTCGACCAAAATGAACTTGGAGGTAAAGGGAATGGAAGATAAAAGACTAACAAGTGAGGAAACGAGAGTTATCGGTCATGGTCGTTTTTTTATCAATATTAAGGGATGGTGTTTGGCCTCTGTGAGTGGGAGTAAAGACCGTACTTGACCAACTTTTATTATTATTATTATTTTTTAATTTCTTTCACTCACTCCATTAAATAAAATTGTATATAGGCTATATTTTTTCTTTTATGCTAAATGTAATGAACAAAGTCTTTACCTCTACTATACTATTAATATGAATGTATAAATTTGCCTTTAGTAAGAATGTAGTTGACCGGTATTGTGCCGAATTTTGACTACCAAAACTAGGGGACTCATAATCTGGCAGTGGGTCAAAATTCAGCACTACACCAGCAAATATGGGAAAAATATTAGTTATTGACGTTAAGTGCATATAGAATACCCTGTAGAGGGGCTCTGGTGTTTGCTGGACTGTTCCTCCACAACTAGAAGTGCTCATTACTTTGGAATGGAGGTCCTCTTATGTTTTTTATTTCTTAATTACATTTTTGTTTACAAGGTTCAGATTTAGTTTTATAGTTTAGGCATAGTTCAGGCTTGTTCACCAATAACAGGTCATTTAAGCATAGTGTTTTACTACAAGTTTAAATGCGATTTCAGGAGTACAACATTACCCTAAACGTTAATGGTCTACTCAGTCCAATAAAGAGAATCAAGGTTATTGCAAAGATGAAAAGGGAAAGGTTATATTTTGGCAGGAGACTCATCTCAATAGTGTAGAACATGAAAAAAACTTAAACAAATTGGGTTTTAAGAATATGTATGTATTTTATTCATCTTGTAGGAAAGGGAATATAAGAGGGGTAGCAATACTAATTTCCAATAGTGTGAATTTTCGTCTGATTTTGGAGTTCTTTGATAAAGAGGGTCGACATGAAGGGATTCTTAGATCAAAGGAGGTTACTTTAGTTGACTTCTAAATAGGATAATTTGTGTATTAGGAAAATTTTCTTAGAAAAGTACTTCAGATACTTCGGAGGAGACTGGAATACCCAAATGCAGCCTAAAATGAAGGCTACAATAAAAATGAACATTATTCCAGTTGAAGTTCCTTTAAAACCATTTGGAGAATGTGATATGTTAATTTCAAGATTTATTTGGAGGGGTAAGAGGCCAAAAAGTAAGTTTAAAACGCTGCAGTTGTCTAAAGAGAAAGGGGGTAGAGCACTGCCCTGCTTGTTAGATTATTACAAAGCAGCTCAGTTAAGATCATTAATGTGTTGTCGTAACCCTGAGTATACAGCAAAATGAAAAGATCTGGAAAACTTTACAGCTAGCTATACCATTGCAATCGCTGTTAGGTAGCAAAAGTTTGTATAAACAGTATTTTAATGATTATTGAGATGGGTCGCCTTTGACCCTGACTTTAAACCAGCAAAGTCTGATGGTTATCAGGAGATCTCTGATAGGTATGGTTTGAAAAAAATTTGATTGTTTTAGCTATCTAAAATTAGGACTTACTTCAACAGTAAAATAAGATATTTGGAAAAGCATGAACCCAATTTAATAGATTTATTTATTGATGTCTATAAAAATAAAAATTATAGAAAATTAGTCTCAAAACTTAATACATCTATCCAATTCATTAAAGAACACACAACCAGGGGGATTAGATTAAAATGGGAGAGAGAAGCTAGAGTTACTATTACAAAGGAAGAGTGGTTAAATATCTGCTTCGTCCAATTTCATAACCCCCAAGTTAAAATCTTTTGGTGACTCAGGTAGTGGTTTGTGCTGGAGAAAATGTGGGGAGCTAACAGCAGACCACTTTCTTATATTTTGGAGCTGCCCTGTTATTCAGCTTTACTGGCAGGAGGTAACACAAGTAATATATAATATTTTTAATGATGCAATTGATTTCTACAATTTATCTGGGTAATTTACCAGCTCAAATAGCAGGGAGAGACAAGTACTTATTAAAGATACTGTTAGCAACCAGCAAGAAAGCTGTAACGCGGAAGTGGCTCCAGGCTGAACCTCCAGCAAGGACTGAATGGCTGGACATTGTTACCAACGTTCAAACTATGGAAAGAATCACTTGCGTTAAAATTACAGATGGACACATACCTTCGATACTAGGACAAATGGATTGTGTTTATGTCTTTATTCTCTGTAATTGACTTTGTTAATATCATCTTCACCTGTGACCAGTCAGTTGTTTGCCAAATTCTGTTGTTATTCTTTGTGTACATCTTTTTTTGTTGGAAAAATAAAAATATAATTAAGCGAAATCTATAATATTAGGCTATTTAATTAATAACCTTAATCCAGAAAGCCTAAAATACAGTTTTTCTGTGTAATTTTACTGCTAGCGCCCCCTTGTGGTTCTGCCATAGATTAGGAACTTTAATGTGCTGCATCCTAGTGGTTAAATTTTATCATCATTTGCTCTCTGTTGTCTGTAACCCATGTGTTGTTTTTCCTCTAAATCATCATTTTTCCCCATCCTCTCTGTAGGAGCTGCTGCCGTTGATGCTGATGTTTGAATGCAGTGGTTTAGGGCAGCATGTGGACTGTAGCTCCCCTGTAGTTCAGCATATCTCCCACACTTACAACGTCTCCATTTCCTTCAAACCTCCCTCTCATCTCTATAGCAACACCGCCATCGTCCGTGGCAACCAGAACAATGCCAGTGGCGTTAAGGTGAGGCATGGAGTTATAGACTTATAAATGAATACTGCTAATGAAATAGCTGGATTGTTGGGGGATGTTTCTTTTTTTTTTTTATTATGATGCTAATTTATTTTCTTATTATTTGTATTAATGTAATATTACACATGATTATGCTTGTATTATTAAAGCAGTGAACTATATAAGAATATACAAAATAAAAACTTTAACTATCTTGTATTTTTAATATATTTGATTTCATATCTAAAATAATCATGTCTTCAGTTTCACATAATCTTTCAGAAATCATTCTAATAGGCAGATTTGAAACATTATTATTGTGTTTTTGTGGATAAATATTTGCCAAATAATTTTCAATTAATAAAAAGTTAAAAAGAATGATAAAATATATAATTAATAATATGCAATATATAATTGAATGACAATTTAAAAGTTTTTGCTGTCAGTCTTAGTCAGCAAGAATGTATAACATTTCTTTAAAGAAAAAATCTAACTAAGAGGCTTACTTACTGAGACCATTTCAAGTGAAAAAATAAGTTATAAATGCTGTGTAAAAAGTTTTCAAGACATTTTAAAACGACGATCTTCAAAATAAAATGGTAAAATCTGAGATTTTTTCTCAGAAGTAATCTCTGAAGTGCATGTATTTGACCCCAAAACAGTCAAAACCTCCTACTGAAGGGGCATTCATTAGCAGATGTGAAAAGAGTGGAGCTCCTGAGTAGCAGACGTACTGAAACTAGGTCATTTCATGAAATGGAGAGTTATCGTTTTTGAGTAGAGCTGCCAAAAATTAAACCAAAAACAGCAGCCTCCACCACATAATGCAAGACGTTACAGGAGATGGGTGATGGTTTTATTAGTATGTTTATGTGTAAGCTCAAATGCTGGCATCGTTGTGTGTGTTTGTGCAACTGCAGATCTATATCAAGTGTGCGCTAACATATTTGTGTGTGTTTCAGCGTGGTACGGCTTTGTTATTGGAGCACCTCGCTGGGTCTTTGGCCAGCTCAGTGCTGGTCAGCACACAATTAGACATCGCGCCTCAACACCACAACTTCCTTCTGGGCCGCAATGGAGCCAACGTCAAGAACATCTCCCAGCGCACTGGAGCCCATATACACTTCCCCGAGCTCAACACACACACTAGCCGCTCAGCCGTCTACATACAGGGCAGCATTGATGCTGTATGTGCGGCTAGACAGCAGCTAATGGTATGGCAACAGTTTGTTTCTCATGCTCTTTAATTTACTATCTCTCCCCATGTTTGTGGCCAATCTGTGAAACAGAACACATGTTATGTTGAAAGATGAAATTGAGAGAGATGTTTGGATGAGAGACTCTGTAAGTACTGACAGATGATGAGATTCATGCTGGGCTGGCTGAAGACCTTGAGGCTTTAGCAACGTGCCGACCAGAGGGATTTCAGGACACACATGCCAAACCTATTGTGTTTTGCTCTTGTTTTTTCACAACAGGAAATGTAGATTTAGCCACACTGCCTCTGTAGACTATAATCTAATCTTAGAGGTCTCATGATAGTCAAATGTGCAAAATTACAGTACATATTTTCAAAATCAGTGCCTCTAGGACTATCAGATTAATCAGCATTTTATTTTAGTATTATTTATATAAACTTATATACAGGTTTTTTTTCTTTTTTTAAAATTAATTTTATTTTTTTTATTTTTTTTAAGTTACTACATTAAGTTACCAGGGCAAATTTCCATTTTTGAATCTAATATATATATATATATATATTTATTTGTATTTTTTTTTTTTTTTTGAATTCATAAAAAATATTTAAAGGAATATTCTGATTTCAAAAGTTAATCTCATTCAAGCGCAATTGAAGATAATAAATAATTCCCTCATCCCCTTAATTTAAATATATATATATATATACTGATAGATACATATGTGTGTGTGTGCATATGTGTAATTTAATATAAGTGTAAGTTTATATTAATGTAAGTGTATATACTAATAATTAGAATAGTCATGAATAATTATGGTATATTAAGATCGAATAATTATAAATAATATTATATTGAAAAAGAACTGTTGAATCTGGAATATATCTTTAAGGAAACCTTGTGTAATTAGGCTGATTTTCAGTTTATAACATACAAAGATGCGTTTTGGGGATTACTTTTATGTGTGTGACTGTATATTTTAGGGCTGTCTGCCATTGGTGTTGCTGTTTGACATTAAGGAGGAGATGGAGGTGGCATCTCAGGTCGTCACTACACTTATGGAGCAGCTGGACGTCTTCATCAGTATTAAACCCAAACCAAAACAGCCCAGCAAGGTAATAAATACCCAGCTCTTTTGTGTATATGCGGTACATTTAGCCTCGGTCACAGACTATATGTCTCTTTCTCAGTCTGTGATAGTGAAGAGCGTGGAAAGGAATGCTGGGAGTATGTATGAGGTACGCCGGATCCTGTTGGGATTGGAGTCTAGCTGTGTGCCGCCTCCTATCAACCACGTGGCTATTAACGGACATGCTCCTGCCTCCCCGCCCCTGATTGGCTCCATTGGACTGGACACACTAGCTTCAGCTGGACTGAGGCTAAGCACTCTGGGTAATGTAGTTGTACATTTAGATATTTTTTAGATATATTATAGCTTGTGTAAGGTACATTTATGATCTAAAAGCAATACCTCCTATGTGTATTCTAAGCAAGGCCTGTTTATATCAATGCA
This sequence comes from Enteromius trimaculatus, assembly GCA_032361065.1. Lineage (NCBI taxonomy): Eukaryota > Metazoa > Chordata > Actinopteri > Cypriniformes > Cyprinidae > Enteromius > Enteromius trimaculatus. The sequence continues at coordinate 7,050,391 of JAUMHP010000072.1, read as the reverse complement.
ACATACACAGTCCTGCTTTAGCTCTGCAGTCACTATAATTACTACTGTCTGTGTTGGTAGATTACAACTCACGCTGCCAAGCAGATCCATAATTAGCTACAGCTGTATGTGTGTATTTGCCTGTGTTCCACGTTCACTCACACAGTATTAGTGGGACTTAGAACAGACTCAAGCCTTGTTCTCATGCACAAATTGTGCATATTTGCAGTACAGGTACATTATGGATTTGGGCCATAACAGTGACTAAAGGTTAGCCAATCTTGCTGGTAACAATGCTGGTAAAAATGTTTTAGTCAGTTCCAGTCAGGTTTATTATAATGAACTAAAATTAAAATCTAAAAAACTGTTTTTTTTGTTCCTGGAAACAAGCATTAATCAAAATATTTGTTTTAAAATATATTTTTAAAAATAACTATATATGTAATATATATGTAAATCATACATGACAAAATTACTAAACAATTAATACAAATTTGAGTGGAAACAGAAACCTAAAAAGTCTACTAAGTTAGAAAGTCTCTCATTAGAAAGTTATAAATAAAAAAAATAATAACTGAATTGTATAAACGTTATGCAAAAAAAAACTGTATTCGCTAATGCTTTTGTATTTATGTTGATTTCTCTCTCTTTCATCAGCTGGTCTTCTAAGGTCATCTGTCAGCCCCATTCCTAATGGTTCCCCGAACCCAAACTGTGTTCTTAATGGGCACGGTTCCGTGTTAAACATTCAGAACGGCACAGTAAACAACTCACAGCACATCCATGCACCTACTCACACACATTCACATGCTACTGGTCACACAGCTTCACTATGGGCCAGTGCGCTCAGTTCAGCAGCTAACACAGCAGGTGAGTGTGTGCTCTTTTCAGCCACATATATTATATATATATATATATATGTGTGTGTGTGTTACATAACCCTCTCTCTCTGTCCTTGGCTCAGGGTTTTCCACAGACCTGATGCTGCAGTCAGTGTCTCAGTCGACTCTCGGTGGTCTTCTGCTCTCTGGGGTCCAAAGTCAAGCACACACTCACACACCGTCCCCTCCACCTGGACTCGCACCAGTACACAAACCAGCCAGTGCAGAACATCTCAACGGACATGTGAGAAACTTCAGAAAATTACTAAACTGTACACATAGGCAACATTTTTAAAAGAGAAGTTCACTTTTGAAAAAACTTTTGCTGATATATTACTCACCCCCATGTCATCCAAGATGTCCATGTCTTTCT
>JAUMHP010000072.1:7027393-7049058 GCA_032361065.1 Enteromius trimaculatus | reverse complement strand
ATGGACATCTTGGATGACATGGGGGTGAGTAATATATCAGCAAAAGTTTTTTCAAAAGTGAACTTCTCCTTTAAGGCATTAAAGATTTAAAATATGCTGCCTTCTTAAGATAAGTTGTTTTGGCCAAAATCAAGTCAGCATCATATGTGTCCTTTTTGTGATACCGCAATGAGTGGATCTGTTTTGTTTTAAACTCATCATTCTTCCTGTGTGTTTCTGGTCGATGTTTCAGCTCGCCAGTTCTGTGTACAGTCGAATCTCCTCTGTGTCGCTGAACTCCGCCCACTGTGACTCATCCCAGGAAGTCATTGGACACTCCCAATCAGAATCCATTTCAAATAAATCTGCAGATGAAGGTACAAAACTAACTTTTTATACATGATATGGACAAAAATATTGGCACACATTATGAAGTAGGTCTCCCCATTGCAGCTATAATTAGGCCCTATGAGGACATACATTTTTACATTTTTCTAGATTCTGTTTTAATGGTTCAATTAAGTTTGATTAATCACGATTTTTTTTTTTTTCATAAATTGTCTATTTTTAATTTTAGTAGTTTAAAGCATTTCTAAATTTCTAATTAATTGCCCTTTGTTTCAGAAATACTGTGTTTTGTGTATTTGCATTTTGTATGAAATGCATTTTGGTAAATAATCTTTCTGATAAATGTTCTCAAAATATATATATATATATATATTTATATATATATTTATATATAAAATTAATAGTAGTAGTAGCAGTGGTAATATAATGACAAATATATGATAATATATTTGTTTCTTCAAGTTAAACCAAACTATTTTGCCAGGTTGTTGTGAAGACCTAAAAGTTTCTTGGTTTATATATGATTAAGAGCAGTTCTAGAGATTTTTGTTTTTATGTATATGTAATAATATATTGATGTGGCAGAGGCTGAAAACACAGCAAGTGTCATGCATGCTTCAGAATGTGTGTAGTAACCAATACTGTGCATCTACTCCATTCATTCACGTGGAGACATGAAGTCAGAACATGCAGGATTCATATTTCAATGGTTCTTCTATGGCCTAATTTTTACCAACACAAGTCCATATCACATTTTGAGTGTATTGACCTATTTATTTATCTAAGATTTCTTAGATGAAATCTAAAAATTCTGTGACATCCCACGTTACACATTTAAAAAACCTGTATCCAGTGATTCCATCCGTGTTCACAGAAATCCTAGGGACTTACTATAACAGCTTCCACTTTTCCGGGAAGGCTTTCCACAAGATTTAAGAGTGTTTCTGTGGAAATTTTTGCCTATTCATCCAGTACATCATTTGTAAGGTCAGGCACAAGATGTTCTGGCTCACAATCTCTGTTCCAGGTGTTAGAAGGGGTTGAGGTCAGGGCTCTGTGTGGCCCAGACACGTTATTGCATTATCCAATAGTTTAGGGCACAGTTATCCACAATCATGGCCTTCCCCAAACTGTTCCCACAAAGTTGGAAGCATAGCATTGTCTAAAATGTTTTTTTCCCCTCACTAAAAGTAAAGGGCCTAGCCCGAGCCCTGAGAAACAAACCCACGCTATTATTCCCCCTCTATCAAACTTTATAGTTTTAGCACAGTGCAGTCGGCACGACATTTTCTGCAACCCTAATTAACTGTATTACACAATATTATACCCTTCTTCCACTATTTCTGTTTGTTACAGGCTCAGATACATTTGTTGAAGTGGGCATGCCCAGAAGTCCATCGCACTCAGCCAATGGGAATGAACTGAAGCAGATGCTGGCCTCTTGCACAGTGTCATCAGGAAAACGACAAACGGTGGAACTTCTGCAAAGAACCAAGAACTCACTTCTTCAGTATGTTTAGTCATAAAACGACCTTACATCATAGCAATTCAGTCATGTAAGATTACACTGCAGCTGTAAAGTGCTCCTTACGTTTTCTATGTTTGTGTTTGCAGTGTTGAGTGTGTGTTGGCCGATTCTGATTGTAAGAATCCAGTGGCTGACAAAAGAGCACCAGGAAGCGAGAGAGCTGCAGAAAGACGACTTGCACCACATATGCAGGTATATATACATGTACACACATTATGTACTCGCATACAAGTGTACACAAACTAAACCATATTCACACTGTCATTGTGTATCATTGTTTTCCAGGCTTTTGACTATGAGAAAAAGAAGCTACTGGCCACCAAAGGTAATCAAAGTCTTCATCTTTTAATATAACACCTGAATGTGAAAATAGACATAAAATAATATCTGAATATGAGATTACTAGTTATGTTGTGGTTAAACAGTTTTTTTTCTTTCTTTTTTTGTATAGCCATGCTGAAGAAGCCAGTTGTGACAGAGATTCGAACCCCCACAAATACCTGGAGTGGGCTGGGTTTTTCTAAATCAATGCCAGCAGAGAGCATGAAAGAGCTGCGCAGGGCACACCATGTGCCGTATAAACCCAGCATAAGCACTACTTACGAGGTACAAACGAACCAGGGCAGCATAAATCTAGTTCAGTTTACATGAGGCTGTTCTCTTCAGAAACTATTTTAAAAAAACAGGATTTCATAGTTGCTTTTTGTGTATGTGGTTTTAGGACCCTCATCTCTCTGTCTCACACTCTGGGATACAGGAGGGTTTGGGTAACGACACCAAATCCGATAATTGGGGGGATTTGAATGGAAACGTTAATATCAATGGAAACGGACTGCCAGGAAATTCTGAATTTTCTTATGCCGTCAGCAGCCCAAAGAGAATCAAGAACAAATCTTGTAAGACTGAATTTCTTAGCATAAAGCAACAAATTTACTACCTCGTAGGTAGTTGAGTGTTTGACTTCATCTGTGTGTTTGGGTCAGTAGGTGAGCAGTATCTCAGCAGCAGTAATTATATGGACAGCATCTCTATGTCTGGCAGCAATGGCTGCTCTTTCAGTTCATCTCTCAAAGGAACAGATCTCCCTGAGCTGTTCAGCAAACTCGGTCTCGGCAAATACACAGACATCTTTCAGCAGCAGGAGGTAATTCATTAATCTCATTATTTGAGGAATGCATTTAGATTTGGATGCGTCTGCAATCATCACTTGTAAAATACTCATAAAATATTAATGTTTTATAGTAAAATGTTTGGAAATATATATTTAGGCAGATATTGATATTTTAGGTAGTGCCATATTGCTGCATAAAAATATAATGATTGAATATTATTTCTTTTGCTCATTTAATTCAAGCAGTGTGGAAAACATGCCTTGAGTATATATATATTTTTAATTGCATAAACAATGTAAGTTAGGAGTTACTGGAATAGGAAAAATGCGTATTAGTGGTTTTGTGTTTTTTGTAAGTGTTAATTTATATTTTTGTATGTCTGTGTTATGGTCTAATAGATTGATCTGCAAACATTTGCCACACTAACGGATCCAGACCTAAAGGAACTGGGAATCACAACATTTGGTGCTCGCCGGAAAATGTTACTGGCGATATCAGGTCAGTATGCTTTGTGTTTATAGCTAAACTACAGATTAAAAAAAAAAAAAAGATAAACCAAAATAAAGGATGTGGAAAGACCAGGATGTGAGTCACTGCTTTGTAACTTATGCAATTTCTTCCAAGATGACCTTTCATAGATTCACAGTCTACATAAAATTGGAGTACTATCATTTACTGTGTGTTGATGCAGTATTTACCCATGTAGAGTGTTTGTATATATACAGTACTATGCAAAAGTCCTAGGCCACTAGTATTTTTTACAATAAAAAATGGTTTTAAGTTGGTTATTTCAATATTTTGCAGTAGCGTGTCAGTTGGAAATATCAGTTTACATTTCCAAACATTATTTTTGTCATAAATTGTAATAATGCAGTGAGATTATTGGGTTGTTGCCCTCCTATGGTCTCCACCACGTCTCCTGATGTACTGGCCTGTCTCCTGGTAGCACCTCCATGCTCTATATTTATATATATAAATTTATGTATGGAGAGTGTTCCAAATTAAGTAACTTATGAAGTGGCTATACAGCTGCCTATACTGTGTGTTGGAAGAGCGGCAGCTTAATAGGCTTAGGAACAAAGCTCATGTGTTTTGTATTTGATTGTCTTCTCAGAGCTAAATAAGAGCAGGAGGAAGCTCTTTGACACGCCCAACATTCGCTCCTCCTTCCTGGAAGGCGGAGCCAGTGGTCGTCTGTCGCGCCAGTTCCACTCGGACATGGCAAGCATCAGTGGTCGCTGGTGATCTCTTACCTGTGGGAATGTGGACCACAAACCACTTTATACTGGACTGGACTGATTAATGCATAAAGTGATGCAGATCCTCTTGGATCTATAAAATGTGGGGAGATGTTATAAGGTTTGCTTTTTGTGCCTTTATTCAGTATTGTTAATGGAATGTGCCATTAATTTGGTCTTGCATTTACTCTGGGTGAACAGGCAAAGTACAGAGTTAACAAACCTAACCGTACTGTTAGCAAAAGCGCTTCAGTATTGGTGTCTAGCACTTTAATCTTTAAACTCTGCTGTTTTTGCCAGTAGGTTGTATGCAGTGTCTGTCTTTTGTAACGTCGGACTGTCCATTAGCAAAGCCAAACACATGCACTTATTTAGTAGGTATTTCCAGATTGTAAAGGTCAACCAGCTGATGCTCATTTTGTTTACCAGACTGTTATATTCATGTTCAGTTTAATTACTCATTGGTCATTGTGGTATTGTCGTATTTTAAATCTATTTTATTTTGTATTTTCATTATGTTCTCATATTTTATGTTAATCTTTTAAAAGGCATTATCAGTTTACTTTTTTATTGTTTTTTTTATTGTTTAATCTCTGGTCTGACTTGTCAGAACGTGTCATCTCAAACAGAAGTCAGCCTTTTTTTTTTTTGGTGTAAATGAAGTCTTTTTCTGAAATAAGATTGGAAATATTTTTCATAAAATTCCAGTGAGTTGTTTAGCAAAATCTGTTTAATCAGTATTTACATTTTGTGTGTAGCACAGACGTCAAATTTAAGCTGCATTAGGTACATTTCTAGCGTAAGTGGGGTGTTTGTTGAAAGTTGGATGTTGGCATGTACAGTATAATGGTATATGTTTCCTTCAAAGGTGTTTTTCAGGTTTGTGTGCATAAGTATGTATGTGTGTTATCCTTTACTGGTAGTTCAAAGCCATAAATTAAACTCAAGGGCTACTGTTGATAAATGTAGGAATTTTCAAATACTGGTTTTGGACCAGCAATTACTTTTTTCAATCACTCTGTAAAGTCAACCTGACCGTGTATATCAAATAGAAGCAGTAATTCACAGTAATTCAATGTTACCTGGTCTTTAATTTGTTTACATTTACATTATTAGTATATTCATGGTACAGCATACTAAGAAGAATGTATTACGCATTGAAAGAGCTTTTTGAAACCATCTATTGGTAAATACATAAGAAACCTTGCATCTCCTTTTTGGTTTATTAGTGTTTTTTTTTTTTAACGGAAGTAAAATAATGACAGTTTCTGAAATATTGCACAGAATGCTTGTGGTACTCTTGTATTATTGCTTAGTGATATTATTAACTGCGTGATTGTAGGTCCAAAGTGAAAATCTCATAAGATTCACATGCAAAATATGGACTTAACAGAGATACATAGTATGGAGATAAAATTCCTCACCGCTGTGGAACCAGAGTATATGTTACTTGGCTGTTTGTGATCAAGATTCTTGGTTTTTTTTTTTGTATCTGTCAAATCATGTGTTCATTGAGTTATTTTCACTCTTCATCTGAAATAACTTCGCTGTTTGAGGAGTGTCATCTTTTTTTTTTTTTTTTTTTGTATTGAGGGAACAACTGTGTTGGTCATTCCTTTTTGAATTGTGCTTCCTCCTGGAGTGGAGCATTATGGGAGAAATGTTTTGTTCTGGATGTGACACTGGCATTTGTAACACATTTAAAACTTTGACAAAGGGAACAATGTTCGTTTTTGCCTTGTACGAATGTTCTGTAAATCCAAATCATTGTCTCTTAAAATGGACAGAAGCCATTTGCTGCCTGTGATTTTGAGTGTTGCCAGAGTTTTCCTCTCTGAAAGTAACAAAAAAGGGAAAGAACAAAAAATATTTGAAATGTTTGCCACTGATTTGTGGTTTTGTTCTAGAAAATAAAAATGTTTGCAAGCCAAATCAAATTTGTTTTATATTATGTATCATAAATCCATAGCAATAAACACAAACCAAATCAAAGCGAGTGAGTGAAAATGTTCAGTTGCTGTCTGATGAATGCAGATAAAATGAGACTAACAGGCCAAGTTAAGACAGTAAGAGTGCATTCAGGGTTGATGATAATAGCAAGCTATACTGGCACTGCGAAATCAAAAAAATCACTATCCGCTTTACACATCTCAAAGGACACAGACAGGCCCTTCTCTTTTGAAAGTAATAGCAAAGACATGGGTAATTATGTGTGATTTTATAGTGTGTTTTGCATATCAATGTACATCTGCGGCTAAATGGGGAAACGGCAGGAACTGAGTGTGTGTGTGTGAGAGAGAAAGAGAGAGAACTGGGAGGGTGAAGCTGTCAGCATGATGAGAGAGTGCAATGCAAAAATTAAAGTGAGTAATTAACGAGCAACAAAGCTTTGAACTGCCAAGCTGTACTGTTTTTGAACTACCTCATCCAGTGCCATGAAACATAAACCACCCATAGTTATTGAAACTGAAGACAGAAGATCTGATGCATGAAGGAAAAATTATGCATGTTTATATTGTGTTGGTATCATTTGAATCTTTTGCATCCAGGCAGATTCTGGTAGAAAATGTGACTGTATTTTGGCATTCATGTTAAATGACTGTAATATGTGTTATGTGTGTGTGCAGTGTACAAATCCAAATACGCTCTATTTGGATTTGTACACTGTAGGGGGCGCCATTAGCCTTATTTTCAGCTAAATTATGGCGCACCTCTATAAAAAATGCACATCTGCTAAAAGCCTTGTGGGGAAAAAATAGTAATGAATTTTAACCTTTGATTTGTATCTAAATCTGATTTAATGCAAAAGACTAAACCTAACATTAATTTCTAGCCCGCAGAAATTAGCTACTACTGGGAAACATGCATATCTATTAATTAACATGTAATAATTATGTGCACCACCCCCAACACTTTCCCACAAGTAGTCGACTCTATCAGTTTGTACGGTTTTTACAAAATTGTGAATTTTGTAAATTCCTGAAGATGCCTTTCGAATATCGATTTACTCACGCCGCCTACTGACGTAAATTATTGACAATACACACTTTAGAAACTAATTTTAATAGGCTAATAGAAGTTGTAACAGTCGTGAATTTTTAATGGAATGTAATCATATACTCCTATCTGATGTGAAAGTACTCTGACTGGACGAACCGGTAAAGGAATCTGAACGAATCTTTTGGTGCACGAATTCAAAAGATTCGAATCGGCGGGATGAATCAATATCCCCACCCTGTTCATGCAGCAGCCGATTCGGTACCAAATAAGGACATGAGCTCGAGCGCTTGAAGTGACGTCAGTGAGATGGATGGTGGAATAAGTTGTCTTTCGCTCAGAGGCGAGAGCAAATGTACAGGGGATACACACAGAGTCTGCTAGAAATTGAGCATTAACGGTAGCGTAGAGACCGTAATCTCGTTACATAACCCATCACTGAGCGTTCGTCCGTTCATTCGTAAATCCATTTACCCTTCAGGTCGGAAACACTTGTGGCGTTCGGCAGAGCCAGGGAACTCAGAAACATTTCTTTTTTCTCAACATGAGGATAACTACATACATTTTAGTGAGCCACTAGAATAAAATAATCTTCCTTATATGTTTCTGTCCTTGCATCTATGTCCAGCAGTGTGGTGTGATGACGACCCGCTGACGCGGTATCACCACAACGCCAAGAGAAAGAGAGAGAGAAAGAGAGGAATCAAGGCGACAGAGCACAAGACTCCCCTTATTTGGTTTTCAAAGCCGAAGCCGAAGAGTATTTCCAAAGATATCGAAGCGCCTCTGCAGACATGGAGGCGGCGAGTTTGGCACACGGGGTCGCGAGCCCGTTAAGCCCGCGCGAGGGCATGATCAAGAACGTGAGCCTGGAGTCGCTCCAGCTGTGCGAGAGAGACGGTAAGAAACCGCTGCAAACACACACGGAGTGACTGTAAACTTGACAGGTTTATCCACGCCTGTTCTCAAACCTTTTTAAAGGACCGTGTGTATTTGGAAATGTATTGAGCGCTTAAAGACTGTGGTAAAACAGGATTATTCATTGCAGCAGAAAGAAAATCGCCTGTCACATTCATTAAAGCGGAATATGAGACATGGCAGGCTGCCTTTGTGTGTGCTGGCTGTGGTATCTGATAGTAAAATCTCCGCTGTCTGTGCGAGGCTTTCGTTTCAGCACCATGGCCACTACCCTTTTTGCAGTCAGCTACCTTTCCTCTTGCAGTTTCGTTTAACTGCCATGGGTTCAGTCAAGCTAAAACCAACTGGGATTGTAAACCAGCATAGAAAATAATATAAATATCAAAATAAAATAGTCACAATAATTTCAAGTGCCCTAAAGCATGCTGATGTGGCAGGGGGTGAGCTGCTGTTCATTTGTACATTTTATATACATGTATTAAACAAAATGTGTAAACAAATATAAATAAGTGTAAACTATGTGAATAACTCATAATGTAAATATAATATAGCACTCATATTATGCAATGTTATATTTCATGTTATGTTTTATATAAATATATATCAACAATATACTGTTGAAATGTATCAACATATTTAAGTATATATTTGCTACATTTGATACACACAAATTACTTGATGTTGTATTTTGCTTTACTATATGTTGTATATTGGATCGTACAATATAACTCACAATATACAAGGAGTGTCAGACATTTTTAACAGCTTCATGTTCATGGCAGAAGGTGAAGTCAGGTGCTTGCACACACACACACACACACACTGAGCAGGACACACATTGGGAGGAACCTGCTGTGGGTTTTAAAGGTGTACTGGCATGATATAGAGATTATTTGAAGATAAAGTGTTTAGCTTTCACCTGTTTCCATCTCATTTTTTTGAGTGGGGTTGCAGAGTCACCTTTGTCTTTTTAATGAGCCTTACGACCATTAGTGTTTCAATAGTGAGTGTATGTTTGAAAATGTCTAAATGTGTCACCCTCTTCAATAATGACTGAGGCAACAAACTGCATATACACAATTTGGCAGCATTCCTCTAAGGCTAGCACAATGACTCACCAGGTTTTTGAGAGGGAGGCAGGGTTTTTTTTAGCTTCCGTACGTGAATATATTTGAATCAGCATTAATTAGCCTGAATAGATTGCTGTGCTGGCAGCACAGTGCCTCTTATCTCTTTGAGTTACCACATTTACACATCAGCGCTCGTTTCATTTTGTTTAATTGCAGCAAACTGAAGGAGTGCATAATGCACTGTTTTTGAGGTACTAATTGAACTCTCTAATTAGTTTGCATGAGTGTGCTTCTCAGACACGAAGGAAAACATTTAAACATGGACCAGACTTCTCCTCCGTTCCCCTGTCCTAACCAGACACAGCTTTCAATTAAACTGCGTTTAGGTGATGATTGAAACTGCTAGCATTGGCTAATGCTAACACATCAGCTGAGTGCTGGTGTAAATATCTAAATCAGATTAGCTAGAAACCTGAATCTGTTCCATGCAGGACTTTGTGCAACCTTGGGAATTCCCGGCTGCAGCCTGTAACACCTGAACAAATATATTTATAGAAATGTTGCACAAATGCCTGGTTAAAATGCTGGACTGAGCCTTTCTAGTAAGGACCTGGATTTGTAATAAAGCGGTTGTAGATTTGATCCCAGTAAGAGGCAACCAGTGAACTGTAAACTTTCTTTGCCCTGGAGCAAGGGATTCGAGTATACTATGATGTATGTGATGAGTGAAATGTAATAGAATTAACTAACATTAGACCCTCTGAACAATTCACAACTGTTTAAAAAGAAAGGAACCATCACGTCCCCAGCTAAGGAAAGACACTTGTTTGTGATTGATACTGAATTACAGACAGCGCATGCTTAATTAATAGGTAAACTGCTTGTAAAATCATCCCTAATTAAATTCAAATAACTTATTCTGGATGATTAAGTGCTGTAGTGATCTTGCGTTGCTTGAGGCTCAACTTAAGTTAGTTTTCCCTCCTCTAGAGAAACTGTTGGCTCATAAACTTGAAAACAGCAGCCTGCTGTACCATTTTATTATGTGCACAGCACTCGTTGTGAGCTCTGCAGCTCATCTCGGCAAAACATAATTGCAAAGTAAATGTGTTGTCTTTATTGCAGGCGGAGAACCAGATCATGCTCAGAGCACATTTTCCCCACACACATTTGGAGCTCAGATGCAAAGAGAATTATGTAGAAATATAATTTGATTGTTTTTACTCTTTTTAGGTAAGTAACATTGCATACAGACTAGCAGGCTTTTGTGGTCATTTTTTTAAAAATGGTTTACTTTTAGATTAACATTAATATCCTTTCAGGTAAAAAGTAGAGCTATTTAGTGTAGAAAGATTATAATACTCAATAACCAAGCTTGTTCGTGTTAGTTAGGCAGATTCTGTCCCTCTTGCAGCAGTGATCATAAAAACTAGAAAGCCCAGCGTATAAAATAAGTCAGAAAAAAAAAAAAATATTTAAAACCAAACTGAAATCTTCACTTCTATTGATTATTAATAATAAGATAAATAAAAAGAAAGACATTGTTACTGTCAAGAGTTATCAATGCTCAATATATAGATATATGCATATTTTTTTAATGAATGTTCTTGCTTCCATAAGTTTTTACATATATAATGTTTTACACTATAAATGACACCGTAATTTTTAATGAAGTATACAGAGGACTGAAATGTTAATTTACTGCCATACACAGCTTGTTCTGTATAATATGCAATTCTCTGTGCATTTTTGTGAGCTCTTTAAACAAACTCTAAGCCCTGCTAAACTAGCATTCGGCCACAATTTAGAGACATTTGTGGATTGAACCTGCAATCTCGCTCTGTTGGAACTCATATAGGAGAAAGGCATTGTTTCCATGCACAGGGACCAGTGCTATTTGGTAGTCACATGCTGCAGTGCTGTTTGCCCAAATAAAGACCTCGCTGTAGTTTTGGATTTGTGAGTGTGTGGTTTTTCTTTGATTTGACTTGCAGTCTCTAGAGACTCTGTACAGTCTGGACATTTCGGTTTGTTCTGTGTTATGTAATACTGCAGATTTGTGGGAAAGCTGCTCACACAAGCTGCCCCCCTGATGGATATTCTTGGTTGTTTAGGTGTTTGTGAGGAGATGTTTAGAATAGAGTTTGGTGATAGATTTATTTGAAATGTTTCTGTAGGTTCTTCTGTGTGTGTGTGTGTGTGTGCGTGCGTGGCTTTAAATAGACTGTGGTCTCGTTCATTATTAGAGTCTATATAGAACCAGACGCTCTAGCCTTTTCTTTCCTCGTCTCTTAGTCTCCCATGAATCAGCAGGTAGTTCACTGTCTGTGCTCTCCTACATGTTTTGAGTCTCACATACCCTTCATTTCAAATCTTCGTGGTTGGTCCAGTATTTGTCTTAAGCCTGCATTTATTTGATTAAATGTTTCTCAAACTTTTCAACACTATCAATAAAAGGTTTTTATCTGTCAGCTTTTCTGAGAAAAAAATGATCTGTTTGAATTATATGTAACAGCTAGAGACATCCAGCTGCTCTGACGTTTGTTGATCTTAAAACTTAAGTGCTGATCATTGTGCGTGTAAAGCTTCTGCCCATCTTCCACTTTAAATTATGCTACATTGATTAATGGCCTTGATTTGTTTCCATGGAAACTGCCGTCTTTGTTAAAGCATGTCGGAAGACCTGTGGGTGTGTTTTTTGAAGCTGGCACTTTTGTAGAGAGATGCGTAGTGTTGGTTTAATATTTGTTTTAGGCACAAATAAAGTAATCTCATTTATACTTGCTTTATGATTTTTTCAAGAACCTTTGACCAAAGCTTGTAAATGATTACATCAACATTTGCTGGAAGTACAATTGTTTATGTATGTTAAACGAATGCAGCATAAAAGCAGTTTCTTAAAGCATGAAGGAAAGCAGATTCTCTAGTGAGAATATGTCAGAAAAAAGCAGAAGTTGGTAAGCAGACATCTGTTGTTTGTGTAAAAGAGGCTGTTGGCAGAGGCGGGGTTCGGGGGGCTTCTGCCAGTGCCAGTGTTGTGGGAGGGCTAGTGTAGTACAGGAGCACTTCTATAACTACTATTTTTCAATTTGCTGTTTTGTTTGTGCATTGTTTTTCTTGTGCATTCTCTTTCTTTTTATGGTTTTATATTATCTTTCAGAAATCATTTTATTATGCTGATATGATGCATTTTTTCTTATTATCAAAGTTTAAAACATTTGCTTATTAATTTAGGGTAATTGTAATACATATTATTAGAGGATCCTGTTATTAATAAATTAACAATTGAATCAACAGATTGTTTTGTGTGTGTAAAACAGTAAACAAAATTACTGTCATCTTTTAAATTAATTAATCGAGTCTAAACTTTTAAATGTTAGTATAACCTCTGTGTTAAGAAATTCATTTAGTGTTAATTATTTATATTCAGATATTTGTCCTCTAACATGGATATTTTGAGCAATTTCTTTCCCGAGGAACATGTCAGCAGTAGTAAAGAATTCTGTTTAGGAGAGAAAGGGCTCAGTGTTTAGTGAACAGTGAGCTGAGGGTGCTTATTGTACAGTAAAGCTTTATCATGACCCTATTCATCGTTTCAAGAGACGGTTCAATGTTCAATGTGTGTTTTGTGTGTGTGTGCGCCATTCAGCAATCCCACATTCCTGTTGTGCATTTCTGGACACTAAGATAACACAGTGCCCACACTGTAGCCAACAAATTACATTTTCTAACTCAGTGTGATGGTGTATGTGGGCGTAGCGGTGGATAAAAATAAAAATGTTATATTTCAAACAAAACAAAATTTTTTATACAATATGCTTTCTTTTTCTCTCAGGCAAGGCTGAGGATCCCGGAGTGGTAGGAATGGAGTTACCTGTTGCTCGCAACATTAGAATCAGTAACATCACCTGCGACTCCTTTAAGATCTGCTGGGATATGGACCCTCACACCACAGAGAAGATCACACATTACTTCATTGACCTTAATAAGAAGGAGAACAAGAACTCTAACAAATTCAAACACAAGGTACTGATTCACAACACAAATTAAATTAAGTATTGCATGGGGTTTCAAAGTTTGTGATAGTTTATAATAAAATAGGCCTATTTTTGGCTACTTAAGAGAGCGTTTTAAAGGTTCAGTTCAGTCCGAAATGAAAATCTGTCATTAATTACCCTCATGTCATTACAAACCAATAAAGCCCCGTTCACACTACACGCGACACGCAGAGACAAAGTGACGCAACCCCATTAATTTCAATGGAGAGCTGGCGATTTCCGGCGACGAGAGCGACAGCGGGTGTACGACTGGATGTGGGCGCGTTCAGCGACACGACAAAGTTCAGAATCTCTCAACTTTATGCAAATGAAGAGCGACTTTCGGGAGCGACTGCCAATAGGAAAGAAGACGCTCACGTGCTCATTCTTCTTTCAGCTCCAGCAGTGATGACGGCGTTTGCGTTTTTGCCATAGATAAACGCACGCAATGAAAAAAAGAACTCTCTATTTCTCATTTATTTTTGTTTGTATGTATGGACTCTATGTATATTTCAGAGAGCAGTCTGACACTCCATAGACAGCAACACAACTGAAATGATCCCAGATCCAGTAAATACATCGGTAAAACTTAATACTTAGTATACGTAGTTAATAGATCTGTAAAACAGTCCATGTGACATCAGTGGCTCAACTTCAGTTTTGCGACGCTATGATGAATACTTTTTTTGCACACAGAAAACAAAAGAAACAACCATTCTTCTGCCATTTTGGAGAGTATCACAACACAATGCATACGCACGCTTTAACATTTTTGACGTAATCAGCCTTTTTTACGTTCGGGGGTGGAAGCACATACATGAATGCAATCTGCGGTTGTTTACACCCTGGAGAAAGCATGTGTATGCATTGTGACACTAAAATGGACATCATTCAGGGGAGAAGAATGGTTGAGTATGGTCAAGTTATGTCACTGATGTCACATGGACTGTTTTACCGATGTATTTACTACGTTTCTGAACCTGGATCATTTCAGTTGTGTTTCTGTCTATGAAGGCTCAGATGGCATTGATTTTATCAAAAAAAATCTTAATTCATGTTCCAAAGATGAATGAAGGTCTTACAGTTTCGGAACAACCTGAGGGTGAGTAATTAATGATAGAATTTTCATTTTGGGGTGAACTGACCTTTTAACTAAAGTTCGTTCTGTTGTTAAGCTTAATTGATTAAGCTGATTTAACATCATTCATTAGTAAATTCATTCCTTGATGACTCTCTGTCTTTAGGATGTGCCTACGAAGCTTGTTGCTAAGGCAGTTCCGTTGCCCATGACAGTGCGAGGCCATTGGTTCCTTAGTCCACGGACAGAATACACAGTTGCTGTGCAAATAGCATCCAAACAGACGGATGGAGACTATGCTGTATCAGAATGGAGTGACATTGTTGAATTTTGTACAGCAGGTAAATCACCCAAACACACACACATACAGATAAAAAAGAACGTAAGATAAGACTGTACAGCACATTTGATACACAAAGGTAATTAAAAGGGCTTTATAATGATTATATAACAATTGCGAAAATTAGAAAAAAGGTGAGAAAAATAAAATAAAAAAATTACATAGGAATATACAAATGAATAAATACCAATGGGAGAGTAAAGACATGGATCTTTCAAATGTTGTGCTGCTAATCAGCTTTTTATGTGGTTAACAAGACTTTAGAAAATTGATCACAAATAAAAACACGTTCTTCAATTTTCTAGATTATTCCTCAGTGCATTTGACGCAGCTGTTGCAGAAGGCTGAAGTCATTGCTGGCAGGATGCTCAAGTTCTCCGTCTTTTACCGGAATCAGCATGAGGAATACTTCCAACACTGCAGGTGATTCAGTAAAACCTCAGTAAAATCAAAGAGGGAGGGAAAAGTTTAGGAAGATGGGAACAATCTACTGCTGGGATTCAGATGGGCATTAGAAAGGAAACAGCTCCCTCTTGTGGAATCATTTCCTCATTAATTAGCTTGTAATTAGCATATAAATATTTTATATTATATTAATGTAAAAAAAAATGGATTCAGTATGAAGTGGGGTGCTATTTTACTAATGCTGTTTTATGCATTTTGAGTTATTTACACTTTTAGAGTTGTAATCTCATGCTAAACATGGCCAAAGTTACAAAATGATTTGCAGAGATGGAGTTTCGGTGCCAAATGCACTCCTTCTGGGTTCGTACAAGTTTCTGATTGTTTTTTTTTCAATCATTGCCCTTAGTGACATGATGAAGAAACGTTTATCAGCAGAGATTCTTTAAATTGATCATTTACAGGTGACTGTAAAGACATTTATAATGTTACAAAAGATTTCTTTATCAAATAAATGCTTTTCTTTTTATTTATCCTGACGAAATGCATCACGATTGTAAAGATGTAAAAAAAATTAAAGCAGCAAAGTTATTTTTAATATTGATAGTAATAAAAAAAAAATCAAATTAAGCAAATCAATGAATTATATAAAAAACATTTTAAATTGTAGTAAAATTTCACAATAATAATGTTTTTCTGTATTTGTAAACAAATAAATGAGGAGAATAAGGAATTTTAGAAATGTCTTTTTTTCCCTCTCTCAGAGATGTTCTTGGTGGTCGAATGATGCCCTCGGTAAAGGACAACAGCGGTAGTCACGGTTCACCCCTCAGCGGGAAACTGGAAGGGATCTTCTTCAGCTGTAACACTGAGTTTAACACCGGACAGCCGCCCCAGGATTCTCCATACGGCCGCTTCCGCTTCCAGATACCCGCCGAGGTTCTGTTCACCCCTGATACGCGCGTCTACTTCGGGGACTTCTACTGCATGTACACTGCCTATCATTATGTTATCCTTGTCCTGGCTCCCCGGGGCTCGCACGGAGACCTTTACTGCAGAGATCGCCTTCCGGAGCTGGATGTGACGAACAACCGCTTTCTGACACGTGTCTGCGGGGAGGATGGGCAGGTGGTGTTTCAGCATGCACAGGATGTGATTCTGGAGCTGATTTATACTGAGCCGGTGCCGCTGGCACAGGGGACTGTGTCTCAGATCAGCGGCCACCAGTTGATGAGCTTGTCAACTGTGAATGCTAAGAAAGACCCCAGCTGCAAGACCTGCAACATCAGCGTTGGCCGCTAACTTGGGCAAACATTCACACACAGACCCAGTCGCGCGTATAACAAGAAGACTTCCTGAACAACCTTTGAATGCTACGTTACAAAACAAGATAAAGATGAACTCCAAGACAGATTGCCCCAGAATCCTTCAGATATGACCATGTGGCACTCAAACCCCATTTGGGGGCCTCACAGACCCCCAGCTAACGCTAGAAAATTATATCTTTGCTTAATGAACTGAGAAGTGCTTGAAAAAGAGGAACAGAAAAAATAGAAGAGAAAAAAAAAAAAAGATTCAAGGGAAAAAAGAAGATTTGAATTTAGAAAATTGAGAACAAAGAGTAAAGCTAAATTTCCAAAACCTTCAATCCCACTGTGAATTTGTCATGTGTTTTTGGTGCTTTTTTGGATCGATATTTAGACCCCAGTTATGTTTATGCCCAAAACATTTGTGACTTTTTTGACACACAAAGACAGGGATGTCTTGCTCAGTTTTTGCTGAGGTCATCAAACTGCTTGTGTCCCTCTTATGTTGGACTTGTGCTGCATGACGTCTGATCCTTTAAGCATCTACATTCCACCTCAGCCTTTAAACCTTCTATATGGGGATTTTCATGCCCACTGAGCCTCTATTCACCCCTGCCATTCACTTCTGAGGACATGTACTGCATGTATACTGCATATCACTACTCTCCAGATGGATGTGACAAAAACAAATGCTTTAAGAGTTTTATGCCAACTGATCCTTTAAGCACCTACATGCCACCTCAGCCTTTAAACCTTCTCCTTTATCCCCAGTCTTTTCATTTTCTACTCTGATCGCAGTTCTCCTTTAACCTTTCTTACTCATTAAACTTAACTTTGATGTTCTTGTTTCATTGTTCTTGGTTTGTTTTTAGATACTGTGTGATGCAGTATTGATGGTGTGTGATGATTCCTGATAGAACATCAAGCAGTAAGTAGAACCGATTTGTATAAAACATATCCTAAACATATCCTCTGCAGGACACAGCTATGTCCAGGTTCTTGAGGAGTTTGCACTGTTTCATCAGAGACCTGGTGATTTTGTTCTTGCACCCTCTGTCGGTGAAAAGGTTCAATTTCACAGATGCATGCCTAGAATTTTGTGCAGTACTGTATCTGAACTTGTTATTCAAAAATAGAAGCCAATCATAGCAGATATGGATGCACAATATTATTATTTTTTTTTATGTGAGAACTTTTAGCGGCCAGTATTCTAAAATCTGAAGTCAACATGTAGCTTTTGCTCAAAAAACAAAAACAAATTATTTTATTTTTTGTTTACTATAAAAAAAAATTACACACTGTATGTACTCACACTGTTCAAACATTTGGGGGCTGACCAATTCTTCATTTATTAGTTCGATAATATTGCAATATTGTAATACAATAATATTATGAAATATTATTACAATTTAAAATATATATATATTGTTTGGAATCTGAATATATTTTAAAATGTTATTTATTCCTCTGATAAAAAAGTAGAATTTTTACAATTTCTTTTCCAGTTTTTAGTGTCACATGATTGTTCAGAAATCATTCTTTATGCTGATTAGGTGCTCAAGAAGCATTTATTATTGTCAATGTTGAAAACTGTATTGGAAAAGGTGATGATTTTAGCATTTTCAGAATTATTTTCAGCATTTATTTGATATAGAAATCTATTTAAAATAATCCATTTCATGGTCATTTTAAAGTATTAATTTCTTTCATGAAATCCAACTAACCCAAACGTTTGAACAGTAGTGGGAAAAGAATAAAGCCCAGTCAGTGTGTTTTGTGTTTTCTGGGAGCTCTGATTATATATGAGTGTGTGTGTGATTGTGTTTCTCTGCATGTTTTGTCTGTGTAAGTGTGTGTAATGTTTAGATTCGAGTGTGTTAGCTGGAAATATGACTGTTTGGACTGATAAATCAGTTCAGAAATTGAAACTACTTTTCTTTCGCCAGAGGAAGTCTGTTGTATCTCTGCACTTCATTAGTGAAGAAGGGATAAAAAAAAAACTGTTATTGACTCTCTACACATTCATGACTTTTCTTGCCTTACTGTAATACTCTATAGAAAATGTTAGTTCAAACTTGCACTGGACAGTAACCCAAATCAAGTTTCACTGTGTGAATGTGCCTCTGACAGATATGTTCAGTAAATATTGTTTTTCTTGTTGCCATGTTTATGAATACCAAATGTGACTGTTCATTAAAGATCATTCAGAATGAGACTACTGTGTATGTTTAGTTGAACCAGTTTTAGGGAAGTATCTCAAAGAACATTTTTTTCAATGCACGTTCTTTTATGTTTTATAGGTTTCACGTATTTATAGATAGTTGTTTCGACTTCTATTCAACTCATCAATTAAAAGCATTTAAATAAAACATGTTTATGTTCTATTATTTTGGAATTGAAAAGGTTTCTGGTATGTTTCATTTTTGGGGGGGTTACCAAAAAGAGTAGAAGAGTGTGCTGAAGAGAGCCTGTGGTTCGGTTCACAATACATTATTCTTTATATATACAGTATTTAAATAATATATTGATTATTTATAAGAAAAAGCATTTTCTTTCTTTTTGAGGAGAAAAGAAGCTCCAATAAGTTACTTAACATCAAATAAAAAGAAAAAATGGAGTTTGGGATGTTGGTGGTTTTCATTAGCGACATAGGGCAACGTTACATTTATTATATATTTACTCATTTACTAAAGAAAAATTATACAGTGGCGACCAAAATGATTAGAACTAGTATTTTTACCAGCTAAAAATGGTTTTCAGTCAGTTATTCCTATCTTTTGCTGTAGTGTGTCAGTAGGAAATACTAGTGCTCCACACAGAGATCTGATCTGATCATTATCCAATCTGTCTGGAATGACATGAAGAAACAGAACAAACCGAGACAGACTCAATCCAGAAGAAATGGGGCAACGTCTCCAAGATGCTTCAAGAATCCTACCTGCAAAGTTACTTTGTTTTAGTTCTTTAGACCGGTCTCATGTCACAGTGAATGTGGACATTTTAAATTCATTTGCTGGTCGGTCTTGGTCTTGCCCTGCATTGGTCTTGTCTTGGTCTCAAACCCTTAAAGTCTTGTTCTCAACACACTCTGGTCTGGACTTGGTCTCGGTATAAGTGGCCTACACTAACATTTAGTTAAAATTAAGTTAAAGTTTAGTTGAAAAGTTGTTTCGAGCAGTTTAGCAAATACTGCGCTATCCCTTCACTGTGTCATGAAATTATCTTTTGGAATTTATACATAATTAGTTGCCTTCTCATCCTATCAGAACACATTTCCTGAGTTAATACAACATCCTGAGTCATCCTCTGCCCCGTGAGTTTCCAGTAAACGTGAGATTTTTCGTCAGATGGTGGGAGCTACACAGTGTATGTGAAGTAGGGACATGCGTCAGACATTAATGGCACACTGCTACAAAACAACTCATCCTAAGAAATCTGCAGCTGATTCTGCTACGGTCTTTGTGAAGGACCAGCAGGACCAGATCTTCACTGTGGGTGCTGTGCTCAAGAATAAAGCAGTATATTGATTGTCAGTAAATATGCCTTCCTTACTGTATCTCACCGAATAATGCATCTTTGTACTTCTTTTCAAACGAGTGAAGATGGTCACCAAAAAATGCAATCAATACTATATAATATTAAAATTAAAGTTACAAACAAACAAACAAACAAACAAGTAATTATAATCAATTTGACTTAAATTGCGGATGAATAAAAAAGATGTTTTTTTGCCCATAATTGTGTATATAATAGCCATCACCACAGAGAGTATTTAGGGTATATTCATTTAAATAAACAAATATAATAAACAGTGTAGAATTTAAACTATATTCTCTCTATCGCACACACTACTAAAAGATATAGATAAAAAACAAATTTTTGACAATTTTTATTTTAAGATAAAAGATGTATTTCACCATAATTTACAGAAAACGCAATGTATGTGTGCCATTTTTTGTCAAATGTGTGCCTTTTTTATAGGCGTATATACATTTTTAGTGAATGCTGCCCTCTACCGCTCACTTAAAGTTTCGCACGTTTCCTTCGTCACTAAAACAATTTTGGAAAAAAACTACACTTTTAGCTAAACTGTAAGGAAAGAGTGTCCAGATATACAGTAGACGTACGTTTAAAAGGCACGGTCTTGCATATAAGCTCTTCCAGTCTTCCTCCATCTGTGTCTTCACGACAAATATTTGACCTCTGTCTTGATTTCACACACTGACGCTGGTGGGAGGATTCAACACAAACTGGGGACTGCACGGGACTCTACAAGCGCACTTTACACCGCTCACACCCGGGACACTACTGCCTCTAACATGATTTTAGTTAAATTCGTGTGCGCCATCATAACCAGGTCGTTATTTATTCTGGTCTCTCTCATCGGCGTCTGGAGAGTGAAAACTGTGAAAAATGACAACATGTACTGGTTACTGACTGTCTTCTACTTTCCTCTGGTCGTGGAGATGATCATCACTTTAAAACGAAGAAAGGGGAAAGACTACAAATGGTGAGTGACACACTTTCCATTTCCATTTCAACAGATTAATAGGATTTTCAGTATTGACAGATTCACTGATCTTGCCAACTACTGTTGATAACTGTTGACTTTTCTTGGTCCAGATAGCATGTATTCAATATTTAGCTTAATGCCTGTGTTCATGTGACTTTTTATGACTTCTTTATTGGTAGCTTATTCTTAGGTTACATTTACATTTTTAATTACGTTTCCCTAAAAAGTTATCGCCATTCCTCCTTCCCTCCCCCTCACTAACATCCTGCTAGACCTATTGTTACTGCTGACACAGTAATACACAGGGTGTGTGTGAAGAGTGGTCTAGTATAATATGAGTGGTCTCCAGCAGTGACCCTAACGTTGGCCCTGAAACAAACATTAAAATAAATAAATAAAATAACATTCATGGTTTAGTTGTTCAGTGTCTTCTATAAAAGTGATTTAACTATATTTGGTCCTCTTTTAGGTTTTCTCCAGCCATCCTCTTCTTTCTCATCAGCATTATTCCATCAATTTGGCTTCTAGAGTTAAATCATCAGGAGAACAAAGCCAGTGATCCTCAGGTAGTGGTCTATATTCATTTTCAATTCCAGTATGACCTTGCACTTTCTGTGAAAAAATATGTTTATTTGTTTTTCTTTCTGCAGAAATATAGCAGAAAAGTTCACTATAGATGCCTTTCTATTTGTAAAAAAAAACACACAACAAACAAACAAAATTTAGCTTTGCTATACACTTCAGTATTTAAATATAAAAGAGCATTATGTTTAACTGTAATAATATATTATATATATA
>JAUMHP010000072.1:7014925-7025296 GCA_032361065.1 Enteromius trimaculatus | reverse complement strand
TACAAAAAAGATATATATATATATATATTTTTTTTTTTTTTCAAATGAAGACTGTTATGCTCACCAAGGCTGCGTCTATTAATCAAAGAAAAAAAAGAATAAAGCCTTTATTCTAATATGCTATTTTTTTTCTGCTCAAGAAAAATGTATTATATCTATCACATTAAAACAGTTGTATTACTTGTGATAGTGCAGCTCCATAGAACCTTACACACAAGGTTTCTTTACAGTGAAGAAGGTTTTTTTTTTTATTGTTTACTGAAGGCTTCTTTGGGGAACCAAAAAATAGTTTATCTATGGCATCACTGCAAAACCCTACTTTTTAAACATTATTTTTAAGAGTGCACAAAATATGTAGTAACATTTTTGTAACACTTTAATTTGATGTATTCTTGTTAAATAAAAGCAATCATTTCTTCCTCTTAAAAAATTTACTGCCATCGAAATTCTGTGTAAATACACAGTTTATTGCCACTATAATGAAACTTCTATGCAGTGTAAATTATTCCATAATATAACCATAATGAGTCTGACTCATAGTGCCATGAGAGGGTGCTGAGAAAGGGTCAAGACTCCCCTTCACTGTTGATCAAGAGGATCATTCCAGATCATGAGGCAGAGAAATAAATCTGTAGACTGAGAAACTCTGAACATTTAGATGTAGTCTAGTGTTCTGAAGAGTTGAAGTGTGCAGTTGTCAAGCACTATTATAGACTGTGGTTTTTTGTGTTGTGCATGGCTAAATGCAGCTAAGCCGATTTATATCTCATGTTTTGCTTTGACCTCCATTGTTCGAGACAGGGCAGAGACTCACTCTGTCCTAATTTGCCATGGCGCCAATTAATTTTATTTCTGTTTGAGCAAGATAATGTCACAATGTTCATTTTAAATAAAGTTATTTCCAACTGTAATCAAATGTAAAGGGACCTTTTCAGGGCGATGAGCTTTTTATGGCTTTGTACAATTGAATATGTTAGAAAATGCAATTACAGTATCTGAAGTCAAATTCAGTCCCCGTTTTGGATATATTAGTCATATCTGTACTGACTCTTAAGGCCAGTGAACAACAGAACAGAGTGTCACTTATTTCTCTGATTAGTCACGTTGTCACGGCAACTGTCGATTGGGATGCCCAGGTGGCCGCACTGAGTGGGCTGAAATTCATGAAGCATTTACATATTGCAAAGCTCCCTAACATTGGTATGAAAAGATGTGAACAGGATTAGAGCGTCTAAATGAAGGTTTTATTTAACAGAGCTCAGCCAACCACAGCACAAGCTATGTGAAAGCACACACTAAGTGCGCATAACTGGGTGGCTGTGTCAACACTTACAAATGACAGACAGGAGCGTAGTACTTTTTTAATCACCTCATGTTCATCCAGCTTGAGACTCTTTTGTGTGACTTTCACACGATGTGAACCACACGTATGGAAACGAGTATTGACACACTGTATCTATATTTACTTCCACTGACCTCTTACAACTTTTCCTTTCATTTGTTCTGTCCCTCTTTCTTTTTTTTTTTGTTTTGCATCACAGATGTTCATATTTGTTCCAACAGCACTGGGAATTTTCACTGTCAGTATCACTTTGCTTATTTGTGTATGAGTTATATAAACATTGTAGTAGTGTGTGACTTCAAAGTGAATCTCTCTGAATGACCTCGCTGTGCCAGTAGGTGGCGACATTTGACTGTCTTAGTGAATGAGTAATAAATTCATTCATTCAACTGAACTGATCAACAACACTAAAAGGTGTAGATGGAGTGTCAGAATGCTCTCAGATTCAATAAAAATATCTTAATTTATCTCAGTTTAACATGAGGGTGGGTGATTAATGAAATAATTTTCATGTTTGGGTGAATTATGTCTTTATGAGTTACTCAATTAATCATGCTAAGATCCTTTCAAAAAACATCTGATTCATTCAGGAGCAAAACAAGTATTGCTTTTTTGAGTGAGTCATTGAAACATCAGTCATTCATGTATTCATTCATAAACAAAAAGTGATTGTCTTTGTAATCGACTGATTGAATCATTTACCTAAATGAGTTATTGAATCATTTGCTCAACTGATTCATTCAGAAACGGATGCATTCAATAACAATACACTGCTGCTGCGCTTGGAGGAGAAGCAACAGTTTAACTGGTTTCATGATATTGTAAGTAGTATAAGTTCTTATTAACTTCTGTATTAACTATTAACTTGTGCAGTTGTATAAAATCTGCAGTGTGGCTGTTAAGGCCAAATTGCTGCTGTGATATTTCTTATTTTATTGTGTGTATTGTGAAATCAATATGCTATATCATTAATCACGGGAACCGTTTGTTGGATTGTCATCTGGCCAGTCTACAAAACTCCTGAATGTTAATACTGTAATGCACTGGCAGAACGTCGCCAGACCACACGTTTCAACAAAAGAAAAAATCAACTCACGTGATCATTAATTATACATTGAAGCTGCTGTTTGGGAGCTACACCCTGTAATTTGTGGCAGGTTCATTCAAAACCGCAGAGACACCAGAATAACAAATGTTTAAGAATGCACACGGCAGTGTTGATTTTGCACGATCAGTGTTTATGACCTAAAACAAAATTACTGTCTAAACAAACCCTAATGATTTTTAGCCCTAAACCCCAGAACTTGAACTACACCTGACCCTTACAATGTCCCTAAAATCTGAAGTTTTTCACGTTCAGTTTCTCGTTGTCTGCTATGGTTTAGTTGGGATTGTAAAAACATACCGATATGATATTGTATTTTATCTTTGTTTATATTTCACAGTTACAATCCACAGATGGGATGTCTGGGTTTGAACTCCGTGAAACGGCTGGGAAGCGTGAACTGCAGATCAGTGCTTATACACTTGTGTCGACACGGAATGAAAGTCTCTGAGGCCGTTTCAAGCTCCTCTACCAGCTCGTCACACTGTAGGACAGGTCAGTCTGAAAGAACGCATATTATTTATTGTGCTAACCACCAGAGGGCAGAGCAAAGAGGCACCAAATTTGTGGGCGCTGAATTTGTGTGTGTGCGCCTGAGAGCAGAATCGATCACAGCCGACTAGAGGTAGTCCCTCACGTCCCAGCAATAAGCTGTGTACATCACACACACAGATACAAAGACAGGCAGACACACACATACACACATTATGAATTATTCATGAGAGAGGCGTAAGTCAGTCACAGTGACACACAAAAATCACTGACTAACGCTCAGCGTCTTACAGAAAGACTTGTTTTACTTGGATGGGGGTGATCATTGATGTGTGTGTGAAACTGTGGGTGGAGCGTCTGTGTGTGTGAGTGTGTGTTGTGTCAGTGATGTACTGTATAGTGCTAGAAGCTTTTGCTTGGCCAAGCCCAGCAGTCTGTGACCAGATTACTGTCTCTCTCCTCATCCCCCTCCATTCCTCCCTCTTTTTTTCACACTAGCTTACTCTCTTTTTCAATTTCCCTCCTCCCGCTCCCTCTCTTCTCTTTCTCTGTATTCATCACTCTGTGTTGATGATTCCGTTATCCAAATGCAGAGGAACGGAAAGAGAGCTGGCTGTAGGGCCGCCATGTCTATGCGCTTTCATATTGTGCGCTGAAGAGCTTTATATCACAAACCCCTTGAGAAAGACAGACGCCATCTGACGGCATTACATGTTTTTCAAACAAATAAAGCAGGGATGTAACCAAAATCCATCAAATATACAGATTTTTAGAGGGATAGTTCCTTTAATATTTATATTGAAAACTAATAGATGAAAATAGTTGGATATGTGTTGCCAATATAAATGTACATCTAACAGTGAAAGGAAAATAATGATATTCTGTTAAATAATAAAATTAAAATAGAAATATTTGAAAAGAGTTTTTAAGTGTTTGGCCACATTATACAATTTTTCATAAATTCAGCATTTTTTAACTGTATTTTAACATATGTTCATAAAATATATTAAAGGTAAAGCTGCCAAACGATTAAATCAGGATTAATTGCAACCAAAATATATATATTTTTTAACGTAATATATGTATGTGTACTGTGTATATTTATTGTGTTAATATATATATACGTACTATTTATATTTCAGAAATGTGTTTACATGTATTTACATTTATATACTTATATTCCTTTACTTTCTATCATGAATAAATATATTTCATATTTAAACAACATTTTTCTTAAATGTATACATGCATGTGTTTGTATTAACACAATATGCACACACATATATACCAGTGTTAACTAAATCTTTTATCCTGGATGCGATTTAATCACGATTAATCATTTGACAGCACTAAAAACCGGAATAATTATTTGACTTTATCTTGTTGACTTTTTTTACTCAGACTTTTTGAACGACAGCCTGTAGCTACAATAAAATAAAAAGATAATTCTATTAATAAATTAAAAGTAAAAAATAAAACAGTTTATGTTTCACTACACAAATGTGTCCAATATCTCTCTCTCTGTTCCCTGTCTCTCTCCCTGTTAGTAAGCTGATCTCTTGGCACCGTGCTGGAGGAGTCTTCCTTTTCTGGAAGGACCTGATGCATGCTGGTCGAGCCCTGCACATACACACACATTTACACACCCTCACACACACGTACACACACACAGCACAGAGGTGTCACATTTAATATTTCACTCTGTGCACACTTGCAAGCGCACACACATTCTCAGAGAGCATATGAGCAGAGTATTGGAAGCAATCTGAATATATCTCTGTGTGAGAATAAGAGTTTTTTTTGTCATTTTGCAGCTTTTGTTTCTTTCTTTCTTGTCATTTAATTGTTCCTCTACACCTCCTCGTTTTGTTTCACTCTTGTTTAATGTGTTTTCTACCCCCATTTCTCTCTCTCTTTCTCTCTCTCTCTATGAATATTGGGATCGTCTGTGTGGGTGTGCTTAACAGATC
The DNA here is from genome assembly GCA_032361065.1 of Enteromius trimaculatus. Classification (NCBI taxonomy): domain Eukaryota; kingdom Metazoa; phylum Chordata; class Actinopteri; order Cypriniformes; family Cyprinidae; genus Enteromius; species Enteromius trimaculatus. The sequence continues at coordinate 7,020,387 of JAUMHP010000072.1, read as the reverse complement.
AAAGCAGGTAGGCTATTCAACAGGATTACGCTCCTCTGCTTTTCTCCTTTCTCTGTTCTAAACTAATCTGTCCATCAACATCTCGTTTCTCTATCCCTGTCTCTCTGTGTCCCCTCCTTCTCTCTCTCTTTCTCTCTCTCTTTCTCTCTCTCTCTCTCTCTCTCTCGCTCCACTATCTCTCCACACCCTTTCTGGGGAACACCAGACAGAAGAAGGTGAGTCTTCTGGAACACAGAGGGAGAGAGTTCACACGAGAGCGTGTGCGCGTCTCCCAGCATCTCTCCCATCAACAAACACCATCAGCGGAGCTTTAATGGACTTCTCTGCCTGGTCCACGTTGATCCGAGTGGATGTTGGAATAAGGAGGATCGCTCAGGGAGTCTGATTGGGGCAGCTTTCCCAAAATGAGTGAAGAAGCCAAAGAAAAAAGTAGCTCCAAACCAGCGCACCGTAAAAAGAAAGGCAAGAAGGTAAGGTAGAATTGCAATATGTTGTGTTATTGTGGTTTTGGCTGTTGTTTGCTCAAGGGCTCGTGATGGATTGATGAAGATGCTTTAATCCCACTGAGGGCTGGAAAAGCTAATAAGGAAGGTGTATATGAGGCTTTTGATGGGAAATTATAGGTTTTTGATTTTTGGTATTGATTGGTTTTGGATTTTCTTTTACTGAATATATTTTTTTATTGCTAGCCCAATACACTGACGCTGATGTCATTTGTGTTGACTGTCAATCATAGCATAAATCTAATTAAACATATTTTTCTACACATTCATTATTTTGCATTGTAATACCAAAACAGATTTTTTTTGTCTGCATGTTTAACTTTGAGGCATTTTTTGCTAGCTGATTTCTTGGTATGTGAGAAGATGGTTGTTAGTGGGTGTGGTTTAGGTCAATAGGTCGATGAGCCTTTTCTGACAGTTAAACAATTTGAACCAATTTTTTTGGATTCATTTTAAATGACTTTTTGGAGGCTTGTGTGTGAGTGCGCTGATAAGAGGACGTGCAAACGGTCATGCATTCATGACAGCATGTCCATCTCATGAAGCTGTGTATGTGCTGAGCTGGATGCCATGTGTTTGTTTATATGTGATGTTATCAGACATTTAAAGCAATTCTGTTGTGTGCGTGTCCTCTTCTCAGAAGCGCATGTTGCGGAAGCACAAGTTTGTGCGTGCTTGTTTGCGCATTTGTGCTGTTGTGTTTCTGAATTTGCATGTTGTGGAATGCTGAGTGATTGACAGGTCCTGTCATGCAGTTATTTGGGAATTTGCGGAAAAACAAAAAGATCTCTTTTTGCAGAAGTGATCTATGTCACATACATAAACAATGTAATGTAACAAACATTTTAATCTTATATACAGATCCGATTTTCAGCAGTGTCTGACTGTTAATATAAAATGTGTTTGAGGTCTGATGTCTGACACAAATACTTCAAAGCAATTGCCCTTTTTTGACTGAGGCTGATGGTATGTATCTTTTAGCCCTCGAGGGACAAACTATCCCCTCCAACACACACCTAAACAATTAAAGGATTTTCACCTATTGCAGTGGCCCCTCCATTTTTGGCTGTGCTTCTCTCTCTTTCTGTGTGCGTGTGTGTATGTTGTGTGTACTTATTCTTTATGAGTCATGCCATGTGGTATGTGGAGATTCTTCTGTTGAACTAACATTCATATCTTTTAAAAAAAAAAAAGAGCAGCTGAAACATATAAACACATAGTAATGTTCTTGGTACACAAACAAATGTTGAACGAAATGCAGTCTTTGTAATTACAATTTAGTTTGGGCCAAGACCAAAATGTAAATACCACACTGCAAAAATATTTAGATAGTCAATGTTTTTGTCTTCTTTCCAATTTCGGATATTAAAGAGATTAACAGTTATCTTGAATGCATTTGTGTTATTTGAATGTAATGAGTTAAATTAAATGTTATTTATTTGAGATTTTATTTAATAATTTTTACATTCCTGATCATAGATTTTTACGAACAACAAAACGATTTTTTTGTAGTGTTGTATGGGTTCCAAAGATATTTCATTACCCCTCAGGCAGGCATCGTTTACCTCAGCCATTAGTAAAAGGTTTTGGCAGGGAAGGCATTTTGTCAGCATTTTAATGGTTTGCGCCTGTGCGTGCATGTGTCTTGGCCTGCTTTGTTACTACACTGTGAGATAACCATGTGTTAATGATTGTAGTCATGGAAACAAGAGAAAGAAAGAGAGATTTAGACAAGACAGACCGACACAAAGAAGTACAAAAGCTGTCATCAGAACCGTTTCTTTAAATAACATACACTGACGTCATATGAAACATTTTCAATTTGAAAATTCGAGATTGATCTCTGATAATTTTTTTTCTTCACTGGCCCAATCAACAGACAGTAGCACACGTGTGATAGCTCTCATGTCACTTGTCGCTATGGTGTTATCTAGGATCACATTGAAGAGAGTGAGAGAGATGTTGTTTGCTGTCAAATCAAAACAAACCTCATATACTTGAAATCGTTTAAAAAAAAAAAAAAATTTCCTCTCCTCCGTTTGTGTGATTTCACTATTTCATACTTCTACGTTCTACTAATTTACTTTACGGATGGTTCCTGAGTCCCTCATTTGCTCTGACTCCATCTCTTTTGGTCACACACAACAGAACTTTTCTCACATGCTGTGTTTTAGTGAATGTGTGCTTTGACATTTGTGTGGCCATAGATGTGAGTGTGTGTGTGTGTTTGATGCTGGCATGCGGTGTGGTGCTCTATTATAGCCCCTCTGCCACCATCATGTCCTTCTGGCTGACACACACAGACACACACTTACAGCACTCATGAGCATCACAGCAGAAAATATCAGCAAGTAAGAGAGATCTGTTCATTTCGTCCAGAGAGATCAGACCTGCCAGTGGAGGGAAAGAAAGTTTATTTGAAATGTGGAAGGAAGAACTGAAGAAAGGATGAAATTCCTTCCTATTCTGGAAGAAATGGGAAGAGGAAGGAAAGAGGGAAGGGAGGAATCCATTCAGGGAGGAAGAAAAGATAAAAGAGTTTTGGTATGCTGGAAGCAATAAAAGAGAAATGGTATGGAAGATTGGAAAGAAAAAATAAAGGATTGTTGGTATGCTGGGTAAAAGAAAGTAAATGCAAGAAGAAAAGAAAGATTAGATATTGGATAGAAAGAAAAGAAAACATTCAAGAAGAATAGAAGGACAGAAGATAAGATTGATGTTATGAAAGGAAGGAAGAAAAAAAAGAAAGATTGTTGTTATACTGGAAAGAAGTAGGGAAGGATTGTTGGTTTGCTGAAATGAGGAGAGAAGAGAAAGCTGGTATTGGAAGGGAGGATGGAAGGAAGGAAAAACACTAGAAAAGGAAAGTAAGAAAGATTGTTAGTATGGAAAGGAGAAACAGGAAAAATACTGTTGGTATGCTGAAAGAAAGGAAAGGGAAGAGGAAAAGAGATGCAAGAAGGAACGAAGGAAGATAGAAAGATGGCGTATGTACTGGAAGGAAGAAGAAAGAAATTCTAGATGGAAGGAAAATAAAGAAGGAAAGATGAGCATGTGTGAGAGCAGAATGAGAGAGAAATAACAAGCAGAGGTTTTTTTTTTGAAAGAGCGGGATCAAGAGAACAAGCTGCTTTCCTTTTGAGGAAGGTAGAGAGAACCCAAAAGATCTCGACTTACAGTGCTGACAGAAGGCATGGGAACATAAATGTGTGAGAGCAGGAGATGATGTAAACAGAATGAGCGAGGGAGGGTTAGTCTAAATGGAGAGACAGTGTATTTAAAAGGGCTGAGGGCACTAAATCATAACACAGCTAGAGAAACCGTTGCCATGGAGCTTTTGGCAGAGGGGCAATCCATCAGTCTGCTCAACTACACATGCGCAGACACATATGTTCACATGTAAACATGAACATGTAGAATTGTGCACACAGAAATATTTGTTAGTGCTTCCTAACAAAACAGAACTGGGAAAACCAAACATATTCATTAACAAAAAATATTTCCCTTAAACCTAAAATCATTAAGTTGTTCCATTGCCTCTCTTTAAATATTTTCATAAAATGTCAATATTATGCTAGATATAATAGGCATAGGTAATATTCAGGATTTTCCCTTTATGGTTCTTAAAGGGATAGTCCACAGAAATGATTTGCTTATCCTCATGTTGATCCAAACAAGTATGATCTCCTGTGGAAAAACACTGACCCCATTGACTTTTAGTATTTGGATAAAAAACAGTTCAACATGGAGGTAAATAAATGATGAAGAATATTTAGAAAACTGTCCCCTTAAGCTTCTAAATGCTGTCATATTTTAAGATTTCCAATAAAATAATTCATATTGAAAGTTAAAGGTATCAACAATGCATTTCTTAAAGTGTGCTGGTGTTCCTGGCCAGGCTGGCAAAAGGAAAGTGTGACACTAGATACTAGAGCAAAACTTTCATTCGCTCTCTCTGTAATCGTAATCCCACTTCTGAGCAAACAGACAGATTATCCCAACCTATCCGCTGTCTGCAGGAGAATCCGACACACAGCCGGTTCCAAACGCCAGTCTGGGGAAATATTTAGCACGAGGAAGGGCACCCCGAGACAGATCGGAGAGGAGTGAAACTGTACACCTGTCAGGGAGAGAGACAGAAGGAGAGCAAACCCCATACTGACTAGAACAGCATATGCAAGACAGGTCTTACACTAGAGGGGTAATGTATCTTCAGGCTTTCAGGATACATTTTGACCTGGCAGCAATTAATATTATTCACCACGACTGATTCGCAAATCCATATGCATAACCTTTGTTATAAGTCCTGTGTTGTTATAAACGTTTACGGATTGATTGACAGTAGATGTAGATGTTGTAGATTGTAGTACTGATGTGTGAGTATGCGTGCAAGTGTTAATCCATGTGTTATGTGAGTGTGTGTGTAAGTAACTGATCAGGAAAGAATCCGCAGCATTAGTGAGCTGTAACAGTCTAAAGTGCTGATGAGGCAGTCTGGGTACTAGTGTTGCTGGCCGTTTGGCTCTGTAGCTATGAAGCTCTTCGACCCATATCACACATTCTGGACCTCTGATCCTCCGATTGCACTTTCTGCCCCCTTCTCTTCTGAGAACATGTTTAAATACATGTTTTAATATCTTTCCTATGACTCTAGACTCAATATTGGGATGAGCACATGTGTGTGTCATTTCTCTCTCTCTCTATATTAACTAAAATTAAAAAAAATAAAAATGATAATGATAGTAACAATGCATACAATAAGCAAATATATGTATTCAGGGACTACAGTGCCAAAATGCCTTTTTTTGTGACATATATTAGTGATGTCAATGATTAATCGCAATTGATCGCATCCAAAATACGCTTTTGTTTAAATAATGTATGTGTACACTGTGATTATTAATAATATATAAATACAAACACATGCATTTATATTTAAGAAAAACATGTTTATATATA
>JAUMHP010000072.1:6988408-7007990 GCA_032361065.1 Enteromius trimaculatus | reverse complement strand
CTAGGGTCTAGTTGTGGTTTCTTAATAAGAGGCTTAATAACAGCCAGCTTGAATGGTTTAGGGACGTGGCCTAAAGATAACGATGAGTTGATAATATTGAGAAGCGGTTCTTCTGCCACAAGTTGGATCTTGGTATATACATTAGGTTAACAAAGTATATTTAAAACCAATTTATTTCAATTTTAAGGATTAAAAAACATTTAATTTGCATATTACTTTTGCAATGATTTTTGTGCACTTTTCACTTTTTAAAAACAATGAATATAAATTATAAGAATTTTGTTAATGAAAGACATTTGTGCACATGAAACAAACAGCTTAAGCTTTCGTTTTAGATCCAACTTGTGGCTTGCCACAGGAAGGAGGACTAACTGGTTTTTGCACATTTGTAATCCATCCTTCCAGATTATATATATGTGTGACGTTTTGAATTCAGAAAATCGCCTGTAAACATTAACTGCCTGCAGTGTATCATTGTCACATAGTCGTCTTTGAAGTGGTGAAGGTGATTGACAGTGCTGTGCTGTGTGTGTGTAACGTAATACTGGTTCAGTCCCCAAATGACATATAGAGCATAAATAACAAGTGACCTTACTCAAAACCTACTGAACATACACATACGCATGCATACATATGCATACAAAAAACTGGAGCGGAGGTCATATGTCAGACTACTCTTAAAGTTTTTGAAGTTTGTTTATAAAGCTTAGTCTGTGTAATAGCACCCGTGTAAGTGTGTGGATCAAGGCTGTGAAATTGACAGCTTAGAGAAACTCCTGTGCCAGCACAAGCAAGCAGATGGTATACAGACCCACTGATGGGCACACGCATATGGTCACACACAAAGATATGTCACATGCACACACACACACACACACACACAAACTGCAGAACTGCATTCACAAATTCATTCTTATATTTACTATATACAGCATATATTTAGATTCAACATACTAGGACTGGAGCTGGGTTGCATAACATTTTAATTGACATCAGCAACACAACTAAGTTCTGAATTTTATTTCATCCAAATTCCTTCAGGTTTTTGAATTTCCTCCCTTACTGGATCTTTCCACAGACACTAACCCTAAGTTCATCATTATTCACTGAAATAACCAGCTCCATGGAGCATAAAATCATCCCTTTTTCTTTTTGCTGTAACAACCTTTTCTCTTTTCACTTCTTGAGATTTTTTCAGTGGGATGGTCGGGGTGGAAAATTGAATCACAATCACTTTTACTTGGCCAGCTGAGGTTGTATGTACTGAAGTAACTGGTTAACAAAATTAGGAATAAATATGCTAATCATTTTAATCTGTTATTTGTCTATCATTTTGTCATCCTCATTTATATGAAAATGTTTTAGATAGTTTGGTAGGACCCTTGAGTTTTGCTTAGCAAGGATGCCTTTCTTTTATACTTTCTATTCATCAAATAATCCTGTAAAAATTATATCATATATTTATTTATTTATTTATTAGTTTATTTAACAGGGACAAAGCAGCGTAACATTGCTTTTTTAACATATATATTATTATTTTTTTCTCAGCAAGGCTCCATTTATCAGGCATCTGACTTATTTTCAGAAATAAGTAGTATTATGAAATATTATTACAACTTCAAATAAGTTTTTTTTTTTTTTATTATCACCAATCATTTACAAAACAGAATAACAGAAAAACAGTCTATATCACATATCAGTTCGACTACATATATATATATATATATATGCGTAATAATACAAAACCAAACGAAATAAAATAGAGCAAACAGCTGAGACTGTGTAGAACCATCAGTGCTCACATACCTGCATTTGTTTAACCCTCTTTTTCAGTTTTGTTTGAAAAATGTTCAACTCTATTTGCAGGTTCAATTCAGCTGGCAGGCTTTTCCATAGCAGCGTACCTTGAACTGAAAATGTGGATTGTGCAAATTTAATTAGTATACATCATGGATCATGGATTTCAAAAATAAATTAAGCAGCACACCTCTTTTCAACCGATATGATTAGAAGAAATGTTTCTTGAGAACCAAATCCAAATCCACATCCACATATAAGAATTATTACTGAAGCATCATGCGACACTTAGGACTGGAGTAATGGTGGTGAACCTTTTGAATAGTTATTAAATAGAGAGCAGTTATATGTAATTTACAATATTACTGTTGTGAAAATAAGAGATTTACTTAAAAACAATACGAAAAAAAACAAAAAAACAATTTAAACCCCAAACTTTTGAATGGTAGTGTAAATATGGTTTACAGTGTTTACATAGACTGTCCTGTCTCTTTCAAAAAAAGCCCCTTTAGCACACAAGTGTTTTGATTTACAGCTGTGACACTGAAAGCCAGCCATTTGCAAGAAGTACAGGGTCCACTTTGCGATCGATCTGTTCCTCTTATGTTGCATAAGTGTTTTTCAGATTTTTCAGATTTATTTATACAGCTAACTTGAGCTAAAAGATGGATGCCATGGGCATGGTGACATTTATACAAGAGCTTATGGATTTAACTCGGCCCGCTGCATCTTTATTGTTTTCACTTACAGATGTCTCCATATATGGCAAGAAGTCTCTAACTGTCTTTTATGGAGTCACATATAAATTTGAGGATTTTAAGTTGTTAGGCCGTGAAGGGTGCATTATGATCTAGCATGTAGCATCAGTGACATTTACCTTGTGTAACTCACTCTGTCCCCTTGTGGTGAAGTACGGTAATGCTTTCCACATGAGTGTGTGTGTGTGCGCGCAAGTAGGCTAACTAGGTTACCATTCAGAGACAGAGAGTTAATGTCACCTGTCATCTCTCCAGAGAGGAGAGGAATCAATAGAGTGTGACCTGGATTCATTTTAGAGAAAGAAACGTAAAGAGAAAGAGGGGGGGAATATAAGACATCTCACAGGAGACAGAGATTTAATCAATTTATGGATCTATATTTGAAGTGGCTGTCAAGTTCACATGACATTTTATCAAACCAAACATTATATAAAGTCAGGATTTCAACAGGGCTTCCCTGACTGTCCTGAAGAGTTTAGCTCCAACCCTAGTTAAGCACATATGAACCAGCTAATCATGGTCTTTGGGATTACTGAAACCTCAAGGCAGGTGTTTTGGAGCTGGTTGGAGCTACACCCTCCAGGAGTTTCCACTTAACAAAACAGTTGACCATTCACCTTTGGCTGACTGGGACCCTAAATATAAAAGCCTGTCATAGCAGGTTTTCAGATGATTGTGTGTGGGCTTTAGACAAATGTTGTGATTGGCTGGTGAGATTCAAATGCATGCACACTGATGTTACATTACATGCTGTGAGAGCATTAATTCTGTTTTATTTAATGATTTCATGCATTGAACATTACATATGGGTTCTATCATCTGTCTAAAAGCTGGACATCCTAAAGATGTGTTTAAATATGCATATTAAAGTTTTTTTCTTTAATAGAAGACCCAAAATTAAATTTTTAGAGTAATTTCAAATAGGCCTTTATTTTTTCTCTATTAATATTAAAAGAGGCTATTGTACATGTGAATAACAATGGTTTAAAAACACTTTTTTTATAAACCTTTTGTCATTTAGAGTATATTTATTTATATTTTTTTCTTCATTTGGAGGAAGTCTCTACTCTTTTTACTTTACTTCAGTTTCTCGTTCGAACCACTAGAGGGCAGAAGAGCATCACTAAGTACTAGGATCAGGAGCATATGTGACTATTGCAGGACACACAGCTGACTTGGATACATTTATGTGTTGTGCAGAATATAGGCAGTAGACGTATATGTTATTGATCCCAGTGTTTAGATCTCAACTTGAAGCTCATGATTATTTTTTTTTAAATTTTCCTTACACTGCTTCATTTTGTCCAATTGTGGATTGATGGCAGGACCACCACTGAAATTTACAGTAGCCAGGACAACATTTTATAGGAGCAAAATCTTTTCTCTGGGCCTAGTAAATGGGTAATACCGTAAAGGACACTCAAAAAAAAAAAAAAATTACAGTCATGTTCAAACGATAATAATTTTATTCATCAAGGATGCATTCCACTAACCAAAAATATATACATTAAAAAAATAAATTTTTGAGCTTTTTGGAGAATCCTGAAAAAATGCATCAAAGTTTCTATGAAAATATTAAGCAGCACAACTGAATTATCATATTGAAATGATTTCTGATTGATCATGTGACACTGAAAAGTGGAATAATGACTGCTGACAATTCATCTTTGTCATCATAGAAATAATTTACAATTTAAAATATATTCAAGTAAAAAAACACTACCTTTAAATTGTAATAATATATAATACTGCAGTTTTTCTATATATTTCTATTTGTATCTTTACGAAACATGAGTGACTTCTCTAAAAACATTAAAAAATCTTACTGATCCTAACAAAGCTGATAACCCTTCATTTCAAAACACAACATGCACAGGCACATTCCTCATCACAATAAGACAATGTTGTACTAAAGATGGCTTCATGGGAGTTTCATTACAGTATGTTTGCACTCTGATTAATCAGCACTTTGCCACATACATTGAAATTGATTTCAAATTGTTTTGTTTTTTTATTGTCTTGACAGCTGTTGTTTTTTCTGGTCTGATGGGTTCGGTGTGGTTATCTGATCTGACTGCTCTGCTGTTTTAACTATTATCTCTGGTTAGTTTGAATTGACTGCTGGACTGGTCACTGCTGGTGTAGATGGAGGGTGTGTGTTTGCGTGTGTGCATGAATGGACAGGTCACTGGGTTCAACAAATCAGCACAGATGCATCGTGGGTAATTCCCCAAGGTGTGCTGTGGTGGAAATGGTCTCTTTGGTGATACAGGGTGAGCTGGGAATGTGCTCGCTGTCCTGAGGGAGGAAAGAAACTGTGGCTACATGAACACAAGCTCTCCCCCAGTGTGCCAATGAATTATGAATCTGCTTTTCAGGAATCGCTTGGACTCTGATCTGCTGTGATCAGCTCTTACGGTCTAGTAGTGCTGGCATGTGTACAACCAATCATTTGGTAATTCTCATAGGTTTGATGAATGGTTGGGTGGGATTTTGAAGAATAACGGTAAAAAAGGTGGCTGGGTTTGTGTGGTTTTTATACAGTGTTCCCAGACAGATGTGTTTGGCTGTTTGCCCAGTCTGATGGGTAAATGGACCCTTTTGAGCTGCATTTGTGGCAGTAACAGTGGATCCAGAGCAAAGGCAACTGGGCCAGGCTTATAGTGAGCCAAAACAGACCACTCTCTCAGTCTAATCGGGACCTTAAGAAAATTTAGGGAAGTATTATAGACAAGAGTGCTTGCACACCAAGCTTTTTCATCTGATGCCTTTTCCTCAAAAATATACATCCAATGAAGTAATATTTTTCTAATAAATACCTCTTTCAATGAATAGAAAGTTTTAATATAAGATTTATGTCATTTTTAAAAATATGTAATATTATAAATGTGCATGTGCTATTTGACGTTCAATTTATTTGTGTGCAGGCATAAAGTCTCTAATGGTATTTATTGAATAGAAAGTATTTTGTTTTTGTATTTTATTTAGATTTATATCATTTGTGTGCAGACCATATTCATCTTTTTTTTTAATATCTTTGTAAAACAGCTATAACTAATAGTCTGTACACAAATAATATAAATCACGTTAGGTCATTTCAAACAAATGCAAGAAACACAAAAAGGAGAAGTTAGGTAGAGTGTTCACGCTCCTCTTTTCCATGTATTTTTTTTAATATAATATTGTACTTGAACTTGAGCTTGCTTATATTTCATTCAAAAGAGCAACCTTTCTGCCTGACATCTCCTTTGTTGTTGCCATAGAAAAGACATTGCAACATGTGTATCATTTTCTTGTTAAAGAGTGTCATCCACTGAAATGGAATGGATTGATTTTTGTATTTTTCATTCTCTGTTTTTGACAGACAAACAGACATACACACACATTAAGTACAGAGTTTTTTTTATTACAGGCAGAGACTGAGGCAGTCTCAGAGTTGCCAAGGACCCTGCTGCGCTCAGGTGCCTGATATGCAGGAGAAACCAACATGGCTGCCGTCACTCCATACTCCATAATGTCAATGACATCAGAAAGAAGCCGAGAGCTGTTGCGTGTGTTTTTCTTTACTATTCATTCATCTCTCATGTTTCCCTTTGGGAAACACGTTGGGCTTTATGGCCACGTTGTTTTTTTTTGTTCTTAAAAACAAATTCAACCTAAATCCCTCAAAACATAATCTAAATATAATGATATTTACCACCTTCTCTATGTAGAGTGGGTCAGCTGGCAACATAATAGGATTGGAGTAGGAATGGTACCCTCCCTCACATCAAATTATGTGTGTGTGAAAGAGAGATCGCACATGCATAAGCTAAATTGTGCAACACCCCTCCCCTACAACCACCATCCACACACACACACACATGGTGCTGGTGGGGGGCTACACATATGCGCATATATTCACACTCACACTGATGCTGGTTGTCGCGACACGTACACGGTTCAGGTAGGACCGTTTGGGGACGAGAGAACGTGATTTCCGTAGTAACCACCCCAGCTGCCCTCCTCCACCCCTCTCTCTCTTTCTCTTCTCTCCTTCAGTCGTTCACTCGTGCCTGGTGATGATGGTGTCACCATCCATCTCTCTTTCTTTCTCCCACCCTCTTTCTGTGTATCTTCTTTTCTCTGGATATGGTTCCTAGAGCAGCCAATGACAAAGGCTGGAGGAGAGCTAACGGAGTAGACGATTTTTTTCTTTTTCTTTTCTGGACGGAATCCCTCTCTTCCACTCCTTCTGGTGGAATTTTTTGGAATCTTTTAAGGAATTTGTGTTCTTGTTGCATATTCTGGACATTTGTGTGAGTGTGTTTGTGTGTGTGTGTGTGTGTATGGTTGCTGTGGGGACGTGGCTGATGCTTGATAATGGCTCATGCGGCGTCTCAGATCAAGAAGAATAAAGATGTGGATATTAACGCACTGGAAGATGAGAAGGAAAGGAAAAGGAAGAGCAGGAAACACTCAAAGGATCAAAAGAAAAAGGTACATGTGCACACATGTATGTTATTAGAGGGAGCTGATCAGGTTTGTGGGACAGCAACATCTCGCCTGTTACTGCGAGTGAGTTCAGCGTGTGTGTGTGTTAAATCTGTGCTGCAGTGCCAAGGTTACACTGTACATTTACCGCTCGGCATCCTTCTCACATTATCACACACATACGTTCCATAAACAACCAGCCGTGCTGTGTGTGTGTGTGTGTCTCCTCTTCTGTGTTTAGGTTAAAAATGAGAGCATCACACTGCAGCATGTTCTGAGCGATTTAACTGTCCTCTGAAACGTGTGTGTGTGTGTTTGTGTGCGCGTAGACACTCGTGTATTATACATCACATACTGATTTATTGATGTTTGTTCTGTACAGAGTGATGGAACGAAGCATGCTGATGTTAGCCGTGCTGTCTATCATTTCATATCATGGAGACACACATGCACACAGCCTATATCCACCACACCCAGACAGATCTTCTTCAGCGCTACCTCTGCAGTTCTTATGTTCTTATGTTGCTGCTGTGATATTTTAAACCAGAGTGTGTTATGTGATGTGGTTTAAGAAGTGAAGGATCCCTGTGGAAGTGATGGCTGGCTGGCTGGCTGGCTGCCTCCTATAACATGTGTCTTACCTGTGATCAACACACTCAGCTATGATCACGTCTGTTGACCTTTGCTGTTTAACGATGTGTGTGTGAGTTTCACCCACTACTAATGTACTTGTCATGCCAATAAAACATATAAAAACACTTAAAAATACAAAAAAGGGTTGTGAAATAAATTACATTCAACAGTATTAATGTTTTATTGTATTATAAATATTTAATATATTTTATAGACGTACTGGAGTTTTTAAATTTATTTTTAAAGTTTTTCTTTTTATTTTTATTTGTTTGTATTTTATTTTATCAGTGTCATTGTAGTTGCCGACTCATTATTTAATCTATTTTTTTCCCTTTCTGTTTTATTTAATTTTTATTTTGTTCATTTTTATTTTATTTAGGGTTGTTATTTTGTGTTTGTTTAATTATTGCTCTTTTCTTTCAGTGTTTTCTTTCGGAGAGAAAGATAGTCTTATGGATGTGTATGGATTGCAATACGTTATAGTACAGGAAAAAGGTATTTTAACATAGTTGTAACATAGTGAAATAAGAATATAAGAGATGAAAGTGAGATGAAATTAAATTGTGGGAGAAAACAGAGGACAGGGTCTCTTTATATGTCTGAATGACAAACAGAGAGACATCATAAAGATGGAGGTTAATCTGTGCTGCACTCTTGTATGAAGAAGGTAATTGCTTTGGCATTGTGGGACAGAAACACACATGTGATTTCAACACACACACACCAGTACATCACATGCATCTAATAGGAGAGCGATTAGGAAGTCTTGCTTGCCAAAGAGAGAGTTTGCTTTATTTAGGGTTCTGGGTTGGTCATTTAGTCTGGGTTTCCCATCAGAGTACCCCAGAGCTTTTGCTATAAAACATTTCATGGTACATATCATAGTAATATGGGGACCAGCTGTAATAGATCAAGAATTAGCTGTGGATATATTCTGGAATACGTGGTTTTTTTTATGTAAATGGTGGATGTGACTCAGGTAATACCATGTCATATGAATATGGTATCATTAAATTAAAATGGTTCACCTTTTTCCTCAGACAACAGGGTTCTTTGTTTATTTCAGTTTTTTGGCTCCTGTGAATTTTCTTGGTTTATTTTGCTCTACAGATCTCATGGTTTTAAAGCTGTGTCACACAATTCTGCATCCCAGGTTACGCTGAGGGTTGCTGTGGGAACAGGGAACCATCTGTTGTGTTTTGGGAGTCAGGCTGTCTGAGTGTCACTGTCCTGATCTCAGATCAGTCCCAGGGGTGTTGTTGTGATTAAATAAAAGGCCTAATCTTTAAAGGGGAAAGTAGGTGTCCATTTCATGAGGACGTATAATCATTAATTTTTGTACTTTCATTGATTGTAGTAAAAGGGGAAAAAAGAATCTATTACACTTAAGAGAGAGTCTGGAAAATTAAATAATCACTGAATTTTAAAGAATGGTCTCCTCTTTCACAGCTGGAGTAATGCCTACATCTTTTATTAGACAAATGGACTTAGTAAAGAAGAGAGTAAAGGAACAGAAAGAGGTAGAGGCAGAGAGACAAGCTGATTGCCATTGGCAGAGGTCATGTGAAGGTTAGCTGGCTTCACTTCTGTGCCTCAGGACAATGTATCCTGCTACAGAGCATGGAGAAGTGAAGATACTGCATCCTTCAGGACATTTGAATCAACTCGTTGACCATTTGCTCATATTCTCAGTTTTCTGTGAGCAGATGAGAAAATCCAGAGACAATGTATCCTGTTTAGATATTAGGGAACAACATGTTGTTAAATGTGGTTAATATTTATTTATGTTTTGTGGAAGATTAACAAAACAATTGTGTATATATGTATTTATTTTATTAACAGTTATTGATTAACTGTTTTCATGGATTTTCCAGCTTGAGTCGTATGAATTGTCTAGCAAGCTTTTTTAACTCAGCATCCATGTTGCGTTGCTCAACTGGATTCTTCTTTTTGAGAACAGCACGGCAGATAGGAGCTATTAGAGGGTCGATCTTTTGTTGCTCTTCTATATCACTCCAGCAGTATCCAGGAATTTTCCTTTTCACAGACACCTGGACTAATGCTTGTACTCTCTGCTGCTTTTCAGCTGCTGGCCATAAGTATGTGCGCACTTCCTCTGAGTTCATCTTAATGAAGTCTTTAGCAAAGTCCTCCTGCTCAGGCTCCTCGACAGACTGAATCCTTGATAGCACATATGCATTTGTGTTTTGTCGTCGACCTGGTTTGTAGTAGACCTCAAAATTATCACAGAGACCATTTCGGTTACAGCCCATTTTAAGGCTAGCAGCTCTAGTTTGAAAGCACTGTAATTTTGATCATTCTTTTCTGACCCACGAACACCTCAACCTGCATATGCGATCACACGCTCAGCACTTCCTTGTCTTTGGCTCAGCACGGCCCCAAGACCATGCAGGATCCCATCAGTTGTGAGCACGAAAGACTGACTGAAATCTGGGTATGCAAGGACTGGTGGAGACGTTAAACACTGCTTGAGGTTGTTGAATATGGTCTGACACTGGGCAAAACCAGGAACACTCCTGTAGTTACTCATAAATCAAAGGACCTCTCTTAAATCTTTCACATTCGTGGGTGCAGGTTATGTTTCCAACACATGAGTTTTCTCTTCATCCACCTTTATTCCTTGGGAGGAAATTTTGATTTTGAATTTTTGAATTTCGGGTTTGAAAAGAAAGCACTTGCTGGGTTTTAGTTTCAAACCATGCTGTCTCAATTGGTTGAATACTATTTCCAGTCTTTGAAAATGACTTTCGAAGTCTTTCGAAAAGACGTGACTGTCATCCAGGTAGATAAGCAGTACGTCAAAAGTTAAATTGCCGAGCACCACCCCCATCAGATGATGAAATGTCGCCGGAGCATTACAGAGTCCGAATGGCATCCTGGTCCATTCAAGATTTCTATGTGCAGCCGCTTGCTGTTTAATAACGGTTAGGTAAAGAAGGCGCCTCTCTCTGTTTGGCTCTGGCTTGCTCTAACTTTCCGGACTGCTCACTGATCAGTCTTTGCTCTGTCACTTTAGTTCCCCTATTTTAGCCATAGCGTCGACTCAAGGACTGCAAACTAACACTAAATCAGGAATTGATCCCGTTCATGACCCCAATATGCGGTGGAGGGGAACATGCCACCACCTTGTGAAGCCTGAAGTGTGTGCAGGAAACTCATTAAAACCCACCCTCCACAGATCTAACAGAATAGGTGAGATGGCGCCACTCCTTAGTATAAGGGATTCAAGATAACTTACTTGAAAAGTATTAGTCTTAAGAGACTATTTAAATGAGTTTTGGCTTCTTTTCTTTTGTTAGAATGTATATGAATCTCTTAGTGGGGAAATTCACAAGTCACAGTTCCATATATGTTTCTTTAAAGCACACTTCACTCTTTATACTCGTTGAAAAGAAATTGTGACTTGCTTACCAGCGTTCAATGAAAAATGAATAAAGTAATGTACATCACCACCCTTGGGTCAAGAACAGAGCGCTGAAAGGTGTCCCGATAGGCAGGGTAATGCTCTTTTACTCTCTGATCCCTAACGATTGCCCCCTGCGATCCTGAAGATCCGACAAGGACCCAATCCTGTCCAACGGAGAACAACCCAAGAATCTGAAGAGTACACAATGCCATCCAATGAATCAGCCAACAGTCCATGCAAAAATAAACGACATCCACCACGCGTTGAGTTCATTTGAACTAACAAAAACAAAAAACTGGATGCATATGACACACCAAAAAACATGGGAGTATTCAAATTCAGCACTTAATAACTCTTAACAACACAACACTGTGTGACACTAAATGGGGACACACGTCAATGTTGCATTTAAAAACAAAAGTTCTCTCATGATAAAATTTGTAGATCCCCTACAAATGGAGCAGGGTTTTCTCATAGTGAATACGAATAGTTCAAACATTTTTTGTAAAATATATAGTTAATATTTCTGTTTCGCTTAAGATTATCAAAACAGTTTCTTTCTCTTTTTTCTTCTACACTTTTTTGTAATTTTCATATGATTGACCTGAATTTTCTCACACCTTGAACAGACTGGGCTTTCTAATGGTGCATTACTATAATTTTTCAGTGTTTGTGCACTGGGCAGTGAAAGGTCAGAGAGTTAAATGCTTTTTTTGGGATCTGTCCCTGGTGAGCAGTCGTGCACCGTGGAGCCCCTATAGCAGAATTCAGTTGCACATGCACGTATGTGTGCATGTGGCAGGACAATGTGATGAATGAGCTTCGCTCCACACCATTAATGAGAGAAGCCGTGTAATAGTGTGTCTCTCTCTATTGCTCACACGCACAAACATGAAGAAGGAATGATGTGGGGGAGGGGAAGGGGCTGATGGAGAGAATGAGAGAGAGACATACATCGAGAGGGAGATGAAGAGGGTGATTTTGTTGGAGAGGTGCAGAAGGGCCCATTATCCATCTATGCAGATGCTTTGTTCTATACGTATGTGATCATGTCATTATCAGTTATGGGATTTCTCAGTCTTTCTTTCCTTTTTCTGTCTTGCATTGTAACCATATTTGCTTGCCTGCAGAGGCAAGTTTGTGTTCTGCATCTGTGGCAGTTGCAAGATTGTTTTTCATTCATTTAAAGCAGAAGCACATTAGCAAGTAACTGCATTTGTGATTGTAATTTGAGTAATGAGTGATTCCAGGACTTTTGTCTGTTATTCAGTGATACATGAGTAGCAGATGTTTAAGGTGTCCATATTAGTGGAGAACAGGTGTAATTTATGGTAGTAATTGTCTCTCTGTGTGTGTGTGTGTGTGTGTGTGTGTGTGTGTGTATACGGATCAGTTTTTGCTTCCCAGTGAGAAAAAATAAATAATGTGAATATACTGAAAAATATAGTGCAATATATTAAATAATACATGTTTGTATAGGGAAAGCTAGTTATATTTTTAGTACACTGCCTTATACATATAAAATTAAAACAGCCATATTTATACAAAAACTGCTCTACATTTTTACATGCAATGTCTTACACTTAGGCCTAATTATTTAATTCACTTTTGTTACGTAAGGGTGCAAAGAGATTTGTGTGAGTGTTATATTTGGGGGTTATGAAACGTATAGCTTTTTAATTTATTTTTAAAGCTGTAAACAAATATCTTTTACATTTTTAGCACTTGACACTTCTTTGAGTGTGTTTATGAGCTATATCGGTTGTCTGTTAAAGGTTGATACATGCTTGAGGCTCCGTATAGAGCCTCAGTTCCCTGCTGAGTACACTGTGTGTCAGAGGACAGATCATGCACAACCATAACTCCTTACCTACAGCCGTATTTCCACTAGAGACGAATGTAAAATGCTGTAAGAATCATACAGTGTGGGGCAGAGGACAGATTACACACTCAAACAACTACAGCTGTTTTTCCACAGCAGTCAAGTGTAAAACGTATCATTTTTGGGATCTTTTTGTGTCTGCTAAATTACTAAATGTAAAAAAAAGAAGGAAAATGAGAATATCATGGTGTTGATTTTGAATTATTGAATCATACACCTCCCCAGTGTCACAGTTACTGTACTGGCAGGCAATAAGAATGCATGTATAGTACATCTATGTCAATGAGTGTGAAGTGTGTGGAAGATTCATTTGTGAATGTCTGTTTTTGTTTATATGATTCAGACAGTTTTTGTAAGGTGTGTGACACTTTGGATTCAAAATTGTAATTTGCACACTAAAGTTTGTTTACTTTTATTTTGTTACTTTTATGAAGAAAAGACAACACAGTCTCACAAGCAATTCTTACGAGGTGCAAAATTTGCGAGGTGCACTCGTACGATTTCGTACGATTTGTCTAAAACCATGTGATGGGTAGGTTTAGGGGCGGGGTTATGTTTAAGTAATTTGTACAAATTCATACGAATTGGCATCTTGTAAAATACCTACGATTTAGAATAAATCGTATGAATTTGTACGAGTGAGTTCATACAAATTCGTACGAATTAGCCACCTTGTAAAATATGTACGAATTGCTGTGAGATCATGTTGGAAAAGACAACATGATTTTTTTCTCAATTTTTATCAAAATTGACTGTAAAGACTTTCATTGTTAAAGAAGATTTTTTTTTTCAAATAATAGCTGTTAATTTGAACTTCAGTTCATCAAAGAATCCACATTCCACTAAATTACATTTCACAAAAATATTGAGCAGAACAACTGCTTGTTCAGCCCCAAATTATTAGAAAGATTTCTGAAGGATCATGTGACAGTAAAGACAATTCAGCTTTGCCATCACAGGATTAAAATATATTTCAGCGCAAACTAAAATCCCAAACTTTAAGTTGTAATTTTGTCAATGTTTTTGATCAAATTAATGGTAGCCTTTTGAATGCTTTTGTGATTTTACTTAAACTGTGCTTAAAAATTGTTAAAATAATGTACACACGACACAAGACTTCAGTTATATCAGTTGTTCCGAAACGTTGTTTAGTTACATAATGTCTTTCTATATTTCTTTCCTCTATACCTAATGTATTTCACTGTCTCTTTCAGTGCCTTTCACTTTCTTTTTTGACCTATTATTGAGGAAATGTCCACATTTCCATTTTTGGAATAATATCTAATTAATATTAATTGTCATGTCAATTTCAATATAGATCATGTATGACATGAAGGTGTGTGCAAGTGTGTGTTTTCTTGGAATGTGTGTGTGTGTGTGTGTGTGTGTGCATGAGAGATATTATTGCTTTTGCTTGTTCAGCAGCACCATGAAAATCTTGCTGTGTGTGTGTCTTTAAATAGACACAACTTGTTCACAGTCATTGAAATAAGTCTCGTATGCACATCAAGGCTGCACTTATTTGATCAGAAATATGTAATATTACAATTTAAAATTAATTTGGTTTTAATATATATATATATATAAAAAAAGAAAATTCAGTTCAGCAATCATTACTTGGCTCATTAATGTCACATGATACTATTATACTTCTCTGATGCTCAAGAAACATTGCTTTTTATTAATCAGTATTAAATGTTTAAGTAAGAACTACAGTCTTATTATGAACAGTTTATATTTTATCAGTCAGGATTGTAGTGAAGCTCTGCTATTCAGGGATCTGTTGATCTAATAACAACAAAGTGTTTCTATATATTTCCCTCTCGCTCTTTCTGTCCGTTTTATTGTGTTAGTTTTTTCTGCACCGTAATTCTTTTTGGATCACATTTACTTCTGTCCTGTAAATGCCAGTCAAAGGTACTCTGTCTGATAATTGTCTATTACCCAGCAGCTCTCTATTGATCTTGTTCAGAGTGTTGTTGTATCTCTGGTACATTCTCAGGGTAGCAGCCAGGCTGTCTGCCCTTATAAAACTCCTTTACTGTAAACTCAACATAGATGTGTGAAATTGTGTGTATAGCTTTGAAAGGCTACAATATAATGTCTGTTAAACTTTTTATGGTGTGTTGGCAGGTCCTCGAAGCTTTAAGTTGTGTGTGATATTACTTGGAATGACAATATTGTATAATAGGTTCTGGTTAGATTTGAAATTAAATAGTTTAATTGTTTTCACGAATATTAATTATTTTATTACATTATATTATGTTATATTATATCAATCTGTATCACGTCTTGCAGTAGTTTTGATCTGTCCCTCAATTCTTTCATACAAAGCAAAAGCAAGTTCTGTAGATTCATATTTTACAGAAAGTGGATGACTGATGCAATATCTCGGTTCGTGTCTACAAACAGCATGCGTGTACATTTGAGATATTTTGAGGTGTGTGTAATGTGTGTGTGTGTTTGGGGGGGTGTTTGAGGGCACAGGGGGGAGTAATACAGGCAGATGGCCTTTCCCTCCTCTCTCATCTGCTACAGTCTGAGTGCCAGATAAAATCTCACACACACATTTAAACGGAAGAGCATGTGACAGTCATTCATTGAGCATGTGCACGGATTTGATCCTGTATTGGGCATTAGAATATGTTACAAACCAAGCTTATCTTTAAGCACAAGGCATGAATCAGTCTATAAAATGCATCTTGAGGTTTTTAGGGATTTTGGCACACAAACACACTCTGACTCTGCCAAAGCTTTGTACTGGATTTACCATTTTTGTTGGAACTTTTTTGGGCAGTAGTTTAGATTTTTACCCACTTTGGCCCTACCTTAATGATGTATTTCTACAAATACAAAAAGTATTATTGTTCAAAATTACAGGTTAAAATATAGTAATATTGTTACTATTACTATTGTTAATATTCTTTTAATTGTATTGAGGTGCTAATTTGCTTATTTGCTGCTTAAGAAACTTATTATTATTATTATTATCAATTTTCAAAAATATGTTTTGAATATTTTTGTGGAAGCCATGATTTTTTTTTTGATTAATACAAAGTTACATAAATGGTTTTAATAAATTTGATAATTTGCATTATTAATTAAATGTGTACTTGCTAGATGGAGAGCAGGGTTTTTTCTTTAAAAAAACCCCAAAACAATCTTTTTGATCCCAAAACTGCAAAAAGCTAAGATTATTTAGAAAAAAAGGTTAAAAGAAGCAGTAAGCAGCCACCTACAGCTAAATAATCCAGCACCAAATAATTTCTTATGTTTGTTCGTATATGCAGTACTCCCCGTGGACCTGGCTCTCATTTAAAATCAATATTACAGTAAGCATTAAATCATGGCTATTGAATACTGCGCAGTGTTTCTGGACTTTTTTTCTGACCCTTTGGTTTGTTGGTATTCTCTCTCAGCACACTTGTATTGAACAGGACAGTGATTAACTTCCACATGATGCAGAAAATCACATGGCTTTTCACTCTCTCATTCTCACTTGCCTCCTCCATCTCTTACTGTCTCACTAATTCATAAATGATTAAACACACCCTCATTACAATATGGGCATGGTCTTGCCATTACATAGTTCCTTTATAACCTTAATCCAGCACTTATATGATACCTTAAGATACTTGTAAGCCTGAAGAGCTCTTTTACCTCCAGACTGCGTGTGGTTTTACTGTTCATTTAGACTCTCTCTTTTATCTCACCTACTGACGGAGTTGAGATTATCCTTCTCACCTGACTTTAAATTCTCAGTGTAATTGTTATACAGGAATCTAGCTAATTTCAGTCCCACAGCTGGATGAAGATCGTGCTGAAAATGACAAGGTGTATGTATTTTTAAGGTGTCATCTGTATATAAACCAATTGTAATTAACTACAATAAAGTTACAAATTAAGCAACATGATAGACATAATATAGAGTTTATTAATTATGCATGTTCTCAGTCATGTTTCACAGAGTATAGGCTATTGTAGACAGTCTCCTAAATAAAATTGCAACATGTACGATTGCTATATGAACATGTGTACAGTATCGCAGACTGCATCTGCAGACCATCTGCACCTGGGTGCTGAGGCCACACACACATATCAGAAAATTAGTTTTAACTTTTTTTCACACTGTGTGTGTCAGATGTGGTTTTATGGAGGATGGTGTGGGTCTGTAATGATAAATGCCTTGCAGAAGCATGATTCTGGGTCACACGCTGCTGTTCTGCCCCCAGAGACCCACAGACACACACACTCGCAAGTTCATGCATGCCGGCACTCATTAACTGCTGCCCCTCAGAGAGAACATGAGAGTTTAAAGTGCTTCCAGCTGCCTAAACTCACATCAACTATTCCCAACATCTTTGAGACTCTTTAATTGACTGATTGGCTGATTGTAGACCAAGTAAATCATTGCATACTATTACCACTATTACTACTAGTTAAATAATAATAAAAATAACAGCAGTTGTTTTTAATGTTGTTATTTAAAATATACAGTATTAATTGTATTATTAGTTAGGAGTAGTAGTATTATTCAAATTATAAAATACATATTCATATTGTGCATTGAATATTAATAGTAATATAATGATGCTGGATATAATAAAAATAATAATAATGTTATTAAAATATATAATACATATTAATATTATGTATAATTTATTAATATTAAATAGAATTATGATTTAGTAGTAATTTTAGGATTCTTATAAATTGACAGTGCAAGACATAAAAATAATAATAATTATTATTATTATACTTTTACAGATTTGTGCATAGGCAGGCTTAAAGAAAACCTGAAATGTTATTTTCAACCTATTTAATTTTAGAATATGAAATATTTGTGAGTGAAAAAAATTTAGGGGTGAGCTTGATTTAAAATGTAAAAATAATGTCTGCTGCTTAATTGTTCATAATATGACCAGTCCTGGAAAGTACATCAGGAAAGTATAGAGTCAGTTTTGATTTCATTTTGACTTCAACATGTTGCCATTTCTTATGTTTTAAAAAAAGAGGATGTTTTTGTTGATGTGTTTCTGTTTGGTTGACAGTAGTATTGAATCTCTCCACTAGGGCCCAGTGTGAGTCTGGATATCAGGCATAGTCTGATGATGTCATGATTTCGGAGGTTTCTTTGCTGTCACAGTGTTTGTTGCACTGTTCGCCTGGTTTCCTCTGTGTCTGTCATAGACCTTACATGTTAGAAGTCTGTTGCTGACGGGCATTAAATTTCACCTTTTCAGCAAACACAGCGAGCACACACAAACACAACCATCACCACAAATAACAAACACACATGCGGACACAGTACTGACAGCCTGTCAAATCCAAACTAAGCAAAAATGCAAACTTAAATCTAGAATCTGTGTTGGTATTTCATCACGCATTTGCCCTTCTAGAATGTAAAATTCTGCCCTATTTCTGAAAGCCTGGAAATCCTTCAGTGCCCATGGGTTTAAAGTAGGTGTAGCCCTTGTGAACACCTCTGTGTGTCTGACTGTATTTATGAGAGAGAGAATGATGGCTCTCATACACTCTCCGTGATTGGCTGGTGAGGTGGAGGTCATTGAGGGAAACCATCACCACGGTTACCGAACATCTTGAGCTCCTTCAGATCACATTCTCTCTCCCCTCCTCCTCTGTTGTCATAGCAACGCCACCATCCCAGAACGAGGAGACCTGTGATGCACCCCAAAGCATCATGGGATGCCTCTCTGCATAATCAAAGTGAGCGAGTGAATGCCTGTATGTTCAAGTGCATCTCTATGTTTCTACATCTATGTTTTGGAGAGCTTATACCACAAAAGAGGATCAATAGCATACATGAATCATTTTAGGAAAATAGTGTTGCAGATGTGATGTGTGCTAGGAGATGTATTGTTATGATGCGTATTAGGTCTAAACAATATTTTAGGGGGTTAAAAAGATAAATCACAAAGCTTTTCAAAAACATGTCTAGATCATTTTACACACGCACACACACACAAACTCCATTAATGACACATGTTTTTGTTACTATTAAGATTTAAGTTCAGATTATAAATCTATATTTAGTTCTCATTACTTTAATGCAAAAACTCTTTATTATATGAATGTCACTATTATTGGATGGTATATTTTTTATGTTTTTAAATCTGCATTTATTTAATTGATATACAGTCAAACCAGTCATATTTTTAAATATTTGTAAAATGTGAATGTTATTTATTCCTGTGATAGCAAAACAAAATGTAAGAAACTTTGTCTCATTACTATACTGTTACTTTTAATCACTGTAATGCATACATTCTAAATAAAAGTATGAATTTATTTTAAAAAGTATGTATTTGAATTAAATTAATTAATATTAATTATTAATATTATTATTTAAATTACAAAGTATCCACACATTATGGTAGTATTTCCTGTACATTTATTTGTCTTTTATATATCTTTTTAAATATTCTTTTTTTGTAAAAAAAATTTGAATTATCATTTAGAGCAGGGGTGCTCAATCCTGTTCCTGGAGATCTACCTTCCAGCTGAGTTTAGTTCTAACCCTGATCAAACAGCTGTCTGTAATTATCAAGTGCTCCTTCAAATCCTAATTAGTTGGTTCAGGTTGTTTCTGAT